>OZ012740.1:105972244-106520989 GCA_963859935.3 Lathyrus sativus
TCTACATTCAATCCTCTCTCTTTAGTTCAATACAAAGAGAACTTCATTCTCTTATTAAAAGTGTTTTTGATTTTGAATGGTAAGTGCTTTGCGACAGTGAACCCTACGGTAATGTCAGCACTCGGGATAGGAATGCGGCCTACGCCTAACCACTACACGACCATTCAAGTTTTATTATGAAAAGAAATGAAAATGCACTCGGTACAAGACCAAGGTTTTAGGAGAAAAAGTGAATTGGTTTGAAATGGAATTTTAGAAAGTGAGGGTAGCGAATACGGTCGCATCTTCGTATTGAAAGATGAGTATCGAGACCACACACTCTACAGTGAGTATCCTGAGACTCGGAGAGGAAGAAGTCTACACTCAATCCTCTCTCTTTAATTCAACATAAAGAGAACTTTATTCTTTTTAAAAGATGGTTTGACAGTGTTAGTGAATCGACTCGGGACACAATGTGACGCTAAACCGTCATAGCTCGACATATGAGGGAAGTCAAACTATAGGAGGTCGCGTGATTGATATTCGTGCTAAGGACAAGATAGAGAAATTATATTGAGGATCATTCTCCGATTTAATCGTTTCGCACGGACCAAAATAGTGGGATCTCGTCTTAATCGCAAATATTATGTCGATTAATCGAAGGTAGCCTATCATAATCCCAAAGTAGAGAAAATGACCCAAATGGTAATTTTCCATAGATTTAAAATCAGGAAGGTTATCGACTTCGATAATTCGACGCTTAGGGATACAAGACTTCTTCGATCGAAAAAGTCAAAATAAATCGGAAAGAAGAAGAAATAAGGAGAGAAAGGAGGTGGTCTCGAATCCAACATTATTCATCAATAATTTGACTGGTAACAGTTTACGGAAGTCTCGTCATCGACCCAAATGAGGAAATATGAAAATAAATCCTCAATAAAAATGTTAAAATTTAACTTCTAAGGAAAGTATATTAAAATTCTAAAAGTAACCAAAATTTAGAAGAAAAAAAAAAATATATATATATATATATATATATATATATATATATATATATATATATATATATATATATATATATATATATATATATATATATATATATATATATATATATATATATATATATATATATATATATATATATATATATATATATATATATATATATATATATATATATATATATATATATATATATATATATATATATATATATATATATATATATATATATATATATATATATATATATATATATATATATATATATATATATATATATATATATATATATATATATATATATATATATATATATATATATATATATATATATATATATATATATATATATATATATATATATATAATATATATATATATATATATATATATATATATATATATATATATATATATATATATATATATATATATATATATATATATATATATATATATATATATATATATAAACCCTAAAGAAATGTTAGAAAAGTATTTAAAATTCTTAAAAAAAAACTATCTAGAAAATAATTATATAAAACTCTAAAAAATGTTCTAAAATTAAAAACTAATTTCTATATCATATTAACAAGCTATTAAAAACTATTTTTTACAAGAATGTATTATCAAACTAAAAAACTAGTTTAAAAAAAATATATTTAGCATTTCTTAAAAAAAAACTAATTAAAAAAAAGAAGAAAAAGGGGTGTAGGTGAAAAACAGAGTGTGCACGGTCTAAATGGAGAGAGACGGGTTGTGTCTAAGCCCATCAGTGCCTCATAATTTAACACCAGCAAAAACAGTAAAAAATCCTCTTCTTCCCTCTTCACACGCGAAAACAACATCACATCCGACGTTCAACTTCTCGCTCTGTCTCGCCGAATTCACTGTTTTCATCTTGTCTTCTACCCTTCTGGATCTATATTCTGTTTGGGTTTGAAATGGTGTTGAAGATTTGGTTTAAAGAAAAGAGAAGTTTGAAGGCGTGGTGGGTTATTGTTCATGGGTTTGTTGGTTTTAGGTTTCAAAAACTGATGAAGGGTTTGAAGTGTTGGAGTTGTTTGGAGAAAAATAGGGTTTCGTGAGTTGAGTGAGGGGTTGGAGAATGGTGGTCGAAATGGGTTGTCTGAGTTTGAAGTTTCAATGGTGGTTTTGTGTGAGTGTTGTTGATGGTGTAAGGTAGAAGAAAATGGGTTTTGCGTTTTTGCTTTGGAATGGAGAAGGAGGTGATGGTGATTTGTATCTGGGTTTAGAAGAAGATTGTTGTGTTGCTGTGGAAATATGTTGGGTTGGTTCACATCGGAGGTTTCTAGGTCGAGAGTTGTGGAAGAATGAAAATAGGTTTCGAAGGTTCGAAAATGGTGAGTTGAAGATGAGTTGGAGAAATGGTGGAGATTCGGTTGTCTCTGGAGTTTGAAATTGGTTAGATGATGATGTGTTGGGTTGAAGATTTTCGGAGGTTTAGCGATGAAGGTTGTTGTGGATTTGCGAATGGAAATGGGTGTTTGGAAGGAGAAAAATGGTGTTGATGGAGGCTACTGTTAGTGGGGCGGCCGGATTAGGTTTATTGGTTGGGAAATTATGATGATGAAGATGAACAGAGGGTGGCGGTAGGGTTTCTGTTGGAGGAAGAAGAACATGAACAGTTGACAAGGGAGGAGGCACTAGGGTTTTCCTGAGGAAGGGGGAAATGAATAGTACTTTACCATCCGAATCGTGACACGTGGCCATGTTTCCATTTTGCTGATTTTGATTAATGGATTAATTAAAGGAAATTCTGATAATAAATGTTGCACTAAGTAATCTTAATCCTATTTAACTAATAATAACATTCTAACTAATCTAAACTAAACTAATCCTAATTGATACTAATTACTAATCTATATCCAATTAACGATAACTAAAACTTAATCTAAACTAGTAATGTTCTAACTATAAAATCTAAATCTAATTAAAAATTCTAATCTTGATTAATTAATTCTAAAACTATTTTCTAACTACTTTAAAGACTAACTTCTAATTAATTAAAAAATCTATATTATAAATCTTAAATTCTAATAAACCTATTAAAAATTCTAATAACTATTTTCTAATCAAATAAAAATCTAATTTTTAAATAAAACTCTAATCTAATGTTAAAATTTAAAATCTAAACTATTTCTAATTCTTATAAAATCTAAATCACAATTCTATTTCTACGTCTAATTAAAATTCTAAAAATCTAATTTCTAGTAAAACTAATTCTATTTCTAAAAACTATATTAAATCTAAAAAATAAAAATTCTAATTCTATATTCTAGAAAAACTATTCTAAAACTAAAAGAAATAAAAGAAAAAATAGGAATAAAATCACAAAAATGCAGCAAAATAAAAACGGAAAAAGGGAGAGTACCGAAACGCAACAGGATTATCAGCACTGACTGAACCACCAAGAAAAAAATAACTTTCGCTCGATTTTGACATGGAGCTTATCACTTGAACTAGTTTGAATCATCTAAAATGCGAGCAAAGCGGTTGTGATCCCAATAAATCCCTTCCGTATGATAACATAGGCAGTATGCGAGAAATGAATTGTCTAGATGATATGTAGATGAATGCGAAACAAAAGCCAGTCAAAGGTGGGCAAATTTTAGGGTGCAACACCTATCACCCACAAACTAGCGGGCAAGTAGAGGTTTCGAACAGAGAAATTAAACAAATCTTAGAAAAAACAGTTGCGACCTCTAGGAAAGATTGGTCTTCCAAATTACACGAAGCTCTGTGGGCATATAGGACAGCCTATAAGACCTCAATAGGAACTACACCTTTTAAACTAGTTTATGGCAAATCATGTCACCTGTCGGTAGAATTAGAGCATAAAGCATATTGGGCCATTAAGACCCTTAACTTAAACTTTACCGCCGCAGGTGAAAAAAGAATATTAGATATCCATGAACTAGAAGAGCTTAGGTTAGATGCTTATGAGAATGCTCGTATCTATAAAGGACGAACTAAAAAATGGCATGATAAGCATATATCGAGGAAATAATTTTCTGAGAGTGACGTAGTATTCCTATTTAACTCTTGACTAAAACTTTTCCTAGGAAAACTTTGTTCTAGGTGGTCTGGTTTCTATGAAATGATAAAAGTCTTTCAAAATGGCATAGTAGAAATAAAAGGAAAATCCAGTGAACCGTTCATAGTTAAAGGACAGCGCCTGAAACATTACCACAACATTGAAAACAGAGAATACTCTGCGAGTCTAACACTTAACGAGTTACACACTCATCCCCATATTTAGGAGAATTTAAAATTATGTCGAGCTTACGACATAAAACAAAGCGCTTAGTGGGAGACAACCCGCTTCTGTTTAATTTTACTGTTTATTTTTCTAATCTTTTATTTTTAATTTCTTTTATATGCTTTTCAATATTTTTTCTGTTCCAAGAATAGTCATATTAGTCATTCCTAACTCATGTTCATTATTGACTTATATACAGGCTAACTTAGCATTAATTAGTCACTAACTTTAGAGATGAGCAGAGTCGACTATATGGGCATCACTTTCGTAGGAAGAGCTTAGAGGAGCTGCTTCAAAGCCCTTGCTCAGAGAGAGATGTCGCTTACTTTATACCTAGGTGGACTCACCATGACTAGATTAGGTATTAGAAACAATTTTATGTACCTTCTCAACCAGATTGGTTGGGAGAGTTCTGATATCAAAAGGAGATTTAGTTCTTACCCCAAGCTTATCTTAGAATTCCTGAGCTCACTGATTTATCAGCCCAACCACGGGTACGACTTTAGTAGTGACCTTATCATTTTTAAATTATTTAACATGGACTACCATTTTAACCACCGTGAGATGGCCGAACTCTTAGGATTTCCTAGCGGACCTGATGCTTATACCATATTACAAGAGGAACTAGTATCTAACCTTGAGTTGGATTATTTCTAGGGTAGCATATCCGAAAATAATCATCCTGAGCCTAACACTATGTATTCTGAGAGTATCCATAACCCTGCCATCTGATACCTGCATAAGTTTCTAGCTCATACCCTGTTTGATAAAGAGGAAAACATTTATTCTGTGTCGAAAGACGAGCTATTCATTATTTATTGTGCTTTTCAGGCTCGACCCGTTAATGGGGTTGCCTTCCTGATGGCCAATTTTAAACGTATCACAAAAGCTGACCATAGACCAATGATTATAGGCGGCCTCGTAACTATGATTGATAATCCCATTGGATTGAGACAACCACTCCTTAGCATAAACCCCTTAGGTGCTATACGACCTATGGATATCCCATTCTGCCTCAACCGCGACATCATTCGAGACCTAGACCCTGATACCTTTGAATACCTGATCGATAACTGAGTCGTCCATCTCTTCAACTTACCGAATCATGAACGAACTAGTGTCCACAATCAGAATAACTGGCTGTATGATTTCGATGAACCTAAAGCTCCACCTTCACCACCTGAGACCCTACAGATTTATGACCATTATGACCAGTATGCTGACAATCTCTCTGACAATGACTCAAGCACTCCTGTTGTGCCTGCGGCCCAACCAGTGGATCATACTGCTGCCATTCGCGCGTTGGAAACAGACATTGTTGGTCCCAGAGGAGAATTTACTACTCTACGGGTGGATTTTCATCAATTCATGGATGTGGTGACGAAATAGTTAGATCACATCTATCATCATCTTTTCTCTATTGCTCCTCCACCTCCTCCTCGTGGCTGATTTCTTGGATACATTTTTGTATTTTGATCTTCGCACCTTTGAACAGTGAGGACACTGTTTGTTTTAAGTGTGGGAGAGGACCTTTAAATTTATTATTTCTTTCGGACATTGTTATTTTTTTTCAGACATTGTATCTTTTACTGTTTTTCGATTTTACGGATTTTGTAGCGGATTATTTTACCTCTTAATTATCATTATTAATTTTCATTTCCAATTATCATTGCTATTATTTTTCCATTTGATGACTAGAACCAATTTTATTTCATTTTCATAAAAAACCATAAAAAAAACAAAAAAAAAATGTCTTTTCCTCACCACAAGAAGGTGGCACTCGCCACCCTGGTAGTGAAAGGGAGGTGGCACTCGCCACCTTAGTAAGAGAAAAGTATGTCACCCGCCACACACACTTAATAAAGGTGGCACTTGCCACATTCCTTTAATGTATGTCTGGCACATCAATTCCTCTATCACATGCACCCTTCCATGTAACCTCACTCTAGCTTGTATGTAGTACACCTTGCCTGCAAATTCTAATTTTGTTGACCACCACTAAATCAAAACCAACCCAACCACTAAATCAAAACCAACCCAACCACCTCGTTTACTTCACATTTACGGATTACACCAACCTAAATTCACTATTTATATCATCTTTATCAACATAGAAAAACACCACAAAAAGTATTCATTCATAAAAATAAAAAAGAAGCAGCAATATCATTTTCAAGCAACCATCATGGCAATATACCAAATCATTTTCAGAGAAGCTGAAGCTGGTTAAAAGCAAGCAGAGTTATATGCAACTCTACTAATTAGAGAAATAGAGTCCACAAGGTATATTGATGTACCCTGTTTAGAAGCATTAGGCAGTGTAGAATATATGCTAGAAAGACGAGGCTTAACATACCTTTTGTCATTTAAAGATCCCGTCTACATACAACCGACTCTAGAATTTCTTGTCTCGCTGATTTATGATGTTAATGGAAACATCCATTTCTGCTTATTTAATGTTGAGTATACATTTACTTTTGAGGCATTAGCTATCTTATTTAAATGTCCATACGGAGATGATATTAAATATGATGTGCCAGAGGGTGAGGGATGGCTAAGCGCATATAAATACTTCTGGAGAGTAATAACAGGGACGGTAACATACAATTTTGAAGGCAATAGAGCCTCGTTAATTCAAAACCCGTCAATACGCTATTTGCGACAACTGTTGGCCTGTACAATTTTTGGAAGGTCAAATTCTAATAAAGTAAATGAAGCAGAATTTTTCTATTTGTTTACCGCTATTGCAACCAGCGAGAAAATAAACATCGTCCCATTTTTGTTCACTCACATGAGAGTAATAGCCACTGCAAAGAAAGGAGCTATAGTTTTTGGTGGCTTGATAACAACGCTAGGCCGAATTCTCGGCCTACAAAATGATTTTGCATCTTTAACACCCTTGCCATCAAGAACCATAGATATAGATATGATTAGGAGTATGAAAATGGTGAGAAGACAGAGAGATGGGAGCTATAATTTAATGATAAATAACCAAGTGTTCCTGAATATTATTTTACCAAACCCTGCTCGCACGGATGTGCGTAATCTAGATAACTATTGTTACATTAATGACCCAGTCCCCGCGCACATTCCTGAGAATGTTGTTGCTGGCGGGGACGACACTAACGCACATCCACACACCACATGTGTTGCTTCTGATAATATTGCAGGTACATCCTCAAGGCGCAGGCCTAGAAGAAGCAAAGACATATCAGCCACTCTAGACGAGATATATGCTGAAATGCTGTGAAGGAGCGAATTAGACGCTCAGCGGGATCAGAGGATTCAGAGCATCGAGGCCCAGCAGGCCGAGATGATGCAGATTCTCAGACAAATGCAAAGCGAACAACACAACATGTCAGGATTGATCGCCGAGATGACAGACTTATCGGTACGTGCGGCAGATCCAGAAGATCCACCTGACCACTCTGGAAATAGCAGGAGGGCACGAACTCGCGGCAGAGGCTACAGATAGAGAATTTTTAGGTTCCACCTTCTTTTCTTATCTTAATTCGTTGCATTTGGGACAATGCTCGATTTAAGTGTGGGAGAGGAAGCCTTACCGCTTTTATTTACTGTTTTCTATGTAGATTTTTAAATTTTATGCTTAAACTTTTCGTAAATAAAATAAATTCATGTGCTGTTGAGTCACTCTAGATAGTTTCTGTCATTTGTCGAATTCTCCCAAATTCTTGAGCCATAACAGAAAATTTTAAATTGTTTGTTTAAAGCATGACACTGACCCAACGAGTATATTGTTTGACTTAGACTAAGTTCGAGAAATTTGGGAAAGTATTGATAATATCGGTACCGTCTTGACACCTTGAACCCCTTAATGCGCTGATGAGTTTGAGTACTTATTATGCCGAAGCCTAAAATTTAGAATAACCTCTTGAGTAGTTTATATTAGCAATCAGCATAATCCTGAAGCACAACCTAAGTAATAAACCGATGCAAATACGTGTTTGATCTCAAAAATAAAAATCAAATAGAATGATTAAAGTGAACGAAGGATATGCTCTTACTAAGTTAGGTGGTCCTTACTCGACCATTTAGCCTAACAGATCGGACTCTTGAAATTCAAAAGTATATAAGAAAAAGAATGTGAAAAGGTTCTGGAAAAAAAAAAGAGATCAATGAACACTAACAGGTTTACTTACCATGGGCATGCGGGGATAACGGGCTTAATGTGATTGCGCGAGAATGAAAAAGAGGTGAAAATTAATAGGATGAATTATAATAACATGATTCGGACCCGTCTACACAGAGAGAGAGTTCTTGATTACGCTTAGTAAATTCGTGTCGTTACGGTATCCTTAGTATTTTTACCAGTACCTATCTTTCGTGCGAGTCTCGCAACGATGTATGATCTGAGTTAAGTCATGTTAGATTCCATGCATACATTTTGTTTGCTTGAGGACAAGCAAAGGTTCAAGTGTGGGAGGGTTTGATAGCACAAAATTATATCGAATATTTGACTTGACTTGCATGAATTTTATCTGTTTCTTTTACTGTTTTATTTGATTTATCTTCGATTACGATGTTGTTTTCTTCTATTTTGTAGGTTACTATAAATTTGGACAAAAAGTACAAAAGGAGAAATAAATGAAGAAAATGGAAAGAAAAGAGGAAGAGAAGATCATGGAAAGAAAAGAAGAAGAAATAAAGAGAAAAGAAAGAAAAGGTGTGGAGCCACCATATACCAAGTGGCACTTGCCCCTTGGATGTGGCGCCTGCCATACTAAGGAGAGATGGCGCCTACCACCAATAGAGTGAGGGGAAGGTGGCGGTTGCCACATAAAGAGGGGTGGCAAGTGCCACTCCTAAATATTAGGAAAGTGGTAACTCCCACCCCTATTTGAACGGGAAGTGGCGCCTGCCACTTCCTCCCCTAAATTTCCTGCATGAAGTCTCCCACTTTTTCTCAACTTCCCACTACATTTTCTCCTGAAATCTCTCCAAGTTGGAAGCCTCAAGGTCAGCCCACTAACAGTATAAAAAGGGAGCAGTTTGTGAAGAACGACCATCTTCTTTTCACGCATTTTATTTTTCTAGTTTCAATTTGTAATTTTGCCTGTTTTTCTGCTTTTACTTTCCTCTATATTATTTTAAGGCTTTGTAAGGCAAATTATTATGCCACTAGTTTAGGATTGATTCGATCAAGTTTGTAAACATTGTACCGACAATACAAGCCGACCTTCAAGAAATCAAATCCAAGTTCTGCTAATTGCCAGGTTTTTATTTTATCTGCCTTAATTTTACTGCTTTAATTTTATGCATTTCTTCTGCTTTCTGGTTAGTATTAGGATCAAACTTAGTGAAAATATGAAAGCCATATCTAGCTAAAACCCGTAGTATCGGTATGTAATCGGAACTGGTCGGAGGGGGTCAAGTAAAATGTGACGTATAATTTAAATGAAATTAAAGTTTTCTGGTCTCTGTTTCTTTTGCCTAAAATTAATAACTTTTGTCACGAGAGTTAGAAAGTAACAAAGGTTAAAATCAATAGAGCGAGAGTTTGAGGTTTTAATCGGATATCTGAAATAAAACATTAGGCTTAAATACAGCAAGAACGCTTTGAGTTTATTTAGGATTTATCTGTTTCCAAAAAGTGTTTTTATCTGCAAAATGAGAGAGCGAGAGCCGCAGTTTGATTTAAAAGCATAGTCTAAGTCAAGAGAACGAGAGTGTGAGATAAGCATAGTCTAAGTCAAGATAACATGACTTAGACTCGTCTGCACAGAGAGGGAGTTCTTGATTACGCTTAGTAAATTCGTGTCGTTACGGTTTCCTTGCGAAGATGTTTCTTCGTTTGGTCACGGTGTCACCATCTTTCCGTTGTGTAACTGCATATACCTAAACCTACAGGTCCCACCAGGTGTGTCAATTTTTTCGCACGTGATTTTTGCGCAGACAACCTCTAACCTTCCTCCGCAGGTTTGCTTGCGGGACCGGCCAAACTAGTCCCAGGACAATTGGTTTTGGGTTTATCGTTTACTTGGGTTATGGTGCACCTTGACGGTTATGCACCTTGTGGTGTGTGTAAGTTTAAACTCTAAGCAAATAAAGTTTGATGAAGATAAAGCAAATGCTGAAGCAAAAACGTTAAAGAGATTCTGAAACAAAGGGTACTTTAAATAACATGAATACTTGATAAACTTAATGTAAAAAGGAAAAAGACAAGTGGACGTATCCGTAAATTTTGGAATGACAAAGTAAACTCCTTTCTCTCTAGTGCGGTACTCAGAGTGTTTTTCTTCCAATAATAACAAAAGACTTCCTAGAAAAACCTTGCTTTATATAGACGTACAAAATAACTGCCAAAAGGCTTCAAGATGCACCACGTGTCATCCCACGTCTCTGGAAAACTGCCTCCATGTTCCCCTTTTTAAAATGATTTCCCGCCATGCCTTAGCTCCTCTCATCGAGAACACCCTTGTTGGTTTTCTTCTTTGGGTCGATCGACATAGGGGCCCGTCAACCCAACCACCCCATGGTGTCGATTCATGGTGTGATGCTTCCAAGTTTTGTTGTTGTCGACCCTTGGCTCTTATGCAAGGAGCTTGCCGATCTTCACTCTTCCTTCCTTCAGCTTCTGTCGAGGTCGATGCTCCTAGTTGGCTAATTTTCATCCAACATGTACTCACACTTAGCGTCCCACTGTGTACATATATTCACCTTTTACCCGTTATCCTAGCCTTATGATCAGCGGTCTTCGTACTCCACATAAGTTCCCGCCGTGGATACTTACCTACCCCTTTCAACTTAACCTTCAACGTAGATTTGGAGTCGCCGCACTCCATGTAAGTTTCCCTATGAATACTTACTTCCCCTTGGAACCTTGACCACAGTCAAGAAGTTCCTCACCCTCTTCAAGGAGAACTACGAATACTCTGATTCCATCCCTTACCCAGGATACGTAGGCACAAGATGTGATTTCTTGGCGAGTATACTTAGGACTAACCCCTTAGGTCTCCCTTTAACCCTTTAGCATACCTTTAACAGATAGATTAACAAATAACACATACTAAACAAGAGGTTCCTGTAGAGTACTATAGATGCTTAGGATGCTAACACCTTCCATAGGTATAACCAACCCCCAAACCCTAGATCTCCCCGCATTGCGTTTACGATGCAAATTAGGTTTTTCTTTCTTTAACCTTTCCTTCAGATAAATCAAAGACCGATTGTGAATTCAAGATTTGTGATTCAAATTAATCAATAATTTGATATCATATTCTCGTCGTAACACAAGAGAAGTAATAGTCACCACTCACTCAAGCCTAATTATTGAATTTAATATTATTCCCTTCTCTCCCCTTGATTAAAGTAGAATCAAGTGCATCAAACGCTTCGAACAAACCTCCAGTTACCGCTACTTATTTGAATGAACCCGACATTCTTCAAACCTTTTGCTCGAATAATTTCGATCGCAAGACGTTCGAACCCAAATCTTTCAACACAATCCTCCGGTTATTGCTACTTGTTTGAATGAACCCTCTGTTCTTTAAACATTTCATTCAGCTGAATCTGTGAAGCAAAGATCTGTGCAAAAACCCGTAAATACTCAAGATCTTGGAGGACAAAACCCCAAAGGTTTTATCAAGAAAAATCCACTAAATTCTCAACCCAAAGTAGATACACAATTCCTACGTTTGGACATTATCACCTCAACAATGCACAAGATCAACAAAAACAATTATGTGTAATTGTTGAAGAATGCAAGTTTGAGAATGAAGATGATGAGCAAAAATCAGTACATCTCTTTCACTTTTCTTGTTCTATCATATACAATAATGAGACAAACGAATATATATGATGCTAAGACCTAATAACTAAAACAACAGCATTTTGAAACACAAAGGATCGGAAAAATTAGTTTTGGTGAGTGAGAGGTCGACCAAAGCATTAGGTGGGTCGACCTGAGCACACCCGAATGTAAAATTACACAAAAAAATCTAGCGATGCGTCAATCTGAACTAGGTCACACGTCGATGCAAGGCCATCTTAAAACAAAGATATCTTTTTCTACAGTATATGTCTACCGCCCCATACCTGTGGGTCAATGCATGGACACCCGAGAGCAACAATATGTTTCATCAACAACATGCATCGACCTCCACATGTCAGTGAGTCGACGCAAGGACACCAAAATGTTATAAACACCTTTTTGTAAGTATTTAGGTCGACCTAAAACCCTTTTTGAGTTTACCTAAGGTATCCACCATGGTCAAATGCACAAATTCCATATATGAGATGCTCATATATGCATAGACACATGAACATGGGATATTTTATGCATATTAAAGAATGAATGCAGTCTAAGACACGATGATACCGTTTAAAGTACAAGTACAAGATAATACTAGTCTTGACATCATTAAAATAAGTACTTAGGAACCTTGCCCTTACACATGCGTCAGGAGACATCAGTGCCACCTCCTGTTGATCTAGTGCCACCTCTCGCTGATGATCTTTTTATTCTAGTGCCACCTCTAGAGGGTAAGGTTGCTGAAGATGCCGAGGCATATGGATTTGGAGGATGTCAATTTAATCTGTCTTTACTTCCTTTGTATCCAGATCTCACTGCCAGACATATTTGGGACAAATAGGTAGCATTAATTTGATTTTAATTTATTTTTTACGTTCATTTAAATTACTGATATTGATTATTTTTAACATTGATTATTATCGACATTGATTATTTTTGAAACATCGTAGGTGCGTGATCCTCAGAAGTTTCTGAACCATGGGAGTAAGATTTTTGGCTTAGCTCAGCCAGATGAGGAGTTGTTTTAGTCAATTTTGACTTTATCTAAGTTGAGAGACCTATGCATGGTCGGTTACACCAGTCAACCAAGGGATGCTTAATGCATTCATGGAGAGATGACATTCTGAGACGTCTTCTTTTTATCTCCCGAATGGTGAGATGTCTATCATACTGGACAATGTTTCGTGTTTGTTACATCTTTCGGTCAGAGGGAGGTTCCTTGATCATGGTACGAAGGCCAAAGACGAGGTAGTCAAGATGATGGTAGAGCATATGAGGGTTGATCTCGGGAAGGCGATGAAGGAGGTGGACAGGACCAGGGGTGCTCATGCTAGATTTGTGTTCCTAAAGAAGAGATATGATAAGGAGACCAGTGTTGCATAGGTGGCTGATGGTAATGTTGAGCAGGTGGCGGTACACAAGGCTTGTGCTTTGAGGGCATTTTTCTTGTTGGCACTTGTATTTTGTGAACACGAGTGCCATTTATACTGACGTTGCATACCTCTGATACTTCTTGGATCTCACTCAGATCCATGAGTACAATTAAGGGGCGGTTTTCCTGGCCTATCTGTATCCGAAGTTGATAGATGGATGTCGATGGAGGACGAAGCAGGTTACAAGCAACACGAAACTACTGGTGGTAGTAATTTTTTATCCTTGAATGCTTTTTTATCTTTTTTATTTCATATTTGTGAAACCATTGCCGATAACTCTTGATCCTCGAATGCTTTTTTTTCCTTGGTCCTCCAACACTTCCTGCGCATCGCTGGCTGGACGAGTATGGATGAGTGCACTTAAGACATGCCTTGTGCCAGTGCATTTATCCCGCTTAGAGAGAACCAGATGTAACACCCTAAATAAACCCTCGTAATATTCTTAAATAAAACATCAATGTAATTAAAGAAACACACGAAACTTAGGATGTTACGGCCAACATACAAAACCTAAACGTTATTTTATTCGCAGCGGAATCATAAACTCATTTATTGTTTCATGACATGTAAAAGTCAACATGGCATCACATAATCCATTAAAAGTAATTAAACAAGATAAAGAAGATGTCCACAATCTCAAAGAAAATATAAATCACAAAAACATTCCCACGACTCCCCAATGTTACAATTAGAGTAGACACCAACTATAGAGAAGATATAAGGAGACTTTATCTTTAACTCACACCTGAGTCCTACTGCGGAGTATCTGCACATTGCCCACGTGGAGGCAATATTCAAACATAAGGGGTGAGATATCATGATATTATAAAGGAAATCATGTTAAACAACATGCATTAAGTTAGCACAACAACAATTCAACTAACGTATCACATCAATCATCCAACGATATTATTACCAATTATTCACCAAACAACATCAAATCACATGATACAAATCAATTAATCACCCATCACCACGTATTTAACAACTTAGCAACATATAGGACATATAATGCAATGAGACTCACACCCGAATGAATGTGTATGCATGTGGTACCAAGTTTTGTGAACACTCGAGTTCACCATTCTGATCCCCACCTCCTAGGATCATAATCACTCACTGATCCATCACCTCTGAATCAGCTACCGGCCCAATCCACACAATGGGATTTTAGGCTCATGAAAAACGGACCATCTATCCTCAAATATATGCAATGCAACTAATTATGCATACAATAACACCAATATCATTGTGTACAATAACCCACCACCATGGTTATTGTACAACGCCCAAATTGGCCAACAAGCATACAAATTTATGTCACACGGTATATATATATATATATATATATATATATATATATATATATATATATATATATATATATATATATATATATATATATATATATATATATATATATATATATATATATATATATATATATATACATATATATATACACACACACACACACACACACACACACACACACATATATATATATATATATATATATATATATATATATATATATATATATATATATATATATATATATATATATATATATATATATATATATATATATATATATATATATATATATATATATATATATATATATATATATATATGCAATCATAATGACATCATGAAACATGCTCATTTTACACCAATAACACCACAACAACCTCTTTATAACAACATTTAAGTTTCGCCACTTACAACGGGATTTCTTTACATGCACAATAAGTAATAGTCGTAATCTCCAACATATTAAACATAAAAATATTAGAGAAATGGTTCATCTAATTATACCATGTTAAAGCTATGCTCATTAGCTTTCCATTGCTTCGAATAGTTCGTCATTTGGATTAACAGTTAAAAAGTTATGGCCGAAACCGTTTCTGGCGTTTTTCTACCTATGAGTCGACACAAGAGTCGACACGCATGGTGTTTAGGTCGACACAAAGCCTATGAGTCGATGCATACTGTTCAAGTTTCCATAATATTACATTTGGGTGACCTCAGGTCGACCCAGGGGTTCGAGCGGTCGACTCACACTGTTCCGAACCCCAAAAAACACTTTTTTTTAAAAGCACTTTCACCATAAATTATCACTCCAAAGTCTATGCCACTAGTCCCATCACCCTAGACCCGATTTTATATCAAAATAACATCCTAAAACTCAATTAGGCTATGTTTTACTCATGAATTAACAACATATTATCATCAATTTCATACTTCCGACTCGAAGCTCCAAAAATCAACAATGGAAGCACTTTCAACAATTTTCAAAACATAATTACTACACACATATATATATACAGAACTTATCACATATCAGTTAGAAAAACATCATTTATCACATAATCAACTAACAATTTCATTATTGATCAATTATTCATAGTAATCATAACATAGAACAACATTCCACCTAAAAGACAAAACCTAACTTTTACCCACCATTCAACATATTAACCCTTATAAAACAAGAACCCCACCCTTAATTTGAAATCAAGATTTCTAAACTTTCGCAAATGGCGGTTCCTCTTCTTCTCCTCTATCCCTAGCCTTTTTCACTATCAGTTCCAAAACATGTACGATCAGAAACTGATTCCCATCTTCCAATTCCCTTATAACCCCCCCCCCCCCCCCCCCCCTCAACTATGGTTTGCCTCTTATGCTCTTACTTATTTCTCTAACTCTCTTTTATGCCTTCAACATTCTCCCAATTGCCAATTATGCATCTCCTTCTCATTTTCACCTTAATATTCTTATATTACTATAATTATTATTATTCCAATATTAATATTACCAATTATTTTATGACTAAAATAATAACAATATTATCTCATAATAATTAAATTATTAATATTACTCATTATCATTCTCACCACACCATTAATTCTACAAAATTAGCCACGCACACCTCTCACCCTCAAGGTCATTAACATTAAGGTCAATACCCTCTACCGCAAGGTACCCCAAACACACTCAAGTACACATAATCACATTTATACACACAACTTCACAAAATTAAATTACGAAAAATAATTTAAAGAAAATAGGGCGTTACACCAGGTGGTCGAGCCTTTCAGAGTCTACCTTGACTGTTTGGTTTCTAAGGACATCCATTTTAACAGCTACGTGGATCGTTGTTAGACGCGACCATTTGACGACATATCTCTATACTTTGGATGGCTGGCCTGCAGATCACATATCACTGCTCCTCATCTGCTTAAGCGTGTCATGCAGCAGTTCGGGTACACCCAAACCATCCCCAGAGACCCTATTTTCTTTGCTCCCCCTACCTTGTCTCGTAGATAGATAAAGGAGATGTTTGTTGATTATGAGAGTCACGTAGTATTGGAGGAGGCTCGGGCTACCTTAGCACCGAACGACTAGAGCTACACCGACGAATACATTAGGTGGTTTTTTAGGGTCTCACATCCGTACATGGTGTAGACTTCTCCAGGAGATCCGCCGATACCAGCTCATCAGAAGATTTTAGAGGAGCAACAGACTCAGCTAGATCATACTGAGGATGTCTTGCCTCAGTGTCGCCGCATAATGGAGATTGGACGGACAGACATTGACAAGGGTATCTTCCCTAGGAGGTTTGCTGTCAGGTGAGTCCTGAGTGCCATGGTGGCAGAGGCACAGGGGGAACTGTTGTACCATAGACATCACCAGAGGACGTGGGGGAGGGGGCTAATGGCCGATGAGGTATATAAGAGATTTTCAGGCACACCTAGTAGTCGCTTGTTATTATTTTGATGTTGTATTTTCATCTAAAAACACATACAAATCTCGTTATAAAAAAATATGTTTCAATATACTTCGGAGATGTATCCCCAAAATATTACCGTAGATGAATCTCCGGAACAAATCAAATCTAAATGGGTTAGGGTGACATGTTCTATATGTTTTAAGTTTAAAATTGTTACAGAGATATATCTCTGGAATAAGTCAACATATATTCAGAAATAGGGTGCGTCCGGAGATATGTATCTCCAAAAATAGATGACATTTGTGAAACTTTTCACAGTGAGGTAGAAACATATAGGTGCAATAATAAATTGCCTAAAAAAAGAAAAGTTGTGCTGACGCACTTGACAAACCATTTGGTCACTTAAATTTTGCAAGAGATTTGTAGGTTTTAACCTTTCTCACCCTAAAATATATTTTTTATAAATTATAATTAATGAATCCTATAAAACTCATAAAAGAAAGATATATAATTAAAAAATTATTTTACCAACAAAATGTGAGTGCAACTTCTTCGTTAGATGTTTTGCATGATGTCAAAACTATAAGAAAACTTAGTATTTATGTGTGTCTGACAGTATCTCTGAGTTTGTGTGGCACCCTTGCATTAGAGGTCTTAGGAATCATCAAAAACCACTTCAAAATTGTCCACAATCATGAAATACTGTTTTTTGTACAAAAAATGCACTACATGTGTCGGCACATACGCTTTTCAGGCCGGCACATACTATAACATCAGTTCTATGTGCCGACACATAAGTGTTTCAGGCCGGCACATCTATTGTCATAAATAAGGTTGTAGTCTCTGTTTGATTTAGGTCGGCACATAGGTCATTTCAGGTCGACACATGCTGTTATTTTTGACATTATATGCCGACACATCCAACCTTCAGGCCGATACATATTGTTTAAGTTGGTCAAATTTTTAATTCCTTTTATTTTGAAAATTACCTCTTTGCCACAAATCTTCCAAAATTATAAATACATCATTCATGCTTCATTCTAAACTGGTGATACCATAAAATTAGCCTGCATTTGCTCATCATCTCCAACCTCCTTCCTATGTCTACACACTAACAAATCACACATAATAATCTTTTGTTGGGGTGCCAGCGAAGGCCTGATAAAGTCCGATTAGGTTCTTGTGTAGCCGAAAATATCAGGTTGAGATTTGTAGGGATCTTCATCCGGAAAAACTGCGGGTTTGTCCTCCAAGATCGTGTATAGATTTGTGGGTTTTTGTGCAAGACGTTTAAGAGAGGATTGTGACGTTTTGAAAACCTTTGGAGATAAAGTACTTAAAGGATCCTTTGAAGATAAAGAACGTAAAGGAAGTAACGGAGAACGACGAATCGAATTGAAGTCTTGTGGAACAATCGGTGCAATTGGTCGTGTGTGAAATCTTGGAGATAAAGAATACAAAAGAGTAGAAATATTGATAAGCCAATGGGCATTCATTGTTATCTTGGTCTTTTTCAAGATCAAAAGAAGAAAAGGGGTTGAAAATCAACATCAAAAATAGTGGTGTTTGTATGGTTGCTATTGAACACTTCTCTTGTACATAAACTTTTTGCATAGTAAGAAAGTATCCTAATTCCACATTGCAAATTAGGCGCACGCGTACCCAAACATGAGGACGAAAATGGGGAACTGCGTAAGCAAATCCTCGTGTTGATTTTTCTATTATCTCTTTAGTTGGTTTATTATTCATTACACAATTTGTCAAATAGTATTGATCAATCGATCAACTCGTAAGAAACTTTATGTGATCTTTTTGTTTTAAATTGATTGTTGATTAACTTATAATCACTTTTCATTATAAGTGGTTTTCATATCAATAACAACACAAAAGAAATTTTGAAAATTCTTTGGCACACCAAGTATTTGATAAATTGTATAGTTCAATATTTTTGCTCATTATCATTGGAAATATCATTATTAGGTCAATTAGTTTAAACGAGTAATAACATGATACTCGATTAAAGGTTAAATTTGATTATTGTGTTTGTCATTCCATAATTGGTTTTGCATATCCGAGTTCCAATGACTAGGTTCATATAGACGACATTTGTCAATCCATGCCAAAAAACGTTCAGCGTACACTCTTTTTCAAATAACTTTAAAACCCAAATTTTATTTGGTGATTTTGGATTGGGTGTTTATTCACCCCCCCCCCCCTCCCCCTCTAGACAAGTCGTCGTCGTCTAACAAGTGGTATCAGAGCCTGGTTGATTCCGTTCTTTGGAACGCCTATTAGAAAATGGCTTACGAACCTAAAGGGGATTATAAAAGATCCCTAATATTTACAGGAGAAAGCTATGGTCATTGGAAAGCTTGTATGCAAATTCATGTGAACTCTTATGATAAAGCTGTTTGGGAGGTTATTAAAAATGGACATACATCAATCACACATGTTATGAATGATGTTATCTTACTTAAGCCCGAAGGACTATAGAATGAGAAAGATAATAAGAAGTGGCCATACGATTGAAAAGCAAAAAACATCTTGATATCCGCGCTTGGTGGCCATGAGTTTTATCTTGTTTCTCATTGTGCGATCGCTAAGGCTATGTAGGATACTCTACAAGTTGCCCATGAGGGAACTAATGAGGTCAAATAATCCCGGATCAACACACTTAATCAATAATTCAAACTCTTTCGCGTGAAGCATGGTGAAACCATTGCTCAAATGCAAAAGCGGTTCTCACATCTTATTAATCGTTTAAACTTGCTAGGTAATCTTATTTCCAATGCTATTGCTACTAACAAGGTTTTGAGATGTCTTACTAGGAATTGGAAACTGAAGTTTACGGCCATCAAGGAAGCTAACGATCTTACAACATTTGATCTCATCACCTTGTTCGGAAAGTTAGAAGAACACAAACAAGAACTCGCTTGCTTGGAAAAACATGAAAAGAAGCTTGAGAAAAAGAATAAAAATGAGAAAGACACCTACAAGGAGGAAGGAACTAAGCCTAAAGCTCTTAGGGCTTCAAGTTCAATATCCTCAAAGGATGAGCATCTTTATGATAGTGATGGTAGCAACAAATATGTTTCGAAGGACAAAGAGATGAGTTTGTTTGTCAAAAAGTATCATAAATACTTGAATAACAAACATGATATTTCTCAAAATATAACTTGTTACTACTGTTGCATGAAAGGTCATACTATTCTCAAATGCAAATTTAAGAGATTTTCAATCCATAATGGCATTTCTCAATAGTCACCTAAGTGCAACAATTGTGTTACTCACCCTCAAGGACTCAACAAAGATTGGGTACCTAGTTTATCTTGTTGATTTTGCATGAAAAAGTGTCTTGAATCTATGAAGAAGTTGTAGGGCTTCATTTATAGTAAGATCAAGACATTTTCTAGATAACACGTTCAAATTAAACTGACTTAGTGTCAAGAAAAAGGAATGTGTTTTCTAGAAGCATAAAAAAGAAAGCCCTTTGGTAAAAGATATTGAGACAACTTAGAAAGGTGAAGATGAATGAATATGTGTTGAAAATATTTTATTGATGGTACAGTTGGCATTTGTTAAAGCTCTTGTTCTAGAGCTTCTCGTGAAGTTCTCGTGCATACTCTGTTTGTACGGTGAAGTTGTATCGTTTTATTTTCTTTATAAAATTAAGCTATATCTTTTATCCAATTTTATTTAAAGATATTTCAAATACATGCTGGATGTTATTTGTTCTTGTGTTTACTTTCAAAAAATTATAATGAATTTGTGATTATTTAAATTTACATGCTTATAGTGACCTAGATCAAATTATGCAAATATGTATGTTTTTGCCTTTTATTCCTTATCTACGCATGCTTGTTTTTCTAAATTGTTCAAATACATAGCCTTAACAAATATTGTTCAAAACATACATATAAGTCTTTTTCAGTCATACATGAGTCAAGTCACATGTCTTCAAATATGAAAATTGTGTCTCTTGGTGTTTCTCTACAAACCTACAAGCATGTTTCGACACATGATACAGTCAGGTCGGCCTGAAATAAAGTCATTTAAATTTTGTTGATTTTGAATCAGTATAGGCCAGCACATAAGTCTTATGTGCCGACACATAAATTCATTTTTCAACTTTGTTTCAAAACTGGTTCAGTATGTGCCGGCACAAAAGTCGATTCATGTTACCTTTGACGAGTCTTGCCTAAGTAATGTTGGGAAAGGTATTTCTTTTGAAGGTGTATGTGCATCTACGAAATACATGCTCAATGAAATCAAAAAAGGGAATGATCAACCTAAAGCGGTGGACATTGAGAAGGAGGAAGATGACAACCATGAAAAGGAAGATGATGAAAGTCAACAAGAGAATGATGGTCTTCCATTGGAGTGGAAAACCTCCATGGATCATCCAATTGACAATATTATTGGTGACACCACAAAAGGGTTCTTTAAGCTTATGCAAGGAGAGTTTGAAATGAGTCTCATGGGGGAGTTAAACTACTTTCTTGCACTTTATACTATTGCTCTAACGTTTCATTTTGAGCTTTTAACATCATGTGAGTGCAACGTTAATCCCATCAAGAGTGAGGTAGTATTGTTTCAATTTCTCCTTGAAAGTAAGACTTTGCTTAATGCATGTTATTTGTTGGTTAAAGATGCTTGATATTTTCTCAAATGATGAAAACCATGAATGTTCATTTCCAAAATTTTGATTGATAACTATTGTGTGTTCTCAATGTATATACTTATAGTGACTTCATGTATTAACTCTTTCACATTTTATAAGTTTATTATTAAGTGTATAAGCACGTGACTCATTTTGTTTATTGTATTTAAGCTTGCTAATTGCATAAATTGTTATTGTTGTTGCACGTCTCGTGTTATGATAACGTTCTCATCTTGGATTGAGTAGTGACATGTTCTTGTCGCTATGCTAGGCACATGCGTGTGCGGCATCGAGAGTTCCTTTATGATATGTTTGATATGTGTGACACAATTATAGCAATTTGATGAGTTTTCTCTTGCATTGATTTATTTATTTACTTCTACTTTGTGTTACTTGATTTGTAATGATGGTTATTTATCAATTTTGCTTCATTTCATATATATAGGGATATGTGATTTTTGCTCTTCTGTGCAAAAACGCCTCTGAGTGATATATTACTATTTGTATTGGAATATGATATTTCTCACGATTTGCTTTTCTTCTTTTTGATGTTTTCAAAGGGGGAAAAGAATATGCGAGATGAAGAAGGAAAGCGAAAAGTCAGGGGGAGCATTTGATATCAACATGAAATGCCTTGTTGCAAGTTTTGCCATCATCAAAAAGGGGGAGTATGTGAGTGCAACTTCTCCGTTAGATGTTTTGTATGATGTCAAAACTATAAGAAAACTTAGTATTTCTGTGCGGACGGTATCTCTGAGTTTGTGTGGCACCCTTGCATTAGAGATCTTAGGAATCATCAAAAACCACTTCAAAATTGTCCACAATCATGAAATACATCATTCATGCTTCATTCCAAACCGGTGATACCATAAAATTAGCCTGCATTTGCTCATCATCTTCAACCTCCTTCCTATGTCTACACACTGACAAATCACACATAATAATCTTTTGTTGGGGTGCCAACTAGGTGAAGGCCTGATAAAGTCCGATTAGGTTCTTGTGTAGCCGAGAATATCGGGTTGAGATTTGTAGGGGTCTTCATCCAAAAAAACCGCGGGTTTGCCCTCCAAGGTCGTGTGTAGATTTGGGGGTTTTCGTGCAAGACGTTCAAGAGAGGATTTCGACGTTGTGAAAGCCTTTGGAGATAAAGTACGCAAAGGATCCTTTGGAGATAAAGAATGCAAATGAAGTAACGGAGAACGGCGAATCGAATTGAAATCTTATGGAATAATCGGTGCAATTTATCGTGCGCGAAAACTTGCAGATAAAGAATGCAAAGGAGTAGCAATATCGACAAGCCAATTGGCATTCATTTTTTTCTTGGTCTTTTTCAAGATCAAAAGAAGAGAAGGGGTTGAATCAACATCAAAACCGGTGGTGTTTGTATGGTTGCTATTGAACATTTCTCTTGTACATCGACTTTTTGCATAATAAGAAAGTATCCTAATTCCATATTGGAAATTAGGCGCACACGTACCCACGCGCGAGGACGAAAGTGGGGAACTGCGTAAGCAAATCCTCGTGTCGATTTCTCTATTATCTCTTTACTTGGTTTATTATTCATTATGCAATTTGTCAAATAGTATTGATCAATCGATCGACTCGTAAGAATTTTTCTGTGATCTTTTTGTTTTAACTTGATTGTTGATTAGCTTATAATCACTTTTGATTGTAAGTGGTTTTCATATCAATAACAACACAAAGGAAATTCTGAAAATTCGTTCGCACACTAAGTATTTGATAAATTGCATTGTTCAATATTTTTGCTCATTATTATTGGAAATAACATTACCAGATCAATAGGTTTAAACGAATAATAACGTGGTACTCCATTAAAGGTTAAATACGATTATTGTGTTTGTCATTCCATAATTGACTTTGTATATCCGAATTTCAATAACTAAGTTCGTATAGACAATGTTTGTCAATCCATACGAAAACCTTTTGCGCGCACTATTTTTCAAGTAACTTTAAAACCCAAATTTTAACCCGAGTTCTTATATTGTAGTGAAAGATTAAGAAATTGTGTATTATGTATTATATTTAATAATAAATAGTAAATAAAACATAGAAATGAAGATGGGGATAGGAAAGAACCACGTGACCAAGAATCATATGGAAAGGTTTGAAAGCATACTATTGCAACAAAATCGAAGCAACCAATGACATGAAGAACCTCAGATCATGGTTTGTCCACGTTGTACCCAATCCATCCTTTTCATCACAAAACCTTTCCTTACACTTGTCCCTCTTTTTTTCTTCTTCTATCCATGCAACAACAAAAAAAGGAATCTTAATATTCATTCACTTTCCTTTATCACCTCAGATCCTCCACATTGCTGTTCAATTTTAAAACCAATGTTTTTTATTTATTTATTTTAATATTTGACTTTTATTTAACCCAAAATTGTGGTTAAATAATTTCAATCCACATGTTTTCTGGTTCCACCGGTCCAACCCACCGGTTCGGTCTGGTTTTTTACATGTTTCAAAACCCTGTCTTTCTCTACAACATCCTTTAAGAATAACAAAAATCTCAAAAAATCTCAAATTTGAACTGCAGCAATGGAAGCAACCTCAACTTGCTTCTTCTGCGGTAGAATCCCATCAAAATCCAAACTTGCTTCATCTTCTTCATTTGGGTCATTCTGTTTATTAACACGTAACAATGTTAATACAATCATGTGCAAAACTTCTATGAAAACCCATAACCGTGTTATTCAAAGCGTCACAAACAGTAACGAAACCAAGCTTCCAAGCAGCACAAAAAGAAGAAGAAGGAGAAGAAGAAATGGTGTCGCAGTGGAAGAACAACCACGACAACAACAGAGGGAAATTGAAATTCCAATACCCAGTGTTTATGTTCATGAGAATACTGGTGACCCAATTGGGTGGAAAGAAGTTGGAAAAAGTGTTGTGAGTTGGATTCGTGAGAGTATGAAAGCTATGGCTTTTGATATTGCTTCTGCCGAGTTAGTTGAAGATTTGGAATTTTCTGAGATGAAACAGAGAATGGGACCTGGTCTTACTTTTGTTATTCAAGCTCAACCTTATTTGAATGCAATTCCTATGCCTCTTGGGCTTGAAGTTATGTGTCTGAAAGCTTGTACTCATTATCCTACTCTCTTTGATCACTTTCAGAGAGAGTTACGTGATGTTCTTCAAGATATGCAGAGTAAATCGTTGTTTGAGGATTGGCGTGAAACTCAGTCTTGGAAATTGCTTAAGGAACTTGCTAATTCAGGTTTTTCTTTTCTTTTCCTTTTTATCATATCATCAACATGTTCTATTTATTTGACATGCTTTAGCTTTTTATTAGTTCATGTAATAAAACAACATGCATGGAGAGGTTAAGGGTGTGTTTGGAAGAGCTTATTTAGCGTATATTTTGACTTATGTTATAATATAAGTACTTGTGTAAGTGTCTGAGTGATGTTATAAAAGTAGACATGAAAAGAAACTTAGGTGTTGTTAATAGTATATAGTAATTATGTTGTTTCAACAACGGGTTAAGATTGAGAATGGTTTAATTACAGCTCAGCACAGAGCAGTTGCGAGGAAGATAACACCGCCTAAGACGGTCCAAGGAGTTTTAGGAATGGACATAGAAAGGGTCAAAGCGATACAGAAGAGGATAGACGAATTCACCAACAACATGTCAGAACTGCTCAATATTGAAAGGGATGTTGAATTGGAGTTTACTCAGGAGGAATTGGATGCTGTTCCTAGACCGGATGATGCTTCTGATCCGTCAAAACCAATTGAATTCTTGGTTAGCCATAGCCAGCCTCAGCAGGAACTCTGTGACACCATTTGTAATTTAAATGCCATCAGTACCTCTACAGGTATTTTCTTTATTTTTTTCCACTTTCCTTTTCAATTCAAGTATTTGGGAAACCTAGTTATCTAGTATGATCAATGTGAACTGTTTAAACAGGATTGGGGGGAATGCATTTGGTGTTATTCAAGATTGAAGGCAACCACCGACTGCCGCCTACTACTCTTTCACCTGGAGAAATGGTTTGTGTGAGAACTTGCGACAGCAAGGGCGCAGTTACAACTTCTTGCATGCAAGGAGTTGTAGACAATCTTGGTGATGATGGTTATAGTATTACTGTTTCTCTTGAGCTACGCCATGGTGATTCTTCTTTCTCTAAACTAGTTGGGAAAAATGTGCGCATTGACCGTATTCAAGGACTGGCTGATACACTTACTTATGAGGTATTCAATTCAATCATGTCACAAAACTATTCATAATGTCTTACAGTTCAAATAAGATTCTTCTGCGTATATGTAATATGTACTTAAGAAGCTTCTTTTGATGTGTTTCCAGCGCAACTGTGAAGCACTAATGATGCTACAGAAGAACGGTTTGCGGAAGAAAAATCCATCAATTTCTGTTATTGCAACTCTATTTGGAGACGCGGAAGATGCTGCATGGCTTGAGAAGAATAATCTGGTTGACTGGGAAGAAGAAAAAATAAATGGAGTATTAGGAAGTGAATCCTTTGATAAATCTCAGCAGAGAGCAATTGCATTGGGTTTGAATAAGAAGAGGCCACTATTGGTTATCCAAGGACCTCCTGGTACGGGCAAGACCGGTTTGCTCAAGCAACTTATAGCAAGTGCCGTTGAGCAAGGCGAAAGGGTTCTTGTTACAGCACCTACTAATGCGGCTGTTGATAATATGGTTGAAAAGCTTTCAAATGTTGGAATAACTATCGTGCGAGTTGGAAACCCAGCCCGTATATCAAAAACAGTAGCGTCAAAGTCTTTGGGAGAAATTGTAAATGGGAAGCTTGCAAGTTTTCGCGAAGAGTACGAAAGGAAGAAGTCTGATCTAAGGAAAGATTTAAGACATTGTTTAAAGGATGATTCATTAGCTGCAGGCATACGGCAACTTCTGAAACAGCTTGGAAAGTCGCTAAAGAAAAAGGAAAAGCTGATGATAAATGAAGTTCTATCTAGTGCTCAGGTTGTGCTTGCCACCAATACCGGAGCAGCTGATCCTTTTATTCGAAAGCTAGATGCTTTTGACCTAGTTGTCATAGATGAAGCTGGACAGGCAATTGAACCGTCTTGCTGGATACCTATATTGCAGGCAAAACGATGTATTCTTGCCGGTGATCAATGCCAACTAGCTCCTGTGATATTTTCTAGAAAAGCATTAGAAGGTGGTTTAGGAATATCGCTATTGGAGAGAGCTGCAACTTTGCATGAAGGGATTCTCACTACTAGCTTAACGACACAATACCGTATGAATGATGCCATTGCAAGTTGGGCTTCAAAGGAGATGTATGGTGGATTGTTGAAGTCCTCAAAGACTGTTTTTTCTCATCTTCTTGTAGATTCTCCTTTTGTGAAGGTATAATGCTCCTAATTGATATCTTCATATTCTTTGTCAAGTGAAGGCTCCGATTTATATCTTGGGCCCTGTTGTATTAGTTATTTCTAAAACAAAACATAAAATCAAATCAAATTGTTTTCATAAGCTAATTCTTATTACTTGATGTGTTGCAGCCTACATGGATAACACAGTGCCCTCTGCTACTGCTTGATACTCGAATGCCGTACGGAAGTCTATCAGTTGGCTGCGAAGAGCATCTAGATCCGGCTGGGACTGGCTCGTTATATAATGAAGGAGAAGCTGATATAGTTTTGCAGCATGTCTTTTCCTTAATTTATGCTGGTAATTACGTTTGACTCTTTTGATTGTAATTGATAAAGAGATTATTGCATTCCATTTGATATTGTGGTAGTTTTGCAATGCAAATTACTCTCTTTCAAAGTTTTGAAATCTTGCGACACAACTTATTTGTCATTTGTGTTTGTTTGCTGACCGTAGAATTTTCTTGTCGATTTGATTCTGAAAAATTCAGGTGTTAGCCCAAAAGCTATTGTAGTTCAATCCCCTTATGTTGCTCAAGTTCAACTTTTGAGGGACATGCTTGATGGAGTTCCAGAAGCTGCAGGTACAGAAGTTTCCACAATTGATAGCTATCAAGGCCGCGAAGCTGATGCTGTAATTTTATCAATGGTAAGATCCGAATCCAATCTCTACAACCACAGTTTCAACAATTCCATAAGTTGTTTTCAGTGTTATTTCAATAAGCTGTTTAAGATAGCTTCTAAAAACAACTTATAACTTATATAAACAAAATTTGATTTATATTTCATTTTTTATTATAACCATATTCACTATTGGTCTTGCTGATGAACTAACATATTCGGATTTGTTTTCCTCTTTTTTTTTTTTTCGAAAAATATAATAAAATAGGTACGATCAAACACATTGGGAGCTGTTGGATTCCTCGGCGATAGCAGAAGAATTAATGTTGCCATCACAAGAGCGCGCAAACATTTAGCTGTAGTATGTGACAGCTCAACTATATGCCACAATACGTTCCTAGCAAGACTCATGCGCCATATTCGACACTTTGGTAGGGTGAAGCATGTTGAACCAGATAGTTTTGGAGGAGGGTTAGGGCTTGGGATGAATCCGATATTACCCTTTGTTGATTAGTGCTACATTTGTAACAGTGGCATGAACAAACTTAGAAGTACTTATAAGCAATTGTTTAAGAAGATTTTTATTTTTTGGGGGGTATTAATTCATAGGCTGGTTTATACTGTCAATACTATTATACTTGTATAGCAATTTATAAATTCAAAATGTGTGTATCAAGTAATATTCATGCATGAAAATTATAGAACAAAACTTCCACAATAATTGTAACTTGACGATGTTTTTTTTTTAATCATTCTATATGAATTGTACCATAGCTTAGAGATACTAGAGTATACTACAACTATAGTGGACTATAATTAGAGAAGTATTCCCTCTGTTTTAAAATGTTTTAAAATGACTGGGGATGCTCTTAGTCCTCTTTTCCCTTCCTAGGAATAAGTTTTTGTATTCTGTTGTTAATTCCACTGTTGTTAATTCCATTCATGACACCAGTTATTGATAAATGCAGTGATTAAAGGCAATAACACTTATATTCTTGCAATACATTGCTTTCCTGTTCACTACAATGCTATTTAGAAGCAAAACATTAGTTACCATAATCATTCCAAGCTTCCTTTTCTGAGTTACTAATTTCTTGTCTTGAGTCTGATTTATTGACATGTAATGACAGTTATCAGTCCTGGTTATCCAGTTACAGAAGCCGCCCCATAAGATTGTAGAAAGCTACGAACGATTTTGAAGCAACAATCTAAAAAAACACTATAGATGTAGTACTTGACTATTGTAAGGTCAGAGGAGTGGGTAACAAGTGATTCTTATTGCGATTCAAAATGAAATTGAATCAATTTCATTTTATACATGCGTTACTTACTGTGATTAAAAATGAAATTGAACTCACTACATATTTTTACTTTCCATCAAATATGGAGTTTAAATTACGGTGACATTCTAAAAAAATTAAGAAAATGACATTTCAAATATTCTTTGAATTTCAGTGAAAAGAATTAAACAAGCACATTATTTCTGTCATTTATTTTAGAAATGAAAACAAAATTGAGAATGTAAATAGGGGCTAAACTAGAAAGAATAAACAACCCGCAGAACATGGCTGCATAATATTTGATAAATTAATTTGCCAGGTGTATTGTTTGGCAATTTAATGAATTTAGCAACTCCCAGAGAGTGAATTAGAAAACTGATGTCTTGCATTTGCATGTGAACACAATGCAATAGAAATCCATTCCAAGACTACAGCGGTACAAACATCTATTAAGATCACAATCACTCCTAGTTCATTGTCTTTAATGTTCTTGTGATCTTTTATCATTTCCCGGCTGCTTCAGCAGGAGTTTGGGTCGTCATCTGGTCAACAGCGTGAACTGCACTCTGAAGCTCCTCCCATATGGCTTTATAGACCATCCTTTGCCTATTCACGGCTGATTCTCCCTCGAAGGCTGTAGAGATAACATCAATGCTGCAAAACAAATAAAAGTTAGAGCTATCAACAAATATATGCAGTCTAGAGCGTCAAACACAAATATTAATGCAAGACATAATGCAAAACATGGAACCATGCCTCAAGGATAACTTTTATCAATGAGGATTTAAAACGTGTTCATATTAAGGTGATTGTTATTTTATGAGAAGATACTTCCAACAGATACTGTTCGTAGTTTTGTCAGTTCAAATGACCAATTATAAAACATATTCATTCAGTCAAACTTGAGGAATTAATTTTGTATACTGTAGATTTAACACAACGACAGTCTTCTCACACTTGGCGAAGTGAGCAACAAGGATCAAACAAATATAAAATGTCTTATTACAAAGAATTTATATATAAATCCTTCTTAATGGTTTTTATTGGTTCCTCTCTATCTCATACTGTTGGTTCCTCTCTATCTCATACTATTGGTTCATACCTCACATCACTCTCTTTTATACAAACTTTGTTTTTAATGCTTTCATTCTTAGTACTACCATGTCTGAGTATTCCCTCATCCATGGTAGCATTTTCATTTCTACAACATAAGTTTATTTTCTAGTTGGTTAATTAATAGTCTACATTAAGCTTTGACTTCGGGTTGTCGAGGGCACCATTGAAGCTTGCGATATGGAAATCGAGTCATTCCTGAGTAAGGATTTGAGGCCATTGAGAGTCCTCATGTGCCCTTGTTATTAGATCAGTAAACACTTTTTATTGGAAGAAAGATTAAATCTAGTCTAGTATATGGATTGGCAAAGGGCACTCGAGCGGTGGCCGGAGCAATAGCTCGAGACCACTTGGCCAGATATTTGGGCAGCTTCTTTTGCAATATGGGAGCAGCATCATTCATCAAGTTGAAATCCTGGCTATGATAATCGCCATTGAACAGGCACACGAAAGAGGGTGCAGAAATGTTTATGTTTGAGTAGAGAAAGTGGTTCACAAGGTGCATTAATGGCCTTAATCAGAATGAGTTAATGCCTTGGTGCCTCAGAAATAGAAGGAAAAATTACAAGGCTTTGGACATAAATTTAATTTATTCCCATATATCCAGAGAGGAGAATAACTATGCAGTCAAATTAGCAAATCGTGGTCACATCATATCGGAACTTAGGTGGTGGGATACCCTACGTTTTTTTACCAGCGACGATTTTTTGAGGACTGTTTTGGCCTACCCTATTACAGATTCTCCTAGGCCATTTTGTTCTAGTTTTGATTTTTTATTTTCATTTCTACAAAATTTGATCTTTATTTACTATTCTCTTTAGGTCAGGCATAGCATTTTCAAAGGCATTTTTTAACATGTTTGGCAAATATTATTTTTCCTGGTACTGATACTGTGACTTCAATCCACTCTTTCTATATAAGCATGTATTATTAGTGTCAAGTTTCTCAAACTAAGTGGTGTTTTGGTTAACTTAGCCTATGCACAGCATTTTCAAAGGCAGTTTTTACATTGAACAATTTTTTTCTACTTTTGGTTTTACTTCCTACAAAGGGTGCTAATATCTCTGCTCATTTCAATGCTAGAAATTGTATGTCTGCACAGAAGATTTTCTATCAATCATCGTGTGCTAACTACCATTAACAAACCAAACAACTGAAAACTTTCATCTAAATAAGACTGCTTGCCCCATGCTCCATCAAAACAGTGCAGGTCATGCGAGCACATCTCCAAACTGGTGTTGACTGTGGATGAGAAGGGCATACAGCCCAGTGTTGCCTATGGCTGATGATGGTCCATGGCGGAGAGCAAAAATCCCACAATACAGGCCGCTGGGTGGCACTGTCATAGCAGACTATGACAGAAAAACCCACAATTGCGGCTGATATTTACCATTGCAGCAAACTCAAAAACCGCAACTTATATCCGAGATAGCACCGCCATAACTGATATTTGGTAACACTGATATAGCCTGCTTCTTCAAGGACTTATTTTGTCTTTCACCCACTAAATATGTTATGTGGTAATATTGCACTAATAGATTTTCTAGTTCACTCTGCATGTTCTGTTTTAAGGGAGATAGATATTAGATTTATTTGTTTTTTGAACTATAGCCTCCTATCACTTTGCTGACATTCAGTCTCTCTGTTTTGAGGATATTTTATCGGTTTATCCTCCCCCTCCCTTTCCCTTTCTTCTCTCACAAAGTTTATTCTTTTAGGTAATAGAATATTTTCATCAAAGCATCAAACTCTAAGTCCAAATGTAATAGTATTGAACTAGGTTAATTATACCTTGAATGTCACAACTAATGTTGTGTGTTGAAGAAATTAGAAAAATTTAAAGTTTCACCTTCAGTCATCCATGGGAAAGTGACCTTAAAATAAACTAATACAATATCATTTCCTAGAATTTACACTTATCCAATTCAACCATTGAATCATATAATATTATCTTGACGATTATATATACAAAAACTTCTGACAATCATACGTAAATGCAATGTAATATAATAATAGACATTTCAAATCTGCTTATGTTTTAACTATCATATCATACATGAAATATCAAACAGATTTTGAATTGTCTGAAAATTTTGAAGATTTTATTGTCTAATCGACTTTCTCTGACACAGACGACAGTTAGTTGACATAATAAAATCGAGATTCATTTCAATAGTTTAAAGTATGCTCACCTAACATGTCGTCCATCACCATAAGCATCCTTTACCGAAACTGATTCTGCATTGAGTTGCTCCTTTATCTTTTGGAGCACGATGCAAATTTACATTCAAAAAGTAAGAAAGAAATCAGCATGAAATAGACCCAAAAAAAAAACTAAAATATTTGTCCTCAGAAATTGTAAGACAATTTTATCCCAATCATATAAAAAAGTAGCTAGCAATTCATCAAACATGTGCCGGACAATAAAAACAGAACATCGTATTCATAGTACTAACAAGAAAGCAAGGGAAACGATACCTTGTTCTGCATAGACTGAATGAGAGGCAAATCAAAGGAACCAGCATCGTTGACATGAGTGGCGCGTGAAGTAAACTTGCGAAGAGAAGTGGTTGTGAATAATAGTGTATCGTGACGTTTGGGAATAGAAGAAATATCTCGAAAAAGAGCAGTTTGTGAAGTGGATCTGAGGAAAGATATGCGATTAGGAGCGGTGGTTGGAAAGAGAAGGGTGGATTTGTTGTAAGGTCGAACCAAAACAGGAAGAGCTTGGCGAAGTAAAGTGGTGTTGGCGGAGAGAGACAAAACGTGTGCCCGCATTTTTATTGATTTCTACGGTATTGTTGTTGTGTTTGCTGTTTGGTTTTCAGAGGCTTTTTTTTCTTTCTTATTCTTTGTTAATTGGGGATTGAATGATATGATGTCGCACCCACCCACCACCGTATGTTCTATGTTTATATTCCAAACAAACTTAAATTTTTTTTTTTTTATAAATAGAATATTCTCAAGATTATTTGCAAAGTTGAATTTGAACTCACAAACTTAAAATAATAATAATAATAATAATAAAAAGCCACGTGCTTTCAATAACAAGTATTTTTTAAACTGTATTTTTTTTAATAAATAATATTTTTATTACGATAAATTTAATATTATTTACTTTGCATTTGTTTATAGGCTATTGAAGGCCCAAAAGCCAGAGGTTCAATTGTATGACAGTCCAATCCAAAAGGTACTTTCACGACGTACTTAAGGATTAGGTAAAATCGCACAAAATGACTAGACGCGTGATCTCTTCCACCCAAGGATCATATTTTGTCATATTTGATCAGATAATTCCCTGCATCTCATGTCGGAGGATACAAGTCGGTTTTAATCATCTCCCAGTATAATCTTCACCATGTAAGTATGATCTTGTCATAATTCACATCACCATTTTTATTACATTTCACTTACTTGGTTGTTGGAGTGCTGACCTTGCAATTTAGTCTTTCTCCGTCGTACCGAAAATTACTCGTTACCCCTCCAATTGACTTCGCATCTTCATATCTACTCTCTCAGTTTCTTTTTAAGTGTCGTTTTAGCATAAAGCTCTCCAACCAAAATAAATAAATTGTTATAATTTTTTTCTCATTCTACCCTCATTTTAATCTACCATTGTTGCGATGAAAATTGGATATCAAGCTATTAAATTAACTTGAATCTTAATTCTCTTACAATCGAACTTTAATTTATCCAAAGGAAAGGTCTAAAGAAAGAAAAACTCTTTTCGCGATGTAACAACAACGCTAAGAGATTCGGGGATCGGGGGTTGGTTATACCTAGGGAAGGTGTTAGCACCCTAAGCATCTGTAGTACTCTACATGAACCTTTTATTTGTTTGTGCTAAGTTTGTTAAATGTTTGCTATGGATTTGTGAAGGATTGGGAAAAAAAGTGTAGGTTAAAACCTAAAGATATATACACTAAGTTTGCTCGCAAATACATCGCGTCCTCTGCCTACGTATCCTAACTAGGATAGAATTAGAGCAATCGTAGTTCTCCTCACCAAGTTTGAAGAACACTTGATTATGATCAAGGTTCAAAGGGGAACAAACATGACAATGTTTGTGTAGAGTTTAAGGAAACTCTCTAGATCTAAATTGAACACTCAAGAAAGGGAAGTAAGTAATCATGACGATGATTCTTACATAGAGTTAACAAACTTTATCCTAGGGTTCTAGTTGAAGAACACTCCTAGTAAAGGTGGGTTTCTTAGACTCAAAGCAAAGTCTAATGGCTTCTAAACTAAGTTTTAAGGTGACTTAACAACGTCAAGAGAATGGTCATGAGCTATCCATGACACAAGGGGTCAATGGAAAGACTTTTCCTTTGGAAGGAGAGAGGGAAGGAAACTTGGACGAGAACTAACGAGTTCCATCACTTGGGGAAAAGAAAACTACTTAACAAAGTAACTAACATGATGAAGATGGTGACAACCATACAAAGCAAGCATGTTAAAGGCAAAGGTAAGTGTAACAACATCATACCAACAGTTTTATGCATTGATGACAATCAAGCAAGAAATGTGACGATAGTTCAAGCTATGAGTTCATGGTGACAACTAAAGGAGAGTAAACCCTAGCATGTTAACTAACATGGGAACAAAAGATTTCACAAGAAAATGCAAGTATGTTCAAAGGGATTCAACAACAAGCAAGATAACGATCTCAACAAAATGAGCAAATTTCCACATAGTCAAAAGACATCACAATTAACAACAACATGTAATATTTTTACATCATATGAAAATAGGCATCAAAACAAGCATGTTGCAAAAAGAATCAACTCAAAATGATGAAAAATGAGAGAGATATGAATTTTTGAAGTTTTATGAATAAATGCACAAATAAGTCATAACAAGCAAAAAAAGAAATGAAAAGTGTAAGGGGTGGGAGTTGAACCCACGCCCTATGACTTATAGACAGGAAGCTTGACCACCAGGGCATTCACACGCGCGCATGAAAGGTGGAAAATATGGGAAAGGGAAAAAAAACAAAAGGGTTGATCCTCAACAAGGATCGAACCCGGGTCATGTGTGTGAAAGGCGTGTTTTGTGCAAAGTTCTTACCACTGGGGTGGCTATACATCTGTTGATATAGCCACCCCCATAAATATATATATGGCATGATCTTGTGGATTTCTGGGTAAATATGAAGCAAAGACAAGGCTTTTTCAAAATATGTTTTGTTTCACAACTCACTCAATTCTTAATGGATTCAAGTGATATTTTAGTCAAAATTGGGTGTTTTCAAACAAGGAACAAGATGGTCCAGATGGAATTTTGAAAAGAGTCCTAGAAAACAAAACATGATGGTAGTTGCTATTTGTCATTTTGGATGCATAATGAGATTCATATCATGTTCTAAGCACATTCAAGTCAAACAAATCACATACACAAGCTATATACATGTTAACAAGTGATCTTAAGCACAAGAACTAGTTTCAAATCAAGCAGAAAAGAAAATGGTTGGCAGGCTGTGGCAGGAAGTGTAAAAATTCAATGACAGTGCATCATGGTATAGAAACTGGCCGTTTAGATGCAATTAAGTTACGAAAACAATATGCATACATCTTATATGCAATAACAGATGATATTGGATGCAAAACATGAGCTTAATTCAACTGGATCAAAATTGGCATTGTGAGTGGGAAATGCAAGTTAGCTTTAGCAATTGTGATGAGACTTAATTCAAGCACGATTCATACCATTGCAGCATGAACCTTAATTTCAAGCTTAGCACAAAGTGAACTTAAACACACAATGACTTTTAAAATATTACTTCAGTTTACAATGGTTGGAATGTTAAAAAAAACAAGAGCTGATGAGAACCAATGACAGTCCAGAATTTAATATTGATAGTTATTGCTTTGATATTTCAATTAATGACTTCTGATTAATCCCAACAACAACTCATAACAAAAAAGTCTTTTAATGCAAAAAAACAAGATTTTGGTTGAAAACAGAATCATGTCTTTCATTGCAATGGGGACATCCTTCCTTCAAGACAATCAAAACACACACAGGATGGACATATTTCATTATGAGAGATAAGTCTTAAGACAACAAACAGACATACATAGCAAAGAACTCAGCACAACAATGTTACACATGTATAGCAAAATAGTGGCAAATCACATGACAGGGCAAAATCTTGGTTACTTACCAACCTTAAATATTGATAGAATGGAAAAAGGACAGTCATCAGTCTTTCAAAGCAAAACACAAACTCACTTTTAATATGGAAAAAACAGGTTTAGAAAAATGAGGGATCATGAGCTGACAGAACCTCCATTCAAAAATGCATAACAACAAGATCAAGTTCAAGTCAATCCAAAATATTCAAAACCTTCCTGACTGGATAACTGCTCTTTCACTAGCAGGTTAGTATGGAAATGAGCTTGTCAACAAATACAAGAGTTTATCAATTCTGAGCATTTAGCAGTTCTTGGCACAAGTATGGATGATAATGCCTATATGCCTAAGGGATGGTCTGAGCATATTATATATGAGATGTTTGATGAATTCTAGTGGCAAGTTCAACCAAAACAGCAGTAGAGCAGAAAAGTAGTGTGTGGTGTGCAAATGTGCATTTTGAATATGAAAACCCACAACAGGTAGAAGTAACTCATACAAATCATCCACAAATATCATAAACATGATAATAAGTGTGTCCAAACCCAAAAAACAAGTAAAATCCAATCAATACAAAGTTTGACATATTTAATGCTATGCAAAACAGTTTTTTGTTTAAAGGTGCGGCAGGGCTGTTTATTGGCAGACATTGAGGTTTCATGAAAACAAAACATACACACATTTCATACATTATCACAAGTAAAATGAGCCTAGGACTTGGGGTACATGGCCTTCATAACAGGTTTTGACATTTTCATGGAAACATGTAGCATTTTTGGTGACAATAGGTGAGACTCAAATGGGAAATGCTTTAAAACAACATGAGAGCACATACACACCATAAATGCATTAATAGTCATGTAGAACTCAAAATTTGGGGACATGTATTTTGATTCAAAAGATAGCATCATGATGATAACATTTTGCAAAAAACATCAAAAGAGCACCAACTGTCATAAAGCCAAGACAGCAAGATATGCACATATGCTCATCCACACAAACCTCAAACATGTATCCAAATGTTTATAGGCATTAACATTAATCAAAAACTAACTGTCATGAAAATTGGCATGCTCATGGTTCATGCTTTTCAACATATTTCTCAAAAATGCCAAAACATGGAAAATGATGTAAAGTGCAAGACTCATAGACTACATACCTCTTGTAGACTATGTTGAACAAGTTAGAACACCAAGAAACCCAGAGAAACTTCAGATGCCACTCAACTTTGGACCTTTCTTCCTTGTGAAGCAAGATGCAAACCTTAGGACAAATTGAGAATTAAGCTTCTCCACTGATCTTCAATGCCTTGGACAGTTGAAACAGGATGTATATGAGGTGTTTGGATGATTAGAACATCAACAAGAAGCCTAGACAAGAACTTGGCAGATTTTATGCATTGTGGTCAAAGTTGCTTGGTATGGAAGTTGACTTTTTGCAAAATGGTGTTTTTGAGTGTTTTAATGGTTGTAACACCTTCTATACCATATTTGTGGAGTGTGTGGAAGGTTTTTGGTGAGTTTGAATGTGTGGAAATGAGTTTAGGGGATGGGCTGCCAAGACATCTTTTTAGTGTTTTTTGTGATTTTGAGATTTTGTGAAAATTGGAGTAAGGAGGGAAAGAGAGAGAGCTTGTGATTTATCTGGTTTCTAGAGAGGCTCTTGTGTGTGGAATGAGGTAGAGAAGTTCTCTATTTATAGGGAAATGAGAGGGTAAGGACAAATTGAGAGATTTCCTTCCTAAGAGGGAAAAGTAGGATTTTGGCTCCAATCTCTCAAAAGTGTTTTCTTGGCTTAGAGGTAAGCTGAAAGTCAAGTGTGATGATGGATTTAGAGTGGATGAAGTGAGGCTATGGAGAGTAGGGACATGGCTGGTTGCAGATTTTCACTTTCCACCTTTTACATATTTTGAATATTATAATGCAAGTTGCATTTGCAACTTGCAAGCCAACTTGCCAAGCTTCAAATTTTCATTTCCTCTGCATAACTCTCACACTTATCTATTTCAAAACATCAAAACATCATAAATAAACAAAATCCAAGGGTTGAGAAATGTCCAAGTGATCAAAGAATGAGTTTATGAAAAATTGTCAATGTGGGACTCAAGTGTTGAAACACCATCTTGCCAAATCCATAACTCTCAGCTCACAAATGCCATTGATATGTTCTAGTACTCTTTAGAAAGCCCTCAAATAGATCTAAAACATTCATGTTTTCATGAGTTTCAAATTATCAAAGGAACTTGGCCAAAAAGCCTCTCAAAGTTGCTAAAAACAAGCTTAAAAGTGAAATTTCTCCAAGTCATTTTCCCTTCTTGAAATGAATTTGATCATAACTCCAAATCTATGCATTTTATGATCATGGACCAGTTGGAGACTTTTGTAGTATTTGTCAAGAGCTTTCTAATGAGCTTTGAACCACTTCATTTGGATGTGTGGTTAAGGAGTTATGGTCTTGCCCCTTTCGAAACCCTAATTCCTGACTTTTGCCATTACTCCTCAACCCTTGATCCAATTGTCATGAAATTTTATGGGTAGATGCAATATGTCATTAGAAACATTTTTGATTCACATCTTGAGGTCAGATTCCTTATTGTTGAAGAGTTGACTTTTCGGTCAACCGAACGATCGATCGGTGGCTACCGAGTCGACTGTTGATGCTCTGGACCTCTTGAGGATTTAAAACTTCTTGAATGGACTTTACCAAGCCATATGAACATTATAGACCATGATCCCACCATTGTAACACCTTTTAAATCAAAAGTCAAACCACAGTTGACTTTTCCTGGTCGAAAACCCTAATCGGGTATCCTGAACTTCACTGCTTTTGATCCCCGGGTGACAACCTCAAATTGGATTCATGCTTGATCCAATGGAATACTCTTGATTATGTGGAGATCCAATCTCAAAGAAAACCAATCCAAAGCATTGACTGGTCAACCCTCGAAATCTCAATATCGGCTGTACCAAACCCTAATTCTCCTGTAACTTGACAAAGACCAACTTGGAAAGGGCTAAGGTTAGATAAACATGTGAACATGATCCTACAATGATGATGAGGATCTAAGGGGTCAAAATTTGGGGTCTGACAACCATATACTTTCTTTTTTCAAATAAAACTCACCAATATAAATACTCATTAAATTATTTACTTCAAATAATTAATTCCATATTTTTGTGCACATAACTCTCTCTCTCTCTCTCTCTCTTCTGTTGCATTTTTTAAGTACTCCTAAATTTTTAGAATTAACATTGCTTGCTATAGGAATATGTACTGCCTTCCGTTTCATTAAATGTTTACTTTTACTATATAAATACTAATATTGTTTATTGTTTCAATGAATGGCTAAAGGAAATAATATTCCCTCCAATTATTTTAATAAAAACTTAAGTTTTCCATCAAAAAATTAAAATAAGTAGTACATTGTTAGCTCCTAAATTCGATGCCTCGTGTAGAAGGAAGGAATTCAAGATAAAAGGGTCAAAGGTAGGTTGAGAATGAGAGAGTGGTCAAAAGAGGCAACGCAGCCAAAAGAAGAAGTCGAAGAACTCACCTCAGAAGCCAGAAGTTCGACCACTTGCTGTTATGGATGGTTCGTCGAAGGATTTGAAATTCAAAAATTATAGGGAATGGTTTTGCTTGTTGAATATTGAAGGAGACACGTGTCACCATATGAGCAGTAGATCCATGCATTTGTGACAAAAGACGAAAGGAGGTGCTGATGGAGGTTATTAGAGGTTATTTTTTACTACTATAAATAGGGTGTCTTAGACATATTCAAAGTGTGTTGTAATTTACTATTGTACAAATTACTCTTGAAATTACTCCAAGTATCCGAGTGTAAAGAAAGCAAGTATTGTAGAGAATGTACGTGATGTAAACACACAATCTTTTAACTTAATGCAATTTACTTGTTTTACTTTAAACTTTACAAAGTCTTTTATTGTCTTTACACCTTTTCTCCTTACTTTATTTTTCTCCTTCCTATGCAATTCTTTTCTCTTCGTCCTCAATCTAACTTCACCTCTCCCAACAAACTTTCTTCTCTTTTATTGAAAGCTTCATTTTACCTTTAAGTCATCCCGTAGTTGAATAGATATATCTTTAAGATTCTTTCACCCCAATACTGTTCGAGTGTGGAACTTGAATAAGACTTTTAAAACGAAAAAGCCTTTTAGAACATGTCCTAAGATCAATCTGATTGATCCTGTGAGTCACCAAAGTTAGATTTGGAAGATCAGCGGTTGTTTTCCAATTTTCAAGGGAAACCAAATGGCACGCCCAGTGGGACTGTGCTAGAATTTTTTTTCATAAAACTAAATTTATAAAAATTCTGCAATCGTACTGGTCCTTTTCCGTGAGAGGTACATTTTATGTTACTAAGAAGTGGTAAAATTGCCGCTGTAAACAAAGAGACACGACCAAGACGAAACATTAGGAACATGGCTACAAATACGAAACAGCCAGATAACCCAAACCATCAAGGAGACGGTTCCATCGAGGGAATAAGAGACGAGGGAGTTCCCTCTCCGATACTGTCGATTGGAGAACAAACGGTGCTTCCTGTGAGGCCAGTACTGACACCTTCCGTACTTGGGGCTGGATCGACAGTGATAAGACCTTATACTCAACCAGTGTAGGAATATATTGCTCATCAAACGTCGAATCCTCAGATTTTGTTTGGAGGAAGTTCGACGTGATGGAAAATTGCGATCTAAACGCAGCGGAAAACAAAAATTTCCTTTAGTGATCCTTATGAATGAGCATGGTCAGTGATAGAATCGTTACCTCTTTGTGGCGATTCAGATCTTTGATGCAGCGATCACAAGCGTTGGTGAAGTGCAACGCCTCTACTCAGTCCACACGAACAGCTTCCGGTCACAGTGCTAGCTGCTTACGAACGGAATTATTTGAGTGAGAAAAGAGAATCAAAAACGAAATTGCATCAAGTGAAAGCTTCATCACAAGGGTTCCTTTTATAGACTCTCTTGTGGGCTGCGGGCTAAAAACCCAATTCACATGATCCATAATAATATTATATATATTATTATAATAACTATTATTATAATAAATATATTTATTTTATTATTATTTTATAACCATTATAAAATAACAATAATTATTATTATATTATCCGAATTTCTATTTTTCACTTAAGTGCACCGTACCTTACGGTGTTCCTTTGATTTCTCTATCTCTCATCAAACTGTCCTTATGTGTGTGACCCTGTAGGATTTCGTAACGTTGGTAATTATATTAAATTATATATTTAACATAATAAACAGTAAGCGGTATCTAGCAACACATCACTGCTACCCAAGTCACAAAAATGTCATGTGATCTGACAAAACCTTTTTCGTGATAATATATGTTTGTACAATTACCCTTTTGCCCCTATGTCTATATTGAACACAAGGCATACACTGTGTCATCCTTGTCCAGTTCAATATTGGGCCCTTAGACATTTCTCCTGTTATGCAGGATTGGCAAATTCCATCTAGGACACTCATGTCCCTCAGCATGCTTCGTGGAGTGCCCATCAACTGTCTTTATGATCATCCAATTACAGATAATGTTTGATCAGCAATAAAGCACCCGACTCTACATCTAGGGTCCATAGTGGTTTCAGGTCGAAGGGTGGTAATACACCATTATCACCATGAGAATAACTTATGACACTTTGTATAACATACTATGTAGTATTCTCATAGCGGGTCAATCCGGTATAAATATTACTCCTAATATTTATACCTATGTCAAGACTTGATAACTCTTTATCCATGATCCATGAGATGTGATCATCAGTCTATCTTCATAATAGTCTCAATGCTTTTAATGTTATCCCACTTTGCAATAAAGCTTGACTACGGATATTTTAAGAATAATGTCTTTATGTTTAATGGGATCTCATGATTAAGTCACACTTAACATTTCATTAAACAGACTAACTATTCTAGGGACTTTATTATTCTGAAAGACAAACATAATAAAGAAATGCCTTTTATTATTAAACGAATAATCCGATACAAGTACCAAAAAGTATTGGCCTCTAGGGCTTACACCAACAATCTCCCACTAGCACTATAGCCAATTAGGCATACCCTTAATACCCATAGATCTAGTATGACCATCATGCTTCTGTTGCGCAAGAGGCTTTGTTAATGGGTCAGCGATATTGTCAAGTGTAGGTACTCTGCATATCTTCACATCTCCCCGATCGATTATCTCTCGAATGAGGTGATAACGCCTAAGTATGTGTTTGGATCGTTGGTGAGATCTAGGCTCCTTAGCTTGTGCGATAGCACCATTGTTATCACAATATAAACTAATGGGATCCACAATGCTAGGGACTATGCCAAGTTCACTAATGAACTTCTTGATCCAAACAGCTTCCTTTGTTGCATTTGAGGCAGCAATATACTCGGCCTCAGTTGTAGAATCAGCAACTATTTCTTGCTTTGAACTTTTCCAGCTCACAGCGCCACCATTGAGACAGAACACATAACCAGATTGTGATCTAAAATCATCCTTATCTGTCTGGAAGCTAGCATCAGTGTAACCAATTACATCAAGCTCTTCCTGACCTCCATATATCAAGAATGAATCCTTAGTCCTTCTCAAGTACTTAAGGATATTCTTGACAGCTACCCAGTGAGCATCACCGGGATCAGATTGGTACCTACTCGTTGCACTTAATGCATACGAGACATCTGGTCGAGTACATAACATGGCATACATGATAGATCCTATTGCAGATGCATATGGAATCTTATTCATGCGATCCCTTTCTTCCTTAGTTGAAGGGGATTGTGTTTTTGATAAACACAGACCATGTTGCATAGGTATGAATCCTTTCTTGGAATCATGCATATTAAAGCGTCTCAACACTTTATCTATGTATGTACTCTGACTTAGGCCAAGCAGTTTTTGTGATCTATCTCTATAGATCCTAATTCCTAATATATAGGCTGCTTCACCTAGGTCTTTCATAGAAAAACAATTCCCTAACCAAGTCTTCACTTGTTGCAAGGGAGGGACATCGTTTCCAATGAGTAATATGTCATCTACATATAATACCAGAAACACGATCATGCTCCCACTAACCTTCTTGTAGACACAAGGTTCATCTTCATTTTTGATGAATCCATATTGTTTTATGGTTTCATCAAAACGAAGATTCCAGCTTCTGGAAGCTTGCTTCAATCCATAGATTGATCGCTGTAACTTGCATATCTTTTGGGCATCTTGTGGTATGTCAAATCCTTCAGGTTGTGTCATGTACACATCCTCAAGAAGATTCCCATTAAGGAAAGCAGTTTTGACATCCATCTGCCATATTTCATAATCATGATATGCAACGATGGCAAGTAAAATCCGAACAGATTTAAGCATTGCAACTGGTGAAAAGGTTTCATCATAGTCAACCCCATGAATTTGTTTATAGCCTTTTGCAACCAGTCTTGCTTTATAGGTATGTACCTTACCATCCATGTCAGTCTTCTTCTTGAAGACCCACTTGCATCCTATAGGGTTAACTCCTATAGGAGGTTCTACCAAGGTCCAAACCTGGTTTGTGTACATGGAATCCATTTCAGATTTCATGGCTTCTAGCCACTTCTCAGACTCAGGACCAGTTATGGCCTCTTTGTAGGTCACAGGCTCATCTTGATCCATGAGTAATACATCACCCTGATCACTTATGAGATATCCATATCTCTCAGGTTGGTGACGTATCCTGCTTGACCTACGCTGGTCTTGTTCTACTTGAGCAGGTTGCTCTTCCACAACTACTTGTGTTTCCCGCTCTAGTTCCTCCATAGGTGTTTCAATGTTTTGTGATTCTTGAATTTCTTCAAGCTCTATTTTCCTCCCACTGTTTCCTTTGGAAATAAATTCTCTTTCCAGAAAGACTCCAGTTCGAGCGACAAACACTTTGCCCTCAGAAGGATTGTAGAAGTAATATCCTCTTGTTTCTTTAGGATACCCCACAAATAGGGCTGGAAATGAGTCGAGTCGAGTCGAACTCACCTCAGCTCGGCTCGACTCGTTAAGAATTGTTCGAATTCGAGTTCGAGTTCGAGTTCGACACGAACTTTTTTTTAAGCTCAAACTCGACTCGTTATAAGTTCACGAACAGTTCGGTTCGACTCGTTAGGTTCATCTCATTAGGTTCAGCTCACATGGTTCACGAACTTAAAAACTATTTTTTTAAATATATATATTTTTTAGTATATTTGACATTTTAAATAAATATATATATTTTTAAATAAAATATTAAAATAAAATAAAAGTTATCATATTGAAATTTAACTTTATCTTCGAAATCTACTAATTCAAAGCCTACACAACTTTCAAGAGATACATTTGAGAGTCTAATTCAAAAACTAATAAATTGAAGATTAAATTTGTCTAAGATTTGAAGTAAATATTTAAACCTAATCTTAAGGACAGTATAATTCTTTTCATATGTAATCGAGTTGACTCATGAACCTAACGAGTCGAACTATGTATAGTTCAAGTTCAGCTCATTTAGTTAACGAACTTAATTTTTCGCTCATACTCAACTCATTTGGTTCATGAACCTAGTTCAACGATTTAATTGTCGAGTCGAATTTCGAACTATCTTCGAGTTGGTTTGGTTCATTGCCAGCCCTACCCACAAATAAGCATTTGTCAGATTTGGGCTCAAGCTTGGTTGAAATTTGTCGTTTGACGTAAACTTCGCAACCCCAAATCTTCATGTAAGACATATGTGGTTTCTTACCACTCCATATCTCATATGGTGTCTTATCAACCTTTTTGGATGGAACACGGTTAAGTGTGTAAGCTGCTGTTAATAATGCATGTCCCCAAAAGGAGTTTGGAAGATCGACGTGACTCATCATGGATCGGACCATGTCTAACAAGGTTCGATTTCTTCTCTCAGATACACCATTCCATTGTGGCATTCCAGGAGGAGTAAGTTGGGATAGAATCCCATACTCTTTTAGATGGTCATCAAATTCTAGGCTTAAATATTCACCGCCTCGATCTGATCGAAGAACTTTAATATTCTTATCTAGTTGGTTTTGTACTTCATTCTTGAATTCCTTGAACTTTTCAAAGGACTCAGATTTGTGTTTCATTAAATATACATATCCGTATCTACTGAAGTCATCAGTAAAAGTGATGAAGTACTGAAAACCTCCTCTGGCTGGTATGTTCAGTGGTCCACATACATCAGTATGTATGAGTCCCAAAAGATCATTAGCCCTTTCACCTTTTCCTGTGAATGGGGACTTTGTCATCTTTCCAATTAAACAAGATCTGCATGTCTCATATGATTCATAATCAAAAGAGTCCAAGAGTCCATCTTTATGGAGTTTGGAAATGCGTTTCTCATTTATGTGGCCTAATCGACAGTGCCAAAGGTAAGTTGGATTCAACTCATTAGGTTTCAACCTTTTAGTATTAATGTTATAAATTGGCATTTCAAGATCAAGGACATATAGTCCATTATTCATTTTTGCAGTAGCATAGAATATATCATTCAAATAAATGGAGCAACAATTGTTCCTTATTATGAATGAAAAACCAAACTTGTCCAAACAAGAAACGGAAATAATATTCCTGCTAATTGCAGGTACATAATAACAGTTCTCTAACTGAATTATTAAACCACTAGGTAAAGTTAAAACATAAGTTCCTACAGCTAAAGCAGCAACCTTTGCTCCATTGCCAACTCGTAGGTCAACTTCACCTTTTGCCAAATCTCTACTCCTTTTTAGCCCCTGCACATTAGTACAAATGTGAGAACCGCATCCAGTATCTAATACCCATGATGCAGAAGTAGATAAATTAATTTTAATAACAAAAATACCTGAATTTGAAGTCTCTACTCCATTATTCTTATCTTCTAGGTACTTTGGGCAATTTCTCTTCCAATGTCCGGTCTTACCGCAATGGAAGCAAGTGCCCTCCTTTGCTATTCCTCCACTAGGCTTCAAAACAGGAGGAGTGGGTTTGGGTTTGGCAACTTCCTTGCCTTTCCCTCTACCACCCTATTTGATGGGCCTCTTGTTCTGTTTCTTTCCATTACTGACCATCATAATGGATTTCCCTTTTGTCTTCATATTCTGCTCAGCAGTTCTCAACATGCCTAGCAGTTCTGGAAGACTTTTGTCCAAGTCATTCATATTGAAATTCAGGACAAATTGACTGAAGCTCTCTGGCAACGATTGCAAGATCAGATCAATCGCAAGTTCTTTTCCAAGGGGAAACCCTAATCTGTCAAGGTTCTCCACATACCCAATCATCTTGAGTACATGGGGACTTACAGGGGCTCCCTCAGCTAACTTGTTGTTAAAAAGGGACTTTGAAACCTGAAACCTCTCATTTCTTGCTTGCTCTTGATAAAGCATTTTCAGATGTCCGATCATATCGAACGCAGACATGTTCTCGTGTTGCTTTTGCAACTCAGAGTTCACGGTAGCAATCATGAGGCAAGCGGTTTCATTGGCATCATCAAAATGCTTCTTATAAGCATCTCTTTCTGCCTTTGGTGCAGAACTAGGAGGTTCCTCCTCAGGAACTGGTGTCTCCAAGACATACAGCTTCTTATCGTGCTTGAGGACAATCCTCAGATTACGGTGCCAATCCAGGAAATTTGTCCCAGACAATTTTTCCTTATCTAGGATGGATCGCAAAATATTGTTCGATGTGTTTGTTGTCATGGTAATCTACAAGAGAAATATGAAAATATAAGTATCATTAAAACAACATATTTAATTAGGCCTTTAATCAAATATGCTCCCACTATTTTATTCAAAACAAGTGACCCTCATCATTTGATTCGGAAAATCCCGTTGGAAGACTTTCTAGTGGGTCGAGATCCATGTTTCACTTTGTTTTAAGTCAGCGTTAGGCTGATTACACAAAACTAAGTTATTTAGGTAGGAACTCCTTCCAATTGTATCTCATACAACTCTCGAATATTTTCAATTGGGTGAATAACTCCTTATTCTGATCCATCACATGAATCATTCCCAATTCTTGCTTCTAAACATATATAATCTTATTATAATTTGTTTAGTTAAGTTTGACCCATTGTTTTAGCAATTGGATATTACAATTATCCCATCACACCTTACTAATATAGAACATGCACCTCGCGTAGGCGAAACCTACAATGCTCGATACTAGTCTTGATGAGTGCTAAAAATTGGAAAGCATAAACTTAATATTTAATTTTGAGGGAATTTGTTATTAGTTTGATCTCACCGGCTTAACATGCAAAACGTCTCTCACATGCATCAACATACAATTACATGCATCAACATACATATAAAAAGATACAATTATGGCCCCTAACGCAATTGTTCTCTCAAGCCAATGAGAGAACCTAAGCTAACCTAATAACGATCTAAGCTTCTCCAAGCATGATCTCCAAGGTTATCCTCCTTTAATATTGAATACTTCCTTTTCTTTTTTTTTCCATAACATAATATTACATTACATATAAGAAAACTCGTTTTACAAACGAGGGAGTGAGATGAGAAAAGAAGTTACATAAAGAGATTGAGAGAGAGGCACGACACGCAGGCCGTATTCAAAAATCCCAAAACAATAATAAAGGATAAACTAAGGCCATAACTGATCACCACAAATAAATAATAATAAACACACTTTTATTATTAGTTTAAAATTCCGATAATTAAATAAACTAAATTAAATTTCGGCTGATTGATCACACTTTGCAGACTTAGCCGGGGGTTCCGCTGCCCGGTCAGCGGACGATGGTTCTACTGACTGTTCAGCGGACGGGGGTCAAGGGGGCAGCGCCTCCTTGCGGGGTTGTTAGGGGCAGCGCCCCGACGAAAAATTTTATGAACACTTCATTGTATTTCACGTCGTTTCCTGCACAACTTTTGTGCATTTAGAACCCCAACCGGAAAAGTCTGCGGCAATACAACACTTGTACTGCCATTAATCCTAATGCAACAATTTCATGCCGTCAAACACAACTCGATTGATAACTCAATATGATAAATCAACATGTCATTGCTTCACCATACTAACGTCGGATTCCAAAGCGAATGAAAATGATGATCTTTCAAAAGAATTACAATCCTTATGTGATTGAATGGATGAAATCAAAACAGTATATCCCATATACCATCTTTGCATCAGAATTTCTTATATCTTATATAAAAGTGATCGATCTAATTGTGTAACCTATGGATGATCAATGTATCGCACAACTTCACCATACTAATGTCGGTTTCTGAAGCATAATCAACATCAATCATCCAAATCGTACACAACAGATGCCAAATTTAATTAATCGTTTATTGTTAAATTCATTCTGTGTTTTAATCGAATCAAATACAGAAAGACAGAAATTTAACAGCTATCAGATCCATGGTTTCATAAGTGGCTCTGATACCACTGATGGAAAATTGCGATCTAAACGCAGCGGAAAACAAAAATTTCCTTTAGTGATCCTTACGAATGAGCATGGTCAGTGATAGAATCGTTACCTCTTTGTGGCGATTCAGATCTTTGATGCAGCGATCACAAGCGTTGGTGAAGTGCAACGCCTCTACTCAGTCCACACGAACAGCTTCCGGTCACAGTGCTAGCTGCTTACGAACGAAATTATTTGAGTGAGAAAAAAGAATCAAAAACGAAATTGCATCAAGTGAAAGCTTCATCACAAGGGTTCCTTTTATAGACTCTCTTGTGGGCTGCGGGCTAAAAACCCAATTCACATGATCCATAATAATATTATATATATTATTATAATAACTATTATTATAATAAATATATTTATTTTATTATTATTTTATAACCATTATAAAATAACAATAATTATTATTATATTATCCGAATTTCTATTTTTCACTTAAGTGCACCGTACCTTACGGTGTTCCTTTGATTTCTCTATCTCTCATCAAACTGTCCTTATGTGTGTGACCCTGTAGGATTTCGTAACGTTGGTAATTATATTAAATTATATATTTAACATAATAAACAGTAAGCGGTATCTAGCAACACATCACTGCTACCCAAGTCACGAAAATGTCATGTGATATGACAAAACCTTTTCCGTGATAATATATGTTTGTACAATTACCCTTTTGCCCCTATGTCTATATTGAACACAAGGCATACACTGTGTCATCCTTGTCCAGTTCAATATTGGGCCCTTAGACATTTCTCCTGTTATGCAGGATTGGCAAATTCCATCTAGGACACTCATGTCCCTCAGCATGCTTCGTGGAGTGCCCATCAACTGTCTTTATGATCATCCAGTTACGGATAATGTTTGATCAGCAATAAAGCACCCGACTCTACATCTAGGGTCCATAGTGGTTTCAGGTCGAAGGGTGGTAATACACCATTATCACCATGAGAATAACTTATGACACTTTGCATAACATACTATGTAGTATTCTCATAGCGGGTCAATCCGGTATAAATATTACTCCTAATATTTATACCTATGTCAAGACTTGATAACTCTTTATCCATGATCCATGAGATGTGATCATCAGTCTATCTTCATAATAGTCTCAATGCTTTTAATGTTATCCCACTTTGTAATAAAGCTTGACTACGGATATTTTAAGAATAATGTCTTTATGTTTAATGGGATCTCATGATTAAGTCACACTTAACATTTTATTAAACAGACTAACTATTCTAGGGACTTTATTATTCTGAAAGACAAACATAATAAAGAAATGCCTTTTATTATTAAACGAATAATCCGATACAAGTACCAAAAAGTATTGGCCTCTAGGGCTTACACCAACACGACGTCCAGGCAGTTTGGTCCCCCTGGTTTTTCACAGTCACCAAGAAATCCCCCATATGGGATGCCCACCGCTATGATGTAGGGGCTCCATAGTGCACCCCCATATTCTCAGATCAGGCGATGGCTTCGTCGCTACAAGGGTCAGGGTCAGGCGTGAACATGGGTTAAAACCCCCAAAGCCAGAGTTTAGGGTATTCGACGCAAGGCCCCAATTTGACCAACACCTCAATTGCTTGTTTAAGACAGCAGATGGACGAAAGTAACCTACAACTGGTTCAGACTTTGTCACAAACCATGGGTGAAATATTTCAACCATTAATCCAAAATACAACTCAGACCAATCAACAATTGGCGGTACAATTAACGAGATTGGCTGAATTCATGGGGGTACCTCCCTTAACCAGAAACCAAGCCGCAGTAGAGGATACCCCACGAGAAAACTTGGCGAATATGGCAGAAGTCGACGTAGGAAACCAAGGAAGGATGACCCCTCCGTTAGTAGAAGGGCTTAGGGAAGAGCATTTGCAAAACCAGCCTCGTGGCTTAGGAGAAAGAAACCCAAGAGTAGTGGTGGTGAATCGGAACCAAGACGCAGACAATGTAGTCCAGCAGGTTCGTTGAAACAACGTAGTCGTCGACAATAATCTAGCGGCCATGGTCGAGAGAATTATGGCCAGAAATGGGTTAAACACTGGTTTCACCAGACCAAATTACACTTCACCTATAGTAGACTATATCCTTCAGGTGGAGTTATCTCCTAGGACAAAAGTACCCAAATTTACTAAATTTTCAGGAGATACGACGGAATCTACCGTCGAACATGTGGCTCGTTACCTAATCGAGGCTGGAGAGATAGCGAATGATGAAAGCCTTAGAATAAAATACTTCCCAAGTTCTCTTACTAAGAACGCCTTTACCTAGTTCACAACGTTTCCGCCTAACACAGTGTGTAATTGGATCCAGTTAGAGTGTTTGTTCCATGAACAGTTCTATATGGGTCAGACTAAAACTAGCTTAAAGGAACTCGTTGGTGTGAAGCGTAAGTTTTCTGAGCCAATAGAGGAATACCTTAATAGGTTCCGGTTGCTTAAAGCCAGATGCTTCACGCAGGTCCCTGAACATGAGCTGGTCGAAATGGCCGCTGGGGGTCTCGACTACTCTATTAGGAAAAAGTTGGACACCCAGTATCTAAGGGACATGGCCCAACTAGCCGATCGAGTTCGACAACTAGAAAGACTCAAAGACGAGAAGGCTAAGTTTAATAAAAATAAAAAGGTAGCTTTTGTCGAATATAATGAGAATGTCGAAGGTCTGTGTGATGAGCCTGTGAGTTTCGACGACGGCGAAGTGGACCTTGCTGAACTTAAACAAGGACCGCCTTACTTATGCAAAGTACTAGCTCCCCCACAAGGGAAGAGTTATGTCGAATCTGTAAAGAATGATAGGTTCCCAAAGAAGACACATACTTTCGACATCATAAAATATGATGAAATCTTCAATTTGTTAGTTAAGGAAGGACAAATGATAGTGCCTCCTGGCGCCAAAATGTCGTCCATAGAACAAAGGAAGAAAAGAGGGTTTTGTAAATATCATAATTTCTTGGGTCATAAAACGTCTCAATGTTTTCTTTTTAAGGACCTTGTTCAGAATGCAATCTAGGAAGGACGTCTAAAGTTCGGAGAGAAAGATGGCGGCCAAATGAAGGTCGACACAGATCCTCTACAAATAGCAGACGCAAATTACACAGAGCCAGTCGAGGCTAATATGGTCGAAGTTGCTGACAGCTATGACTTTTCAATCGAAGTAACAGAGGCTGCTGGCAATCCCATAGACGAAGCTGTGATGGCGAAAGTTGTAACGCCCCGATTTCGACTATTCCTTTTTCGTTGAGTCCTTTTTGGTTTAATTGGGCGAATATTATTTGAATGTGGAAATTGTGTGGAAATATGTTAAGTTTGCATATTATTCTATTTTAACCGATTTTGAAAGTTTTCGGAGAAAATAGTTTGGAGGGTATTTTGGACATTTCCTATTTAAGTGATAAGTTGGATATTTTATGAGTTATTAAGTTAATAGATTTTTGGGAAAAATAATAGGAAGATATTAAAGAGGAAATAAAAGAGAAAGAAAGATAGTAACATAAGAAGAAAAACAAGAGAAAGAAAAGAGGAGAAGAGAAAGAGAAGAGAAAGTGGAGAGGAAAACCTAGAATCATCAAGGGATCATCACCAAAGCTTGCAATCGATCGGTAAGGGTGTGAAACTCCATCATATCTCTAATGTATATGATTGTATGTGTATGTGTTTGGATTTTGTAGAGTTACTACTCTTTTTCCACTTAGGTTAGAAGTTGGTTTGATGAGTAGAAAGAGGTTTTAATCGGTTAGAACTCGGATTAGACGATGTAGTTTAGTCGGGTGATGGTAGGGTTGTGCCACTGAGACTGGTTTGGATTTAATCGGTTGATTTTGTGGAGTTTGGGCTCTTGAGACAGCCATGGAAGTTCTGTCTTCGCAGGCTCGCCAGGCGAATGGCAGCGAAGCTTCGCCGGGCGAAGCCCAACGAGCAGCAGCGAACCAAGTCAGTAGCATCCACCCTGTCTTCGCTGGCAAGTTCGCCAGGAGAATGAGAGTGGCGAAGGTTTGCCAGGCGAGTATGCTAGCGAGTGCTAGCGAGTAATTCCAGAATAAATCCCAGTGGTCTTCGCTGGCAAGTTCGCCAGGCGAACGAAGTAGCGAAGGTTCGCTAGAGGCTTCGCCAGACGAAGGTTAGCGAACACAGCAGCATATTTTTCTTTCTTGTGTTTTCCATTCGTGGATTGGTTGTGTGGTTTGGTTGCGATCATTCCTTGTTTGAGATGATTAATTATATGTTGTTATGTGTGTTGTGGGTAGCCGTATGGCGTGAATCCTAGTTTATGAATTGTGAAGTGTGGAATGTGGCCGTTTGGTATTTTGGTGCATTACTTGAATGTAATAGAAATGCATGATGAGATTATATGATGACTGTATGTATGTATTGTGATATGTATATATAGTGGATGCATAATGAATATATGCAATGAATGTGAAGAATGCATGAGCATGTTCGCAAACGTGGTTGCATTTCAAGAAGTGTATGAAGTACATTCTTGTGCTGTTGACTCTTAGGAGAGTCTGATGAGTGGTGTGACTCTTAGGAGAGTCTGATGAATGACTTGATTCCTCGGAGAATCTGATGAACGGTGTGATTCCTTGGAGAATCTGATGAACGGTGTGATTCCTTGGAGAATCTGATGAACGGTGTGATTCCTTGGAGAATCTGATGAACGGTGTGATTCCTTGGAGAATCTGATGAACGGTGTGATTCCTTGGAGAATCTGATGAACGGTGTGATTCCTTGGAGAATCTGATGAACGGTGTGATTCCTTGGAGAATCTGATGAACAGTGTGATTCCTTGGAGAATCTGATGAACGGTGTGATTCCTTAGAGAATCTGATGAACGGTGTGATTCCTTAGAGAATCTGATGAACGATGTGATTTCTAGGAAGATCTAATGAGTTATAGGATACCCATGAGGGGTGGGAGTGAATTGATTCTTAGGAGAATCTGACGGACGATTAAGTCGATAATGTGTTGCATTCGCGTAGAGTAGCGAGTTAGCCTCTATGATTTGTGTGTTGACATCTGTGCATGATGTATGGCGAAATAAGCATGTTGTGTATGTTTATTAGAATAATGTGAAAGGTGTGAATGACATAATGAAATGCTTGAAGATATATATGTATATATATGTATGAATGAATATATGTATATATGTATATGTGTGTAACATGTATGAACGTTCCTGAATGGATATAAACCTTAATGATGCATATTGTTTATGCTTGATGTTCTATTTGTAAATAGACTTTAGTGGATACATTGCGATGTACGATGTGAGTCGTGGTGAGAAAGCGTAAGATGCATGATTGTGGATATGATATAATATATATATATATATATATATATATATATATATATATATATATATATATATATATATATATATATATATATATATATATATATATATATATATATATATATATATATATATATATATATATATATATATATATATATATATATATATATATATATATATATATATATATATATATATATATATATATATATATATATGCCTTTATGCATTATTTGTTATGATATTGTTTCTCACCCTTCTGCTGTTTCATAATGCTTTATGAGGCATTGCAGATTAGATTACTGGAGATCTTTTGTGAGGCGTGACTTCATCCGTTAGTTGGTCGGCTCTGATATGTAGCACCGGGTAGCTAGGAGTTGTTTTGTTTCTTTTGTGATGCATGTGTATATGTATCTGCTGATGAAAGTTATGTAACCATGTTGGTTGATGATTTGTTTATATGAGTACATGTGTTAGAGAATTATGAAATATTTGGATGTTCCGCCTTTGTTCTAGATATTTTCTCGTGGGTGTTACCCCGTTGTTGCATATCATTATATATGAGCAGGTGTTTTATATGTGTGATTTTCGGATAATGTGGCATGTCCCTTTTATACCGTTTTATAAACTTACTCTGATGAAATTTTGAATTTGTGCCTAAATAATTAACTGTATTATTTGGGGGTATAGAAAGGGGGTGTTACATTAAGTGGTATCAGAGCCAGTGTTGAGTCAGTTGTGTCTGTCTCGTTGTTTTGATTGGTTAACGGTTGTTTAACCTTGTTGTTATTTTGTGAGCAATCGATCGAATATGGCAGGTCGTAATGACAATGTTATGGCTGCGGCATTGGAGGCGATGGCTAGAGCGGTGCAGGGTGCGCCGAATGTGAACACTAATGATGAGTTTAGAAAGAACCAGCCGCCGATATTCAAAGGAAGGTTTAACCCGGACGGTGCCCAGATTTGGTTGAAGGAGATCGAGAGGATCTTTAGAGTTATGAACTGTGCTGAAGGCAATAAGGTGAGACTTGGATCTCACATGTTACGGGAAGAAGCCGATGACTGGTGGATCGGTATGAGACAAGTGCTTGAAGTAGATGACGAGGATATAACTTGGGATTTATTTCGTTCTGAATTTTTGAGGAAGTATTATCCTGAGAGTGTGAAGGGAAGGAAAGAAATGGAATTCCTTGAGTTGAAACAAGGCAATATGTCCGTGGTGGATTACACGGCTAAGTTTATGGAGTTAGTAAAATTTCATCCTCACTATGACGCGGTGACGGCGGAATTTTCTAAGTGTGTTAAGTACGAGAACGGCTTGCATCCTGAGATCAAGCAAGCGGTGGGCTACTAGAGGATTAGAAGATTTTCGTACTTGACCGAATGTTGTCGAATTTTTGAAGAAGATCGTAAAGCTCGTTCTACTCACTACAAGAGTTTGAAGGAGGAGAAAGAAAAGCGACAAGTAAGGAGTGAACCTTATGTGACGCCAGCTGATAAGGGCAAGCATAGGGAAAACTTTGTTAAGAGATCTGGAGGAGAGGGTTCTGGATCCATTAAATGCTACAAGTGTGGCGAGATGGGTCATAAGTCTTTCATGTGTGGAAAACCCAAGATCAAGTGCTCTAACTGTGGAGTTCTTGGGCATGATGCTAAGGATTGTAGAATGGATGTAGTGAAATGCTACAATTGTGGAGAAGTAGGTCACATCAGTGCTAAGTGTCCTAAACCGAAGCAAGCTTCAGTAAATGGGAAAGTATTTGCGTTGGCGAAGTCAGACACTACCAAAGCGAATCGTTGATTTAAGGTACGTGCTTTATTGACAATATTCTTTGAGTACATTAAGTGTTTGAGATTTTTGTATATTTACTTGTGATGGTAATATGGTTATCGAGACGCCCGCTTCACGGTCGGTAACTACGTCTTTGGTATGATTAAGTTGTCTCTTGACTATGTATAGTAAGGACTTTGTTATGGAACTAGAGTAGATTGTTATCCCCTGTTGGAGAGGATGAGAGTTTCTTGCCCATGGAAGAGTTGGAGAAACTTCTAGTGGACGGGACTCGAGTGTTTAATTTGGCTGCATCAATGTCAGCAGAGGGTAAGGTTGAACTGGACGTGTTTCCAATGGTGCGTGACTTCCCAAAAGTATTTCCGGAAGGTGTTGAGGATGTACCGCCGAAGAGAGGAGTTGGATTGAATTCCGTTGATTTGATGGTGAATGAGAATGAAGACTTTAAGATGATGATGTTGGATGAAAGTTTGTATCCGAGATTCAAGCTCATTGGGGTAGAATGACTAGTATGTCATTCCTGATGAGGTATAAGTGTTAGGGTTGTGTTCGCTAGGGTAGAATGACTATGTGTCGTTCCTAGTGAAGAGATCGCCGGGGTAGAACAACCGTGATGTTGTTCCTGGTGGAGGTTATGCGGTGTGCCTGTAACCTCCAATGGAGATTGACGTGGATTGACGATCTTATTTGAGTCATGCGGTATGACTATGATTGTGGTATGGAAGTATGCGTGTAAGAGATCATGTGTAACTTGGAAAATGGAGAGAGGGCGTGAAAGTCGTGTCCGGTATGGTTTGAACCAGGTGATATTTTCGAGGACGAAAATTCCTAAGTGGGGGAGAGTTGTAACGCCCCGATTTCGACTATTCCTTTTTCGTTGAGTCCTTTTTGGTTTAATTGGGCGAATATTATTTGAATGTGGAAATTGTGTGGAAATATGTTAAGTTTGCATATTATTCTATTTTAACCGATTTTGGGAGTTTTCGGAGAAAATAGTTTGGAGGGTATTTTGGACATTTCCTATTTAAGTGATAAGTTGGATATTTTATGAGTTATTAAGTTAATAGATTTTTGGGAAAAATAATAGGAAGATATTAAATAGGAAATAAAAGAGAAAGAAAGATAGTAACATAAGAAGAAAAACAAGAGAAAGAAAAGAGGAGAAGAGAAAGAGAAGAGAAAGTGGAGAGGAAAACCTAGAATCATCAAGGGATCATCACCAAAGCTTGCAATCGATCGGTAAGGGTGTGAAACTCCATCATCTCTCTAATGTATATGATTGTATGTGTATGTGTTTGGATTTTGTAGAGTTACTACTCTTTTTCCACTTAGGTTAGAAGTTGGTTTGATGAGTAGAAAGAGGTTTTAATCGGTTAGAACTCGGATTAGACGATGTAGTTTAGTCGGGTGATGGTAGGGTTGTGCCACTGAGACTGGTTTGGATTTAATCAGTTGATTTTGTGGAGTTTGGGCTCTTGAGACAGCCATGGAAGTTCTGTCTTCGCAGGCTCGCCAGGCGAATGGCAGCGAAGCTTCACCGGGCGAAGCCCAGCGAGCAGCAACGAACCAAGTCAGTAGCATCCACCCTGTCTTCGCTGGCAAGTTCGCCAGGCAAATGAGAGTGGCGAAGGTTTGCCAGGCGAGTATGCTAGCGAGTGCTAGCGAGTAATTCCAGAATAAATCCCAGTGGTCTTCGCTGGCAAGTTCGCCAGGCGAACGAAGTAGCGAAGGTTCGCCAGAGGCTTCGCCAGGCGAAGGTTAGCGAACATAGCAACATATTTTTCTTTCTTGTGTTTTCCATTCGTGGATTGGTTGTGTGGTTTGGTTGCGATCATTCCTTGTTTGAGATGATTAATTATATGTTGTTATGTGTATTGTGGGTAGCTGTATGGCGTGAATCCTAGTTTATGAATTGTGAAGTGTGGAATGTGGCCGTTTGGTATTTTGGTGCATTACTTGAATGTAATAGAAATGCATGATGAGATTATATGATGACTGTATGTATGTATTGTGATATGTATATATAGTGGATGCATAATGAATATATGCAATGAATGTGAAGAATGCATGAGCATGTTCGCAAACGTGGTTGCATTTCAAGAAGTGTATGAAGTACATTCTTGTGTTGTTGACTCTTAGGAGAGTCTGATGAGTGGTGTGACTCTTAGGAGAGTCTGATGAATGACTTGATTCCTCGGAGAATCTGATGAACGGTGTGATTCCTTGGAGAATCTGATGAACGGTGTGATTCCTTGGAGAATCTGATGAACGGTGTGATTCCTTGGAGAATCTGATGAAGGATGTGATTTCTAGGAAGATCTAATGAGTTATAGGATACCCATGAGGGGTGGGAGTGAATTGATTCTTAGGAGAATCTGACGGACGATTAAGTCGATAATGTGTTGCATTCGCGTAGAGTAGCGAGTTAGCCTCTATGATTTGTGTGTTGACATCTGTGCATGATGTATGGCGAAATAAGCATGTTGTGTATGTTTATTAGAATAATGTGAAAGGTGTGAATGACATAATGAAATGCTTGAAGATATATATGTATATATATGTATGAATGAATTTATGTATATATGTATATGTGTGTAACATGTATGAACGTTCCTGAATGGATATAAACCTTAATGATGCATATTGTTTATGCTTGATGTTCTATTTGTAAATAGACTTTAGTGGATACATTGTGATGTACGATGTGAGTCGTGGTGAGAAAGCGTAAGATGCATGATTGTGGATATGATATAATATATATATATATATATATATATATATATATATATATATATATATATATATATATATATATATATATATATATATATATATATATATATATATATATATATATATATATATATATATATATATATATATGTATATATATGCCTTTATGCATTATTTGTTATGATATTGTTTCTCACCCTTCTGCTGTTTTATAATGCTTTATGAGGCATTGCAGATTAGATTACTGGAGATCTTTTGTGAGGCGTGGCTTCATCCGTTAGTTGGTCGGCTCTGATATGTAGCACCGGGTAGCTAGGAGTTGTTTTGTTTCTTTTGTGATGCATGTGTATATGTATCTGCTGATGAAAGTTATGTAACCATGTTGGTTGATGATTTGTTTATATGGGTACATGTGTTAGAGAGTTATGAAATATTTGGATGTTCCGCCTTTGTTCTAGATATTTTCTCGTGGGTGTTACCCCGTTGTTGCATATCATTATATATGAGCAGGTGTTTTATATGTGTGATTTTCGGATAATGTGGCATGTCCCTTTTATACCGTTTTATAAACTTACTCTGATGAAATTTTGAATTTGTGCCTAAATAATTAATTGTATTATTTGGGGGTATAGAAAGGGGGTGTTACAAAAGTTACCATGAGCTTCGGACCAAGGAGCTGTGTCGAAATGGAAGTTGATAACTGTGACTAAAGGGATGAAACCAAAAGCCCAAACAACAGGAACAATCTGGGTTGGGAGATAGTGACCAAAGAAACGGCTGATGACTTCGTCAAAATTGATCAAGCCACCAAAGGCGTGGAGTTAAGCCTAAAGAAGCTTAATCTAGCCAAAGAAGTTGAAATTAACATGGTAGAAATCACCCAACATGAGGAGGTAGCGGACAGTGAGTCAAATTATCAGGAAACACACACTAGGGAAGCATACCTAGAGCAGGAGGAATCCATTGTTTCTTTCCTTCACCGCTGCCAGGAGAAAGGTTCTAGTGTGATGCTTTGTCCCCGATGCAGCGCCATATTCGACAAGAAGGCCGCACAAAAGCTAGAAGGAACACGAAGGCTGAGGCAAGATAACGAAAGGCCAAGATTCGACTTTCGAAGAGGCCTTCAACAAAGATCTGACCCCCGCATGAGGCCTCCTACGAACAAACCCACTTGCTTTAAGCCCAATGCTGAGGCCACTGATGGGAAGTGGACGAAGCCCAATGAGAACAGGCAGCAAGGGCAGAAGAGGTGGAAGAACTTAGAAGTGCAACGAGGATCTTCGTTAAGCTACCGAAAAGAATTTCAGTCTTCGAAGGCTGCTCATGTATCAAAAAATTATAAAGGGAAGAATCCCATGTCTCGATCCCAATGGAGACGTGAGCAGAGAAAAAGAAAAGCACACAGAGAAAGTGCACATAGGGACCAACCACAATCCAGTACCAACATCCCCATCGAAAATGAGGGTCGAACAAAGATGTTCGGGAAGGCACCTGTAGGAAGAAAGTTGTTTCCAACGCAGGTCGAAGAACAGAGGAAATCGGTCGATGACGAAATGACCGATAATTTTGAGGAAGACTTTGATGATACGTTGGATATTTTGGTCAACGTAGTATCAGTAATGCCCAGGGAATTTGACAGGATTTCCGTAGTTGAAAACTCTGACACATATACGGACTGGGAAATAATGGCTCATAAGCCGGTATGCTATTATGTGATGAACAATGGCTGCGTCGAGGAGCAAAACACATTCTTTGAACGACCAACACAGGCGATGAAAAATAATCTGAAGCCTCTTTATATTACGACACAAATAGAGAAGGTCCCAATTAACAAAATCTTGGTGGATTGCGGCGCTACGGTAAACCTAATGCCGCATTTTTTGTTGAACAAAATTGGGAAAAGTGAGACAGACACCAAGCCACACAACATGGTGTTATCAAACTATGAAGGAAAAGTGAGTTCGACCATGGGGGTCATTCAGGTGAATGTCACGGTCAGAACCATTACCCGCCCGAGTGTCTTCATGGTGGTGGAGACCACTGCCAACTATAATCTATTACTTGGAAGAGAATGGATCCATGGAGTGGGGGCAGTTCCATCTTCGATGCATCAGAGGATCGCCATCTGGAGACCAGATGGCATTGTCGAAAATATCGAAGCAGATCAGGGATACTTCAAAGCACCTATAAACCATATTGATAGAGGACAGTTTGACAAACATTTGGCTAGTATAGGGCCATGTGAACCTGCAGATTTCGACTTTACACCTAATGACGAAGTGTATTGCTCACTATATTTGCATCCTGTCGAAGGTTTCCGATGGGACAAGGAAGTGCCAGGCGAAAGGTTACCATACCTTGGCGAGCTTCCCATAGACCCCACTGGCTAGGGAAGTGAGTTTGATGATGATGACTGAAGCCGTAGCGCTTCAAAGGATTTCGGCCTACGTGGCCGAAACTAAGCTACAAATGGCCTTGGAGGCCGCTAATAACAAAATGGCTGAGGGAGCCAACGAAAAATCCAAACAAACAGGACCAGTTGGGCATTCCGACCCCAAGTCTCCCGACAAGATTCAATACGAAGGGCAAAGACTCGACGCCATATATGACGATGAGCCTTTGGGTTTTGAAAAAGATCCCTTGGCCAGCAATGTCAAAATATTGGCACAAGATCCACTGGAGGAAGTTGACCTGGGAGGGGGAGTAATCAAAAGGCCAACTTATATCAGTGCCAACCTCGACCCCTAACTTAGGGTCGAAACCATTCAGTTGCTACGAGAGTACAGGGATTGTTTTGCTTGGTACTATGACAAAATGCCAGGTCTAAAGAGAGATCTGGTCGAGCATAGGCTACCAATCAAGCCTGGCAAAAAACTAGTCAAGCAGAATCCAAGACGTTTCGCCCCTGAAATCCTCTCAAAGATAAAGGAGGAAATCGAAAGACTCCTCCGATGCAAGTTCATCCGTACGACCAGGTATGTCGAATGGCTAGCAAACATTGTACTAGTCATTAAGAATAAAGGATCTTTAAGAGTCTGCATAGACTTCAGGGATTTAAATTCAGCAACTCTTAAAGATGAGTATTCGATGCCAGTGGCAGAAATGCTAGTTGATTCAGCCGCTGGCCACGAATACATTAGCATGCTGGATGGATATTCTGGTTACAACCAGATTTTCATTGCTGAGGATGACGTTCCTAAAACGGCGTTCCGTTGCCCAGGGGCCTTAGGCACTTACGAATGGGTAGTGATGCCTTTTGGCCTAAAAAATGCTGGGGCAACGTACCAGCGGGCGATGAATTCGATTTTTCATGATTACATTGAGTCCTTTATGCAAATATACATTGATGACATTGTGATAAAATCTGTGTCAAGAAAGGCTCATGTGGAACATTTGCGCAAATCCTTCATGAGAATGAGGAAGTTCGGCCTCAAGATGAATCCCCTCAAGTGTGCATTTGGCGTACAAGCAGGAGATTTTCTGGGTTTCATGGTCCACAAGAAGGGGATCAAAATTAATCAAAACAAAACAAAGGCCATCATGGAAGCGAAAGCGCCATCCAACAAAAAGGAAATTCAATCCTTGCTGGGCAAAATAAATTTCCTAAGAAGGTTCATATCGAATCTTAGTGGAAAAACACAGGCCTTCTCGCCATTGCTTCGAGCCACCAAGGAGAAGTTTGAATGGACGAAAGATCAGCAAGAGGCTTTCGACAAGATCAAAGACTAATTGACTCATCCTCCGGTCCTTTCACCTCCATGTCGAAATAAAAGCATGAGACTGTACATAGCAGTGTCAGACAAAACTCTAGGGAGCATGCTCGCTCAAGAGGATGGAAGTGGCGTCGAAAGAGCCATTTACTACCTTAGCAGAGTTTTAAATGATGCAGAAACTAGGTATAGTGACATAGAGAAATTATGCTTATGTTTGTATTTCTCATGTATGAAGTTGAAGCAATATATAAAACCAGTTGATGTTTATGTTTCGTCACATTTTGATATTATTAAGCACATGTTGTCCAAACCTATTTTGCATAGTCGAATTGGTAAATGAGCATTAGCATTAACTGAGTATTCATTAACGTGTAGACCGTTGAAAGCGGTCAAAGGGAAAATAGTGGCAGACTTTATTGTCGACCACTCCATAAATGAAAGTACCTTGAACATTGTTGAACTAGAGCCTTGGAAGCTATACTTCGACGGGTCTAGTCACAAGAACGGGACAGGCATAGGCCTGTTGATCATTTCGCCTGACAAAATTCCAACAAAATTCAAGTATAGAGTCGAGGGCCTATGTTCCAATAACGAAGCTGAATATGAAGCTTTGATCATTGGACTTGAAATTTTGTTAGAATTGGGGGCAACCCAAGTCGAAATAATGGGAGATTTATAGTTGGTTGTAAAACAACTAACAAAGGAGTACAAGTGCGTTAAAGAAAATCTCATTATGTATTTCGTGATAGCCAACAGGCTACTCAAAAAATTCGAAGTTTGCACTATTCGACACATACCACGACTACACAATCAGATAGCGAACGATCTGGCGCAAGTTGCCTTAGGATACAGGGTCTCGAAGGAAAACCTGCAAGAAGCGATTGAGGCCAGAGGTAAGGTTGTGTCCGTGGGTTTGAGACCGTCAGACTTGGAAGTTACGAAATTTGGCTACGCTGACGAGGAAACCTTTGAGATTTTTACAGTCGAAGGTCTGACAGACAAAGATTGGAGGAAACCTCTAGTCGAATACCTTCAGAACCCTTCAGCAACTACAGAACGAAAGATAAAATACCAAGCACTAAGCTATGTCCTGTTGGGGAATGAGTTATTTAAGAAAACCTTTGAGGGAGTTTTACTTAAATGCCTCAGTGAATCTGAAGCATACTTGGCATTGTCTTCAGTCCATGGTGGGACATGCGGAGCGCACCAAGTAGGCCATAAGATGAAATGGCTGCTATTTCGCCAAGGGATGTACTGGCCCACGATGCTGAAAGATTGTATTGAGTTCGCCAAAGGTTGTCAGGAATGCCAAGTCCATGCTGGCATACAACATGTCCCAGCAAGCAAGTTGCACTCCATAGTCAAGCCATGGCCATTCAGAGGTTGGGCTTTAGACCTAATAAGAGAGATTTGACTTGCGTCTTCAAAAAACCAGAAGTACATTTTGGTAGGGATAGACTATTTTACCAAGTGGATCGAAGTTATACCTCTACCGAAGGTAGACCAAGAAAATGTTATCGAATTCATTCAGAAGTATATCATTTATAGATTTGGGCTACCAGAAACAATAATGACAGACCAAGGGTCAGTATTTACAGGTAGGAAGATGCAGGAGTTTGCCAAAGAAATGGGATTTAAACTCCTTACCTCGACACCTTACTACGCCCAAGCCAATGGCCAAGTCGAAGCGGAAAACAAAGTGATAATTGGCATGATAAAGAAACAGATTGGAAGCAAGCCTAGGAATTGGCATAAGACGTTGGATCAAGTCTTATGGGCATGTCAAACATCCCCGAAGGAAGCAACCAACGCTTCCTCTTATCGACTCACCTTCGGCCATGACGTAGTATTTCCAGTTGAGATGCACATACAGTCAGTAAGAATTCAAAGACATCATGAAATCCCTTAAGAGATTTATTGGGACATGATGCTTGATGAGTTAGTCGATTTAGACGAAGAAAGATTAAAAGCTCTAGAACTCTTGAGAAGGCAAAAGAAAAGAGTGGAGAAATCATATAACAAGAAGGTCAAAGCAATGGCTTTCCTGATTGGAGATTTAGTATGGAGGGTAATTCTGCCTATGGATCGAAAGGTGAGGTCCCTAGGCAAGTGGTCCCCAAAATGGGAAGGACCATTCCAGGTACCGAAAGTATTCTTTAACGGGGCATATGAAGTGCCAGAGCTGAGTAAGGACGAGAGAATATTAAAAGTAAATGGCAAATATTTAAAGAAGTATAAGCCTGCACTTCAAGAGGTGAAAATATCAACAGATTAATAGTCGAAGATAAAGCAAAGCCATAAGTGGTAATTTAAAATATGCCAAAATGGCCCAATGTCTTACAAACAAAATAAAAATGGCTTACAAAGGCCAGTATAATCGGCTCTATTACAAAACCTAAATAAATCAAAAAGGAAGATTCGCCTTCATTTTAAGATAAGTCGATTTTTGGAGTTCGAGACGGCTCTGGCATTGAGCCTTATCTGTCCTCAGCTGGGCAACTTCAGATTCCAAACGGCGAGCTTCCTCAGCATAGGTAACGGCATGTTCAAGTTCAGCTGTTAGGGAGGAGTCATCGAAAGAAGATAATTCAGCGTTCTTCTTCTTAGCCTTCGCTATCTTACTACGAAGTCTTTTAATCTTCCGCTCCCAACAGGAAATGTTTGCCTCGTTAGTCAGGACCTCTTGCTTATTTTTCTCCCTCATTTATTCCAATTCAGCAATCCTCTCCTCAGAGTCGACAACAGCGCTCCAAGCGGCAGCTTCACTGCCAGCCTTCGTCTCAATGTCACCCTCAATCTGGGGCAACAATCGATAGTCTTTATAAACCTGGTCGATCAGGGTACCAACTTCTTGAATAACATCCGCGGCCTTAGGAGTAAGGGATTTAATGTCCACTTGTTGAAGAAGAGCTTGAGGGGAAGATGGCTGGCTGGGTCCATCTGCAGGAGGGTGAAAAGATCCCCTTTGAAAATATTTTGCTTAACTTTGTCGACGGCACTATCAGTTGGCTGCTTTGAGGTTTGCCCTTCGGAGGTCGAAGTATTGGGAGTTGTTGCACCCCAAAATTTGCCCAACATTTCTTTACCTAGCTTGTGTTTCATTTCATGCACATTAGCATTATCATTTGCATTTCATTGACATGTATGCAGGAGATCAAGAGGTATGAGTACCAATCAAGGGCTACACAAGAGTTTGAAGCTAGATAAGAAGCTTATTCAGGTGTTCAAGGGTGGATATCCTTGTCAGAGAAGTTAAAAGATCCTCAGAGAGAGTGGTTGAAACCAAGAGGGTGTGTCTCCTAACTTGAGAGTTGTGGGAACATCAGATGATTCTAAAGCCATGAAGATGGACTTGAGGTCTTGAGAGAGCTCATGATAAGTGTTGAAGATCACTTTGAGGCCTAGACAGGTCATTGTGCAAGATTAAGAAGACTCAGCCATGAGTGGTGCAATTAGGGTTTGACTGGGTCAACCCTAAGTCAACTGATGATTTGGAGAAGGTTGAGACCTAATTCAAAGGCCATGTGATCATGGATTGATGCATTGAGATGTTATAAGGATGATTCCAAGGTCAACTCATCATGATTGAAGAGTTTGAGAAGTTGCAAGTTAGGGTTTCTAAGGCTTGACAGTGTAAAATCCCCTAGTTTGACCCCTATCTTCAAGGCAGTTAGCTCAAGATGTGATTGTCATCTCATCTTTCCCCCAACATGATTGTTGTATAACATGGTCTTAGCTTTAATTTGAGTGCTAGAAGTCCTTGATAGGATTTGTAGAGCTCAAGTTATGACTTTGACAAGTTACAGGTCATCTGAGGTATGTGAATTTGGGGGCTTGAAAGTTGTCCAACTTGCATCCAACATTTTCCATAGAAGGATGATTCCTATGAACTTTTGGTCAACATGAATGTTGTTCCTTATCTTCTTAGCTTTCTAGAGAGTACTAGAAGTCCTTGATAGGATTTGTAGAACTCAAGTTATGGCTTTGACAAGTCAAGGGCATTTTGGTCATTTGGAGATTACAGGTCATTTCAACCATAAGGCCATAACTCCTTTTTCCAAGCTTCAAATGAGAAAATGTTCAACATCAAACTTGTTCAAAATGATGTTTTAAGACTAGTCAAGAGGTCATGAGATGGTGGAATAACTTGTAGCTCAAAATCACAAAAATGGCTTAAAATAAGGGTATAAGTTAAATGAACCAAAGTTGGAAATTGATACTTTTGATCTACACATCCAAACCAAGGCATGTAATAGATTATTTTGACTCTAAAAAGCATTTTAAGAACATTGGTTTAGCCACATTTTTGAATTGAGGTTTAATTTGTGGAATTGCTTTGAAAAGTAGTTACTTACATCTTAAGTAACATTTGCAAAACCTAGAATCAAGGCATAACCAAGGCCCCTTGCAATCCAAACACTTCCAAATTGTCATGAGGGGAGAAATTGGAAGGAAATGGGATTGGTTTCAAGCTGTTAACAGGGTTATGCACACCATGGCATATAAGTGAACTTCTCATGTCATGAGAGATTGAATTTCTCCTTGGAAGGATCTAGAGCTTTCTAGATCATCCCTACACACTCTATATATGGAATAGAAGTGGTTCAGATCATTTTTTGGTGATGATTGAGAGAGAAAACTGAGCTTGCACTTTGAACTTTCTCATTGCAAATCCAAATCGGTTACAAGGTTAGAGGTCATTTCAATCAAAGAAAGTGATCTCAATAGCTTGCTCTGAGGTTGGTGATCAATTCCAGATCAAATTCAAGGCACTGTGGTGGAAGAATCGTGAAGTAGCCATTGGAGAGTGAAGCTTGCAACTCAGAATCGGGTTTGATAATTCAAGAAGATTCAACTCTTTTCTTTGCATACAGAAGATTGATTGTGATTTAGTGAGGGATTCTGCAAGTTCTTGAAGGCTGAGTTGAAGATTCAACCCTTCTGTTTGTTCAAATTTACCAGGTATGTAACTTTTGTGCTATGGCTTAAATTAGGTAGAATTAAGATGAATTGTTATGGTAGATGCATAGTAGAATGGTGTAGGAAGATTTCTGGATCATCAATTTGGAGATTAGTGACCAATTAGGGTTCATGGAATTTTCGGTTGAGATTGTTATTCTTGGATTCTTGAACTGTTAGCATGATTAAATGGCATAGGAAGATTCCTTGTGAGATTTGGGATAAGTTTCATGTAGAAACCTCTTGGAATGGAGGCCTGTGGAGAGAGTTAGGGTTGGGGACAATGACCGGAGCACCACCGACGATGGCCGTGTCTGCGCGTGAGGTTCAGAGATTCAAACGAAGAAGATGACCTTAGAGCCCTTGGATCAGGGTGAGACCTTTGACCAGAGGAAGATCCAACGGCCACGTGTGTGTTTCATTTTGTGAAGGATCTGAACTTTAATGAAACGCATCGTTTCATTTAGTTGTGTTTTTGGGATTAAGGATATAACTGATACCAACACCCCCCTGATGGCCCAGTCCATGGATTGAACTGATTTCTATTTCTATCTGCACCGTGCATTTATTATTTTCTTTGGATTTTCATATTATTTTTCACTTTATTCATGGTTTTTGATAAAATCATAAAAAATGGAAAAATAATCCAATTGACCCCATTCTTTTTGCATTGGATTCATGATTGAATCTAGTATTTTTTAGATGAAAAATATTTTTATTTCATGCATTTTATGATTTTATGGGAATTTTTACATTTTAATTGATATTAAAATAGTCATGTTGATATTTGATTTTGTGGAATTTTGTGTGATCATGTGATGATGATTTTGATCTTGATTTTTTGTGAGTAGTTAGAATAGATATGCATGCTCCCAATAGATTTTTCTCACATTTTTGTGATGAATATAAGTGGTGGTTTAGGTTGAAACCTTTAGAAGCTCCATTTTTAGGGTTTATGGTTGATACCTTTGGATTTAGGACTTAATTTTGTAACTAGATAGATGATTTAGTCCCTGGTTTTTGTATGAGGCATTCTTAATTGAATTAGGATCCCTTAGGAATTTTTGTAGAAATTTATAATATAGTTTCCTATTTTTGATTGATTTTAGTTTAGGTGCTAGTTTTAGATGATTCTAATGCACTAACTCAACTAGATTAACTTCTTTAGTTCCCTTAGATTAGGGTTTTGCTTTGATTGTTCTTGGAGGATGATGGAGGCAAGTTGAAGATGCATTGGATTGCTTGAAGAGGCTTGGATTTGAAGATCTCCCCTTCTTGTGGTGTAGTTTTGATTAGGGTAAGATTAGGGTTTTGTAGGCAGAGCTTCTAGATAGTTCTCTTCCTTCATAAACATGGATGATGTTGATCACTTCCATTCTTCCCTATGATGAAAGGTCCCTTTGTAAAGGCTTCATCCCTCCTTTGGTAGGATGTGTGGCTCTTTGCAAATTGGTAGAACCTTTGAGGGTCCCTTTCTCTGATGACAGGATGCTTAGTGGTGACCTTTGGTCTTCACTCTGCTACCAATCATCCAAACTTTGCTCTTGATAGATGAACCTTTCTCCCTTGTTAGAGGATGGAGTTCCTTGCTTGAATAAGATTGAAGGACGAAGTTGATACTTCTTTGTGGTTGAAGATTACTCTGAGAAGCTGAAGCTTGTAGGAGAAGAAGACCAAGTTGATACTGGTAAAGCAAAGAGAGCTGAAGCTTGAAGACCAAGTTGATACTTGTGAGGAAGATCCAATGGAGATTGAGTGAAGAGCTGAGGCTTGAGGATAAGTTGACACTTACATTGATACATTGAGAGCCCTGCTCCCTTGCCCGTGTGGTTTGTGTTTCATTTCCTCTGTATGATTGCAGTTATTATATCTTGCTTGATAGCATGTTATTTATTCTGTATGATTGCAGTTATTCATAGCTGGCTTGAGGTTGAGATGAGCTTGTGGAGGCTGATGCCCCACACACATTTCCTCCCTCACTTGCATTGCATGCATTTTACAGTCGTTTATTGTGTATCTGTTTACTGTTTAAGCTGATGCTTTATCTGTTTCTATTTATCATTGACATGATCCCCTAGGAATCTCACTTCCTTTGATAAGGAAGTGATGATAGAACTTTAGGTTGAAACCTATGCATGATAACTTCTAGGAGTTCCCTGGTTCAAACCCCAACCATAGGATGAATCCTTGGCATGACAATTGTTAGGACTTAATAGTCTCCCCTTTGTTGAGTCTGCTCTCTTCTTATCTTCAAACAAATTAAACTACAGTAATAAAGGTTAACTGACGTCGTACGTTACGAGCCTTAAGCTATCTGAGAAAGGGTTGTCAGAGAGTTTCTTTTCGACAGCTTGGATGTTTAGTATGGTACCCTTTGGGTGACATACGACGCATTCACTCTCAGGTCATAGTCTCTAGTGCGATGCTAGTTACAAACAACCATAAAAAACAGTTCTTCCGTAAAAGACAGAAAACAAACTCCAAACCTTTTTGCCCCGTGGGCCCATAATTCAAAGGAAGCTTTTCTGAAGAAAAGAGTGTCGTTAACTCTCGGTTCTACCGCAAACGGTAACGCTTAAGTCTCCAAGGGTCGAGCTGCGTACATCCAACTGCTGGAACTGTTTGTTAACCCTACTCGATAAAACAGATGAATCTGAATTCCCGTAATCCGTATTATCCCGAACTACGTAAGCTCTGATCTCTCATACCTGTTGAGAGTATGTAGGCACAATACTGACGTATTGGCGAGCCACCTTCCCCGTAACCCGTAGTTAGGAGAACTACGTTGACTCTGATTTCTCATTCTCTGATGAGAATACGTAGGCATAAAGTGCAACGCTTTGCCGAGTCATTTTATTTTCTTTTCAGACCAGCCTTGATAGGTAGATAGATAAAACCAACCCGTCATATAAACACAACAAGCATGGATCCCATCGAGTACGATGGACGTGAGGGGTGCTAATACCTTCCCCTTGCGTAACCGACTCCCGAACCCAGACAATGGTTGCGATGACCTTGTCTTATACCTTTTTCGTCAGGTTTTTCCGATCGTTTCCTTTCCCGTTCTGAGGGATAAATAACGAAAGGTGGCGACTCTTCTGTTTTGCCAGCACCTTATTTTCGCGGAAGCGACAACTGGTGACTCTGCTGGGGACCTTGATAGTTTCCTGGGATCCAACGTCCCGTATGCGAGTCGGTTTGGGGATCCGACGTCCCCTGCGAGAGTCAATCCTAGCGCTTGTATGATTAGAATTTTGGGTTGTGTTTATTTATCGCACTTTATTTCCCGCATTTTATTTTCAGTATGATATGATTATTTGTGCTGTTGTGGGAGGGGCATTCTGATGAGTGAGAAGCCAGACCCAGGCTTGAGTGAACCTAGCATTAGTTGTGGAAATTAGTGGGCGCGTGCTTGCTTGGCAGGCACTAGTGTCTCATGAAATCCACGCTCAGACGAGGTTCTCCCGGTTGACTTCTTTTTCAACCCTTTGGGTTGAGGGGGTTGTTGGTTTGGAGGATTGTCGACTCTGGGGACCGATCATTTGTGATTCAGCCGAGTGAGGCCTCTTCATGAGCTGGTGATGCCACACCTTCTGGGTATCGTATCACCCCTCTTGAATGTCTGTGACGCTGATGACCGCATAGGATGCCGAACTTGTGTCAGTTTAGGTCCATACCTGTGAGCAGGGTTGGGTTTGTTGCAGGAAACCTTAACCTTCAGACTACCTGGTTTTCTTGATAGTGAAACAGTTTTGGTTGGGATCAGAGGATCTCATCAGCAGATGTGTATGTTGTTCTTGACAGAGCAGGTTTTTGGTTGAGATCAGAGGATCTTATCAGCAGATGTATGTTTGTTCTTGACAGAGCAGAGTTTTGGTCTTGTATCAGAGGTCCTTATTTTCAGAGATGTTTGTTCTTGACAGAGCAGATTTATGGTCCTGTATCAGAAGTCCTTATTATCAGATATGTGTGTTTGTTCTTGACAGAGCAGATTTGTGGTCCGATATCAGGGTTTTTCTTCTCATCAGAGATAGAGTTGTTCTTGACAGAGCGGCATTGTGGTTTTGTTGATACAGAATCTGCACCTTCATATCTTCAACAACACAATCGTCTTGATCTCCTTCTGCATGATTGTGTAACACGGTGGGAGAACTGACTTTAAACAATGTTGCGGATAGCAAGAGTCGCCACCGACTTTTATTTTATCCATAAGGAAAGGTTATAAAAGAACAGGAAAGACCTTAGAGAATATTTTGGGTCCGGGGGGTAGGTTATGAAAAGGGAAGGTGTTAGCACCCTTTTCATCCATGGTTATCCATGGGCTCTTAGGTACTTAAGCTCACTTTTGAATTGTTTTGAAATTGTAGTGTGTGAATAGAAAATTTTCAGAATAGTTAATAAATAATCCATGTATGGATGTGTTAAGAACTTGTTTGAAAACTTGTTGAAAATTTGTTTAAGTGCGAAACAGTTTTGAAGTGAGCAAGCACCTAGGAGTAACCTACCCTAAGGTTTTAAGGTCTTTCTTATTCTTTATCCTTTCCTTAGTAAGACTATCCCTACTATAATGGAGTAGGTAGTCCTTACTTTGGATGTTAAGGGACATGTGAGGGACAATTGGATTTTTGAAGGCCATTGTGGGGTGTAATAAGCAAACTGGAGGGACTATCATCATTTTTCGAAAGGGACTCGATTCGTAAAGGCAACCATAAGGGACTTTGATGATTTTTCTATTTGAGGGACTTGCTTTATACACCCCACTTAACCATTATTCGTAGGCAACTTGAGGGATATCCTTAGGAAGTGAGACGGCGATTAAAATCGACTTACATGTGTGAAATGTTTAATTTAATTATCTTATATTAAAAGTGATCTAAATTTATTTTAATATTACATACAGGTTGTTACACTCCCTAATTACTAACCATAATAATAATTAAATAATTAAACAACTTTACATCCAAGAAACAATTACAAAATAATAAGCAAAATAATTAAATAGCAAAGATAAATAAAATATAAATAAGCAATAATAAATAATAAAGGGGGTTAATTCTAAGTTTACTCGGCAAGACATCGCATCTTGTGCCTACGTATCCTTACGGGAGTGGAATCAGAGTAATCGTAGTTCCCCTCAATAGGGAGGTTAGAAACTTCTTGACTGTGGTCAAGATCTCAAGGGGAATAAACGCATCTTAAGGACACGCTTACGTGGAGTGTAGAAACTCCAAATCTCTACGTTGAAATGTTAAGTTGTAATTAGGGTTAAATTAGGGATTCCACGGCGGGAAACCCTAAAATGAGCGCGGCGGCTCTTTGACCTAATGCTAAGGGTAAAATTGTAATTTTGCCTGCGGCGAGGCATTTGTGAAAATTAGGGTTTGTAGTTTGTAGTTTTGAGGATTTGAAATTGAATGTGTGAAGTTTTACGGACTATTGGCGCGGCGGCCAAACAGTTAGACCTAACCTTCGGATGTGTGCAATGTGACAGAAATAATAGTAAACGCGTGAGATAATTGAATCATGCAAACAGAGAGATAATGTCATAATTTAAACCATGCAAGCAGAAATTTAAAGGCAGAATTTAAAGAGCGATTGTTAAGTTCGCGAGGTTACATGAGAGGAGCAGATACAATATGATAATGAAATTTGAATTGAACAATAATAAAATAAAATAAATAACGGTTCTAGTTATTATTTTAAAAAAAAGATTTTAGTTATTATTTTAAATTTATCTAAAAAAAGTTTTTCTTAAAAATAATAGGTTTTCATATTAATTTGGAAAAGATGTTAATGTTATTTATTTTAAAAAACAGATTTTTATATTATAACAAATTTTAATAAATTAATGATAACAATAATAATAATAATGGTAATAATAATGATAATAATGATAATAATAATAAATAATGATAATAATAATAATAATAATAAAGCAATAATGAATTTTAAATGTGCCAAATAACCCAACAATGTTGCTAACGCAGAAATGCGCTCATCGCAACCAGATCTAAATCGGACGAAACAAAATTTATCGCAAAGAAAAAGAAATTAAGCAAAAAATAGTATTATTGCTCACACAAAAATGCGATCATCGCAACCAGATCGAGCTAACACAAATGTCACGCGTCATGCACACAAATGTGCAAACATCGTATCGACATAATTCGATCAAAAATCTTATATATATAAACTCTAACAATTTAAAAATTATATATATATATAAACGTAACAGTAATAGATAAAGAAAAAGAAATAACGGTAATAGATGAAGAAAAAGAAATAACGGTAAAAGATGAAGAAAAAGAAACAACAGTAATAGATGAAGGAAAAGAAATAACGGTAAACGATGAAGAAAAAGAAACAATAGTAATGGATGAAGAAGAAAACTAAATAACGGCAAACGACACTCACTCCTCTTAGGTTTTTTTTCATTCTCCCATTTTTTCCAACAAGGCAACACATGTATATATAGGGAACAAATTAGGGTTAACACCAAATTGTCAATAATGTCCCTAAAGCCCATTTTAAAGCCCAAACTAAATAATTAGTTAAGAAAAAATAAAATTTAAATAATTTAAAATAATTAAAATAAACTTAAAATAAAAACTAATAATCCTATTGATTCCTAAAATAAAAAATATTATAAAAAGAACAAAATTTTTTTCAATATTTTTTATTTTATGATTTTTTGGATATTTTTATGAATAATTTGGAAAAAAGTGAAAAAAATAATATTTTAAAAAATGATTTAATTAAAATACGAAAATAATAATTAAATAATAATAAAAAACTATTTTTGTTATTTTTTTAATGAAAGATAGAAAAATTTAGAGTAAAAATAATAAAAAACAAAAAAAAGTGACAAAGGTGAGATTCGAACTCTCAACCTCTCACACTCATAACTCCTTACACATGTCCTCCTGCCAATTGTGCCATTTTTACTTTTTAGAAAAAAAATGCATGCCATATGATATTTACCTGCAAAAAGTCAAACGACTACACAAATTTGTTAGTAATTGATTAAATGCAATGAAATGCGACGACAAATCTTAGGGCAAAATTTGGGGTATTACAGTTATTATGATAATATTTCTCACCCAACCTCTCTTTGATGTTGGCAAAAAAAAATCATGAAGTTTGACTTTGGTTTGACCACAGTTGACCTCAGTTTGACCTTTTAACTGCATTGACTGCTTTTGACTTATCTGATCATCTGACTGAGCAAACTTTTGAGAAAAGTCTTGAAATTTGACATGGGGGTTCTTATACACATATAAGATGTTATGAAGCTCACTTGAAGTCTTGGAAGTCCATTTAGCCTGATTAAAGTCAAAACCCTAGTTTTGGATGCACTGCTTAGGAGGTGCATTGTCTGAGGGAATTGTCAACTCTTCTGACCAATTGTGAATTTTGTGAACCTTGTGAACCTTCTTGGAACACAAAGTCTTGTATTGTGAGGGCAAATTTTGGGGTGCAACAGCTGCCCCTGTTCAATTTTCTGAAACCTGAGGGGTTAGATTGGTATATTTGCCAGTCGTAACCTGGAAGGTTGAAGGGGATTGAACACAAAAGCCCAAAAATTTGCACTCACCAGCGCATGGAGTGATATTGATGGTTGGTTGAACATGATTGAGTGGGCTTAAAGATGCCACTAGGGGAAAGTTCTTCAGTAGTATAATGAGAACTGTCAGGAGTCTGGAGTAATACTGATGTAACAGCATGTCTTCATGAGGATAGAGCAATCAATAATGATAACCCTAAAGCAGTCTTGAAGTGATAAATCTGACCTCAGGAGGATAGAGCAATCAATAGCTCTAAAGCAGTCTTGAAGTAATAATGGCTTCAGGAGGATAGAGCAATCAATAGCTCTAAAGCAGTCTTGAAGTAATAGAATGGCTTCAGTAGGATAGAGCAATCAACAGCTCTAAAGCAGTCTTGAAATAATAATGTGATATGTCTTCAGGAGGATAGAGCAATCAATAGCTCTAAAGCAGTCTTGAAGTAATGATTTCAGGAGGATAGAGCAATGGATAGTTCTAAAGCAGTCTTGAAATAATAATGTAATTTCAGGAGGATAGAGCAATGGATAACTCTAAAGCAGTCTTGAAATAATTAGATGGCTTCAGGAGGATAGAGCAATGAATAGCTCTAAAGCAGTCTTGAAGTAGTAATATGACCTCATGAGGATAGAGCAATGAATAGCTCTAAAGCAGTCTTGAAGTAATAGGATGATTTCAGGAGGATAGAGCAATCAGTAGCTCTAAAGCAGTCTTGAAGTCATGAGAGGCTATCAGGAGGATAAAATAACCCTGAGGTTACAATAAAGCAGTCCCAAAGTAATAAGAAGCTCATCAGGAGGATAAAGTAACCCTGAGGTTACAATAAAGCAGTCCCAAAGATCATAAGATTGTTTGTTGGATAATTAACCTGAAAACAAGGTAGCATTCTGTATAACAACATTAGTTTATGCTTTATGTATGCATGTATGACATGATGCACTTAGGTAATGTACTATAGACATATATGTTATGGTATGATGTAAATGATGTATGTATGCTATGACACTGCTGGAAGTGTCTGGATATCCTTGTATAACAACTGCTGGCCAAGGAAAATAAATCCCGATTCGTTGTTGAAGAATATATAACCCTCCGTCTGCTGGGGATAACAAGGTATAGATAACCTCCCGTTGTTGGGGATAACAAGGTATAGATAACCTCCCGTTGTTGGGGATAGTAGGGTATAGATAACATTCGTGTTCGTTTGATAGTAGGATAAGTATAACATCCCGTCTTCGTTCATCGTGCCCTTATTGGAAAGTAATTTCCCGTATATCCGTATGAGGATAAAAGAGATGGATATAAATTCCAGGGGAGATTAGACTTTGTGAAAATGGATTAGTCCTACTGATGGTTTGTAACTGTCTTGTAAAGATGAACCGGCGAAGCTTCGTTGAAATCCTTCCCTCGTTCGTCCTTAGTAAATACTATTACTGCATTTTCATGCATTTCTGGTAAACATCAATCATATTAAAAGCATACATGCGTTTCTGGTAAACATCAATCATATTCAAAGGCATACATACATTCAAACACAACCAATGGACGTTTCGCTTATGTAAATAGGGTAAAAGTGAATCTGGATTCAAAAGATGGAATTTATTTATATCAAAAGTGACCCATACACGGGTAAGTTTGTACAAGGAGACATAAACCCTAGTAAGAGAATTTTGTCATGAAGTTTTACAAAAAGAATCAGCTATGTGGGAAATAATCCTATTGAGTTTCAATTCTACTATTGCCACTCAAGTATCTCATCTTCTTGCTGTTGAGACGGAAACGATTGGATTGAGCTTTATCTGTTTGAGCTTGAGTAAGTAGTACAACTGGTTGCAGTTTCATGAGTGATCCAAACGAGACATAGTCATACGCTTTAATCCCTAACTTTTGCCTGGATTGCCCTTTCAGGTTTTCAATCCACCGGGATACCCTTTTTTGCCCAAGCCGCCTTTTCAGGTTTTCGACTTGCCGGGTGTACATCTTTTTATATATATATCCCTAATTTTTGCCCAAACCCTTTTGGTTTGCCGGGATGCCCTTATTTTTGCCTAGGCCTGTCAACCTAGCGGGTCTCTTTTTATGCGTAGTATTTTTTAACTATGTCTGCGTTTACAGGTTGTGGGAAGTCTTCACCATCCATTGTAGTCAGTATCATGGCACCTCCTGAGAACACTGTCTTGACTACAAATGGTCCCTCATATGTTGGAGTCCACTTGCCCCTAGGATCACCCTGTGGTAATATGATACGCTTGATTACCAAGTCACCAGCCTGATATACCTTTGGCTTAACCTTCTTGTTAAAAGCTTTGATCATCCGTTTCTGGTACATCTGGCCATGACAAACTGCTGCTAACCTTTTCTCATCAATCAAATTTATCTGGTCAAGTCGAGTCTGAATCCACTCATCTTCATCCAAGCCTGCATCCTTCATAATTCTCAAGGAACTGAATCTTCATATCAATAGCCACTTGCATACCCATGATACATGCCTCATACTCAGCCATGTTATTGGTACAATAGAAACAAAGTCTGGCAGTAATCGGGGTATGACAACCTTCAGGGGAACTAATCACAACACCAACACCATTACCATGTGCATTGGAGGCACCATCAAAAACCATAGTCCATCGGGATCCTTGTTCAGGTCCGTCATATTGTCCCGGTTCTTTGGTAACAGACATAATGTCTTCATCAGGGAACTCAAAATTCATTGACTGGTAATCATCTACTGCTTGATGAGCCAAATGATCAGCAACAACACTCCCCTTAATGGCCTTCTGAGTAGTATACTGTATATCATATTCCGTCAAGATCATTTGCCATCTTGCAATTCTTCCGGAGAGAGCAGGTTTCTCAAATATGTACTTGATTGGATCCATCTTCGAAATCAACAAGGTAGTATGGGTCAACATATACTGTCTTAGTCGGCGAGCAGCCCATGCCAAAGCGCAGCAAGTTTTCTCGAGCAGTGAGTATCTTGTTTCACAGTCGGTAAACCTTTTGCTAAGGTAGTATATTGCCTGCTCTTTTCGACCAGGCTCGTCATGTTGCCCCAATACACACCCCATTGAGTTGTCTAATACTGTTAAATACATAATCAAGGGTCTTCCATCAACTGGTGGCATTAAAATTGGAGGTTCTAGCAAATATCTCTTGATTTCATCAAAGGCAGTCTGGCACTCATCATTCCATTCCATCACCTGATCTTTCTTCAACAACTTGAAGATTGGCTCACAGATGGTAGTTAATTGGGAAATAAATCTTGCAATGTAGTTCAATCGTCCCAAGAAACCTCTAACCTCCTTCTCAGTACGGGGAGCTGGCATCTCTCGTATAGCTTTCACTTTTGCAGGATCCACTTCAATACCTTTTCCACTGACAATGAAACCCAGGAGCTTTCCAGATCTAACTCCAAAAGTACACTTGTTTGGATTAAATCTCAACCTGTATTTCTTCAACCTCTCAAACAACTTGTGCAGATGATCAAGATGTTGTTCTTCATTCTGAGACCTGGCTATCATATCATCCACATATACCTCTATCTCATGATGAATCATATCATGAAACAAAGCCACCATAGCACGCTGATATGTTGCCCCTGCATTCTTCAAACCAAATGGCATTACCTTATAGCAAAAGGTGCCCCACTGTGTCACAAATGTAGTCTTCTTCATATCTTCAGGTGCCATCTTGATTTGATTGTAACCAGAGAAACCATCCATAAAAGAGAATACCTTATGCTGAGCAGTGTTGTCTACCAGAATATCAATATGAGGAAGTGGAAAGTCATCTTTAGGGCTAGCCTTGTTCAGATCTCTGTAGTCTACACACATACGTACCTTACCATCTTTCTTAGGAACTGGTACCACATTTGCAACCCACTGAGGATAAGAAGTTACGGCCAAGAACCCTGCATTGAACTGTTTCATTACCTCTGCTTTGATCTTTTCTGACATTTCAGGACGCATACGACGAACCTTCTGCTTCTTTGGACGACAATCTTCTTTCACTGGCAAACGGTGAACCATAATGTCTGTATCCAACCCTGGCATATCTTCATAAGACCAAGCAAAGATCTCCACATAGTCACGTAGCATCTGAATCAACCTGCTCTTGACACTGTCCTCTAAATCAGCCCCTATCTGGACCTCTTTTCTGTTTTCTTCAGTTCCCAGATTCACAACTTCGACTGGCTCTTCATGTGGCTGTATAGCTTTCTCTTCTTGTTGTAACAACCTAGCAAGCCCTACAGGTATTTCACAATCGTCCTCGTTTCCGTCTTCAGTTTGATAGATCGGATTCTCGAAATTGTAATTGGCAATAGTAGAACTGTTATCAACTGGATCCAGAGTGGATGAGGATCTGCATTTTAGTGACGTGGGTGTGTGTAAGAACACATAGCTGATAAAGCAAAAATAAAAGAAAAAGAAAGACAAGGAACACAATATTTACGAAAACGAAACGTCCACTGATTTTATGGAATGAAGTATGCAAATGAAATGACAACCCGTAACAAGCACACCATTGTGCCCCGGGTAAGGCACATGGCTTGAAAGTTTTAATTGTTCCAGAAATTATAAATTTAAAAACATAACACAGTAATAGTATTTACTCCTGACTAAAGGAGATAGGGATAACATCTTCAGCTGTCCAATTATTGAGTCCAGCACCCACAGTAGGAAAAATCCATGCCTCCAAATTGTAGTCTTCATCTTGATCTCCCACAGCATTGATAACCCCTTGATTGGTGATACGAACAGCACGAGCACGACGAACAGCCTTCTGGGACTCTGCAGTGAAACCCAAACCAAACTTGTCAGACTTGTATGGAATATCAGGAAGCTGACCCCAAATAGTACAACCACCTTCTTCCACCACAGCTTTTGCATCATTGAGGGAGGCCATTGCCATTGTTGGAGGGTTTCTGATGACCACAGGAACCTTCTTCACAGCAGGAGGAGTCACACAATCCTTAACAGCCCAGGGAACCACTTCAAATGACTGACATGGAGTTTCAATGTATTCACCTTCTATTTCCAGATACTTGAAAGTGTTTACATGGCTGACAAAGTATTCTTCCTCTCCAAAGACAGTAACAACTTTTCCATTCACCGGATATCTCAACTTTTGATGTAATGTGGAGGTCACAGCACCTGCCCCATGGATCCAGGGACGACCAAGCAGACATGAGTACGAAGGACGAATATCCATCACATAGAATGTAGCAGTAAACACCTGAGAGCCAACCTTGATTGGAAGATCAATTTCCCCATGCACTACTCTTCTAGAACCATCAAAAGCCTTTACCACAATATTACTGGGCTTCAATACCGTATCTTCAAGACTCAGCTTGTTCAGGACTTCCTTAGGCAACACATTCAGAGAGGAACCATTGTCTATCAGCACATGAGACAGGGTAGTGCCCCTGCATTCAATTGAAATATGCAAGGCCCTGTTATGATCCCTCTTGGCAGGGGTCAAGTCAGCATCAGAAAATCCTAACCCGTTGTCATAGGTCAGGTGAGCAACACAATTCTCAAACTGGTCCACAGAAATTGCACTGGGTACATGAGCCATCTTTAGAAACTTGATCAATGACTTGGCATGAGCCTCAGAACATAATAACAGGGAGAGCATAGAAATCTTTGAGGGAGTATGCCCCAGCTGATCAACAATATCATAATCACTCTTGCGAATGATTTTCAATACTTCTTCCATCTGCTTAGAGAGGTCATCAGCAGCTGGCACATCAGTAGATACAGGCTCAATAACAGGACCCTTGCCCCGAGCATCAGTGGCGGAAGTAACAGCAGGAGTAACTGCACTCTTAGAAGCAACTGGAGGAGAGAAGACTCTTCCACTACGAGTGATCTTGCTAGATCCAGCAATATTATCAATGTCAACAGGCATATCAGGTAAAGGCTCCTGCTTGACACCATGGATGTAAACATCAGACCCATAGTGCCAAGGCACAACTTTGTCAGATGTATAAGGAATAAGACCAGGAGTGGTAATGATCAGAGGAGCTACTCTGGCTTCAGCAACAACTTTCACAGGACCTTCAGCAGTAATCTTGATTGGGCCCTGATGAGTGATTTTAATGGGACCCTTTGAAGTGATTCTTAGTGGTACTTTGTTAACCATGTCAACCTCTTCAATCTTTTTACCCTGAGTCAGATGATCCACCATACTTTCTACAGATGCTGGTCTTCTTTCAAACACTATAGTATATTTATCCATGAGATGTTGAATCCCATCTCTCAAAATGAAACAACTATCCGGCTTATAGGTACAATATAGACAATCTTCATGACAACCTGGAAAGATCCCAGCTTGTGCTAACCTCTTTTTGATAATAGACAATGGTGTGCTCAACTCCATAACTGAATAGACATGCAGATCTTCATCAATATCTTCATCAATGGCGTTGACAGTCTTCTCGTGATTTGGCATTGGAGCTGTAATCACATTTGGAGTACCTGGTGGATCAAACTCAATTTCTCCAGCATCAATCATATCCTGAATTTTGTTCTTCAAGACCCAGCAGTTATTAGTATCATGTCCTGGACAGTTTGAATGATATGCACATCGTGCATTGGGATTGTACTTGGGAGAGGTAACATTGGGATTCTGAGGAGCCTCCCTCAGGGTAATAAGTTCAGCCTTCAACAAGTGTTGCAATGCCTGAGCCATTGACATGTTGATCTTCGTGAACTGTCTTCTAGCCCTCTGTTGGTTGCCTTGAGGCTGCTCTGTTGTTGCAGGAGTTGGATTTGAAATATGAACTGCACTAACAGACTGATGCCTTCTGTTACGATCAGGCTGACCATACACAGCATTAGATTCTTTCTTCCCAGTGGGAGGCTTCTTTGCAGCACCTGATGAAGAAGTGCCCACTTGGATCTTACCACTCTTGATACCATTCTCTACTCGCTCTCCTGTCATGATCAACTCAGTGAAGCCAGATGATGAGCTTCCAATGAGATGACTGTAAAACGGACCATTCAGCGTACACATGAACATATCAACCAACTCCCTATCAGTCAAAGGAGGTTGAACTCTTCCAGCTAAGTCTCTCCACTTCTGAGCATACTCCTTAAAGCTTTCTTTGGCACCCATAGACATGCTCTGAAGCTGCATGCGAGTGGGGGCTAAGTCAGCATTGTATTGATACTGCTTGTAGAAAGCTTCAGCAAGGTCATTCCAATCTCTGATGTTGACACTCTCCAACTGATAATACCACTCTAGCTGAGCTCCAGATAAACTCTCTTGAAAGAAATGGATCCACAACTTTTTATCAGCAGTGTGGGGTTGCATTCTTCTGACATAAGACCTCAGATGCAATTTGGGACAAGAGACCCCATCATAGACAACAAATGTAGGAACTTTGAATCCAATGGGTATGACCACCCCAGATATCAAGCTCAAATCCTCAAAATCCAGCCCAGATGATTTCTGTAATTCCATAGCATCCATTCTATCCACCAGCATCTTGAATTTGTCTTCGTTAGGCTCATGGTAGTAGTTAGCCTCAGAATCAGAGTCCCCCATAGTGTTGTGGAGACTGCCTCTCTCCTGCTCAGATTCTTCAGATTCATAGTCTTCAACCTGTTCCTTGGTCCTGACAGGACCTTTGAACCTTCTTCCCATGTTGAGCAACCCAGCAGACCTTCTAGCCTTCTTAGTCTTCTTGGCCAGCAGTGTCTTCAATTCATCCTGCCCCTTGGATAGGTTCAGGATCAGCTCTTGGAACTGTGCATTCTGTGCCTGGAGATCCTTAACTGATTGTTCAAGAGCCATTGCTGAAATAAACAGCGAGAAGATGAGAAACCTGTGCACAATTATAAACCTGTGATGCAATGATATGGGAATGCATATGCAATGTTTTCAAGGACCGCAGGATTTAAATTTGCTTAAACAAACAAGAAAGTAACTTTTTATTAGTAATAACTTGTTTTGCCTTTTAGACTTACAAAAAATGAAAACGAAATAAGTACAAAAGATGGGGTTTTAAGTCTCCCATGGACGTTTCCTCTTTGTGTTGAGGTATGAGTTGAGGTTTCGCTCCTCATGAAGTAGCTTTGTTAGCTCTAGGATCCTTGCTTGGCTTGCTTTGTAATGAGCCTCGAAAGTATCCCTTTGCTCTTTCAGTTGGATCCATGATCTCTGCAAGTCTTCCATATCAGTAGGCATGTCTGGGTGAAGGATGGTATAAGCTGTGTCTCCTTCAGCAACAGGTTCCATGGTAACTGGTAGGACGGCAGGATATGGCATCATGAGTGTCTGAGCGCGAGATCGTACCCATCTGAGATAAGCCTCCATAGGAATAGTGTACTTAGGCTCCAGTGTCTTGCTGTCAATCCTGTTTACCTTTCCCCAAGCTCGGATGAATCTCTGACGGTAACCCTGAAGATCGTTGTCGTAATCAAACACAATGCCCTGAATCAACATGTCATGTGGACCATCGCTCCGGGCGTAACCAAACTGTCGTAAAGCTAGAGATGGGTTGTAGGTGATGCCTCCTCTTATGCCTAGAAGTGGCACATTAGGAAACTCCCCACAACGGTCAATGATGGTGACATTCTCCATAGATCTGGAGCACCAATGGATGTCTGAGTGAGAAAGTGACATGATCCTCTTGGACCATCTGAACCCTTGCTCATTCTTCATTACTGAGCGAGGAAGGTGAGAAATAAACCACCTAGAAAGTAAAGGTATGCAGCACATCAAAGTTCCTCTTGCCCTTGTAGTACGGGTGTGAAGAGAATGTAGGATGTCTCCAAGTAAGGTAGGCACTGGATTGTGACTCAGGAATATGTTGATGGCATGAACGTCTATGAACTGATCAGGATTGGGGAACAACACTAAGCCATAAATCAATAAGGCTAAGATCTCCTCAAAAGCATCGTAGCTCATAGCCTTCAAGAACATTTGAGCTTTATCCACTAATACCTTGGCAAGAATACCTTTAACTCCACTTCTCGTCTCTAGAACAATGTCAGACTTCTTCAGATGTAGAGCTGCGGCAATAACTTCTGGTTTAAGCTCCTTCTCTAAGCCTGTGAATGGCTTCTGATCAAGAACAGGTATACCCAGAAGTTTAGAGAACTCCTCCATGGTTGGAACCAGCTGATAATCAGGAAATGTAAAGCAATGGTGCTTAGGGTCAAAGAACTGAAACAGCACACTCATCATGTCTTCACTGAACCCTGAAGTAACTAGATCCAATAAGTGACCATGTCTCTTGTTGAACTGGGAGTGATCAGGCACTAGGGAAACTAACTCCTTGAGCTTAGCAGGTATCCCTACAAAGTTGATCCTGATGGTGTTTTTACGAGCAGAAGCCATGACCTGCAACAAAGAACAAAGATAAATCCTTTGGTCCTTGAAATGGTTAGGGAAAATGATATGCTTATGATGCATGATGATGTCATGATGTCATGCTCAATCACAAACATGTGGCACACACAAACAAGTCACACCATAGCCCTAGGTTTAACGGCTTGCATGAGGTTCAAAGGCAAGTACCCTCCCCTGAAGTTAGATGGTTCATCCTGTCCTACAAAAGTAACCAGGTTCTAAGGGATCTCAATATCATTGATCCTTCACAAGGGTGGTTGTTCAGAAGGCAACTTACTTGCCAACCAAAACCCTCCAAGTTTAAGATCTCAATGAGCGTAGTATCGAGTGTCAACCAACTTCAGTCCGCACCAAAGCCGGTTACCTCACTACTTTCTAAAGGCCAAGATGAGTTAACTAGGGTTCTAAAAGTTAGTTAGTGCATTGACAACATATGGCAGCCTCAATATTATCCTCAACTTGACTTAAGGAATATAAGCACCAGCCAAGAAGTCGCACTAACTATGGCCACCAGATCAACCGTATCGATATACGTCGTACAGTTTCCTTGGTCTATTGCCATTTACCTAAGGTACACTAGATCCGGGTTAGGACCTTTCACACATAAGAGCACCCCAACAATATAATAATAAAGCAAACAAGGCAAACAATTTAAAGTGATCTTAATTCCTAAGGGTACCCCTCTTAAATAGGTCCCCAGCAGAGTCGCCAGTTCTGTAACACGGTGGGAGAACTGACTTTAAACAATGTTGCGGATAGCAAGAGTCGCCACCGACTTTTATTTTATCCATAAGGAAAGGTTATAAAAGAACAGGAAAGACCTTAGAGAATATTTTGGGTCCGGGGGGTAGGTTATGAAAAGGGAAGGTGTTAGCACCCTTTTCATCCATGGTTATCCATGGGCTCTTAGGTACTTAAGCTCACTTTTGAATTGTTTTGAAATTGTAGTGTGTGAATAGAAAATTTTCAGAATAGTTAATAAATAATCCATGTAAGGATGTGTTAAGAACTTGTTTGAAAACTTGTTGAAAATTTGTTTAAGTGCGAAACAGTTTTGAAGTGAGCAAGCACCTAGGAGTAACCTACCCTAAGGTTTTAAGGTCTTTCTTATTCTTTATCCTTTCCTTAGTAAGACTATCCCTACTATAATGGAGTAGGTAGTCCTTACTTTGGATGTTAAGGGACATGTGAGGGACAATTGGATTTTTGAAGGCCATTGTGGGGTGTAATAAGCAAACTGGAGGGACTATCATCATTTTTCGAAAGGGACTCGATTCGTAAAGGCAACCATAAGGGACTTTGATGATTTTTCTATTTGAGGGACTTGCTTTATACACCCCACTTAACCATTATTCGTAGGCAACTTGAGGGATATCCTTAGGAAGTGAGACGGCGATTAAAATCGACTTACATGTGTGAAATGTTTAATTTAATTATCTTATATTAAAAGTGATCTAAATTTATTTTAATATTACATACAGGTTGTTACACTCCCTAATTACTAACCATAATAATAATTAAATAATTAAACAACTTTACATCCAAGAAACAATTACAAAATAATAAGCAAAATAATTAAATAGCAAAGATAAATAAAATATAAATAAGCAATAATAAATAATAAAGGGGGTTAATTCTAAGTTTACTCGGCAAGACATCGCATCTTGTGCCTACGTATCCTTACGGGAGTGGAATCAGAGTAATCGTAGTTCCCCTCAATAGGGAGGTTAGAAACTTCTTGACTGTGGTCAAGGTCTCAAGGGGAATAAACGCATCTTAAGGACACGCTTACGTGGAGTGTAGAAACTCCAAATCTCTACGTTGAAATGTTAAGTTGTAATTAGGGTTAAATTAGGGATTCCACGGCGGGAAACCCTAAAATGAGCGCGGCGGCTCTTTGACCTAATGCTAAGGGTAAAATTGTAATTTTGCCTGCGGCGAGGCATTTGTGAAAATTAGGGTTTGTAGTTTGTAGTTTTGAGGATTTGAAATTGAATGTGTGAAGTTTTACGGACTATTGGCGCGGCGGCCAAACAGTTAGACCTAACCTTCGGATGTGTGCAATGTGACAGAAATAATAGTAAACGCGTGAGATAATTGAATCATGCAAACAGAGAGATAATGTCATAATTTAAACCATGCAAGCAGAAATTTAAAGGCAGAATTTAAAGAGCGATTGTTAAGTTCGCGAGGTTACATGAGAGGAGCAGATACAATATGATAATGAAATTTGAATTGAACAATAATAAAATAAAATAAATAACGGTTCTAGTTATTATTTTAAAAAAAAGATTTTAGTTATTATTTTAAATTTATCTAAAAAAAGTTTTTCTTAAAAATAATAGGTTTTCATATTAATTTGGAAAAGATGTTAATGTTATTTATTTTAAAAAACAGATTTTTATATTATAACAAATTTTAATAAATTAATGATAACAATAATAATAATAATGGTAATAATAATGATAATAATGATAATAATAATAAATAATGATAATAATAATAATAATAATAATAATAATAAAGCAATAATGAATTTTAAATGTGCCAAATAACCCAACAATGTTGCTAACGCAGAAATGCGCTCATCGCAACCAGATCTAAATCGGACGAAACAAAATTTATCGCAAAGAAAAAGAAATTAAGCAAAAAATAGTATTATTGCTCACACAAAAATGCGATCATCGCAACCAGATCGAGCTAACACAAATGTCACGCGTCATGCACACAAATGTGCAAACATCGTATCGACATAATTCGATCAAAAATCTTATATATATAAACTCTAACAATTTAAAAATTATATATATATAAACGTAACAGTAATAGATAAAGAAAAAGAAATAACGGTAATAGATGAAGAAAAAGAAATAACGGTAAAAGATGAAGAAAAAGAAACAACAGTAATAGATGAAGGAAAAGAAATAACGGTAAACGATGAAGAAAAAGAAACAATAGTAATGGATGAAGAAGAAAACTAAATAACGGCAAACGGCACTCACTCCTCTTAGGTTTTTTTTCATTCTCCCCTTTTTTCCAACAAGGCAACACATGTATATATAGGGAACAAATTAGGGTTAACACCAAATTGTCAATAATGTCCCTAAAGCCCATTTTAAATCCCAAACTAAATAATTAGTTAAGAAAAAATAAAATTTAAATAATTTAAAATAATTAAAATAAACTTAAAATAAAAACTAATAATCCTATTGATTCCTAAAATAAAAAATATTATAAAAAGAACAAAATTTTTTTCAATATTTTTTATTTTATATTTTTTGGATATTTTTATGAATAATTTGGAAAAAAGTGAAAAAAATAATATTTTAAGAAATGATTTAATTAAAATACGAAAATAATAATTAAATAATAATAAAAAACTATTTTTGTTATTTTTTTAATGAAAGATAGAAAAATTTAGAGTAAAAATAATAAAAAACAAAAAAAAGTGACAAAGGTGAGATTCGAACTCTCAACCTCTCACACTCATAACTCCTTACACATGTCCTCCTGCCAATTGTGCCATTTTTACTTTTTAGAAAAAAAATGCATGCCATATGATATTTACCTGCAAAAAGTCAAACGACTACACAAATTTGTTAGTAATTGATTAAATGCAATGAAATGCGACGACAAATCTTAGGGCAAAATTTGGGGTATTACAGTTATTATGATAATATTTCTCACCCAACCTCTCTTTGATGTTGGCAAAAAAAAATCATGAAGTTTGACTTTGGTTTGACCACAGTTGACCTCAGTTTGACCTTTTAACTGCATTGACTGCTTTTGACTTATCTGATCATCTGACTGAGCAAACTTTTGAGAAAAGTCTTGAAATTTGACATGGGGGTTCTTATACACATATAAGATGTTATGAAGCTCACTTGAAGTCTTGGAAGTCCATTTAGCCTGATTAAAGTCAAAACCCTAGTTTTGGATGCACTGCTTAGGAGGTGCATTGTCTGAGGGAATTGTCAACTCTTCTGACCAATTGTGAATTTTGTGAACCTTCTTGGAACACAAAGTCTTGTATTGTGAGGGCAAATTTTGGGGTGCAACAGATTGCATTTTACATTGCTTTGCATACCCATTTGCATTTCATTAACGTGTGTCTGTGTTGCAGGTACCGTTTCCCCCGATTCAGGATTTCTTGCCTTCTATTGTGTTATTATGGGTTCTCTGAGGAAGACTGTGGCTTACAAGCTCCCCACGCCGGATGTTGTTCAGCTGACTGGTTTGATTGCTTTAGCAGATGATTCTGTGAGAGATGAATTCAGAAAGTCTTACGGTAAATTGCTCAGTTTGGTTCGTAAACCCTCGGTGTTCGAGTTGAATGGGTTGCACGCTCTGCTGCAGTTCTACGATCCTCCGTTGAGATGCTTTACTTTCCAGGATTTTGTCCTCGCACCCACACTAGAGGAGTATGTTGATTTGTTAGGTGTGCCTATCAAGAGTCAGATGCCCTTTGTCCATATGGATGCTGAGCCTAATCTGGCTAGTCTAGCTCCTTCACTTCATCTGGATGCCTCCGAGTTGGTATTGTCTAGTTGGAACAAGGTTCCCGGTTTCTCCTTGCAGTTCTTGGTGGGAAAAGCTCAACAGTGCGCCAAAGACGGATGTTGGGTCGTGTTCAACGCCATTCTCGCTCTGTGCATATATGGCATCATTCTCTTCCCCAATATGCCCAACTTTGTAGACTTCGACGCCTTCCGCATCTTTGCTTCAGGGAATCCAGTCCCTACCTTGATAGGAGATGTCTACCATTCCATCCACTACAAGAACGAGAACAAAAGGGGTAAGAACGTCTCGTGTTGTGTGCCCTTGCTTTATAAATGGCTTGATAGTCATCTACCCAAGAGGGGTCCCTTTGCTTTGTCCGCAGCCACAACTGAGTGGTCTGAGCGTTTGATGAGTCTATCAGCGGAGGATATTGACTGGTTTGACAGAGATAGGTTGGGCACTGAGATTATCTTCAACGCATCCAGTTCGGCGGAGGTGAGTTGAGTTTCGCCTGGGAAGGGTTTTGTTGGAATATTATTTGGGATAGAAGAAACAAGAGTCTTTGTCACTTCAGCAGTTGTGGGTTCTTTGACAGAGATGTCCACATTTTTCAATTCTTTATCTTGGATTTCTTTTTCCTTTGCGCCATCCTCCTCTATTTCATCCCCAGTACCTTTATCACTAGACTCATGCAATATAGGCTGAGGCATAACCTGATCCTCAATAGCTTGATCAACCTCGACAACCTTTTCATCCACAGCTATTGTCTGACCCAAGGGAGAGCTGGTCATATCAACCAAGGTTGTTTTCCCCTCCAAAGCGTTGACTTCATCATCCGCTATAATGGGATTGACCTGAGCATTGTTGTCTTCATGATCAGAACCATCAGTTTGAGACTGCTGAGTAGTGGTTTTTGCGGGAGAAGGAGGGGCTGTGAAAGAATCAGGTTTATTAATTTCACCAAGTGAACTCACGCCAGAACCCAAATCAGAAGTGGGATGATAGGTAGTGTTGCGGTGGAAATAGGATATCAAACTATTAATTAGTTTGAATCACAATTCTTAATTCACAACCGCTCTTTGATTTATCCGAAGGAAAAGGTCAAAAGAGGGAAAACCTATTTTTGCATCATAAACATAAGCATGAACATTACATACTCATTTTCATTTCATTGTCATACACATGAACATACACATTTGTATACACTTTGGCATACGCATTAGCATTTGCATGCTTGCTATTTATCGTCATCCTTGTCGTTACCGCCGAGTAACTGGGTTTGTCCGCTCTCTCCAAGTAGATCGTCAGCCCTAAGCATAAAATACCTACTTGTTTCTAGTTTCCCCATGGTGTTCAACCATCGTGGACGATGGTTATTTCCGTTACCTTTCCGCGTGAAGATAAGGTAGTCCCCATTCGAGTTCGTTTCCTCAATGGAGTTTTGTTTATCAGTTCTTTCTAGCCTAATTCTAGATCAAATTTCAGTCATGTCGGTCGTCGAACCTACCTGGACGTGCATTTATTTTGCGCTATCTTTCAAGAAAAGCATTTACAATCCTTCGCAGATATGCGACAGTTCTCGCCTGAGAAGCTTATCACTACATTGCACAATAGACAAGCAACAATTCCCAGCCGAGGAGCTTATCACCTACCTTACACTTTACAATACACTCTACAATTGATCTTCTCATACAAGGAGCTCATTATTACATTAAAGTGATCTAGATGTTTGCCATCATCACAACATTCTTGACAATTTACGTTACAGTGATCTAGATGTTTGCCATCATCACGACCTTCTTTACAATTTATGTTACCTGCTACCACTCAGTGATCTAGATGTTTGCCATCATCACAACTTTCTTTACAATTTACATTACCTGTTACCACCTCTACAAGCAGTTCTCACCCGAGAAGCTTATTATTGCCACTCTTGCAAATAAGCGGCATTTCTCGCCCGAGAAGCTTATCCTATCTTCATTATGACTTGCAGCAAATGGCCATCTCCAGCGAGCAGTTTGGTTTCCATTTCCCGTATCATTTTGAAGAAAAGGGAGGTTTGAGCGGAATCATATTCAGGAGAGTATGAATCTTGAAGTATGAGGAAGTTCAGTTTACCCTTTAGTAAAAGAAGGAGCGGAATCATATTCAGGAGAGCACAGATCTTGAAGTATGAAGAAGTTCGTTTACCCTTTAGTAAAAGAAGGAGCCGAATCATATTCGGGAGAGCACCGATCTCGAATTATGAAGACGTTCATTTTATCCTTTAGAAAAAGAAGAAATTGAATCATGTCCAGGGAGCACAGACTTGAGACGTGAAGAAGTTTATATTATCAATCAATCTATTATCCACAGATAAGCAGCATTCTCTTTATTTGAGAGCTTATCCAGTTTGGCATATGAGTCCCTTCCAACGATAAGTGGCTATTCTCTCTCGAGAGGCTTATCAGGGCATTTCCCATTAAAGTCCATTTATTTTGGCATACAGCCGGTTTTACCCTGTATATTCTCTACGGATTCCTAAATTCCATTTGATCCTGTCACGAGGGAGAGTTTCCAGAAGCTCGGATGTTATTCTTTGCTCAATGCTCCAGCATCTTGTTAATCGATCCTACAGTCATGCAGATCCAGTTTTATTTTTTACTCTAGAATATCAGCCGGTCACGCCTGAACCTGTTGAATAATTACTCCTAGATTTTCCCCAGTGGAGGCCGTCTCATCGGTGCCATCTCCATTGAGGATCTCGCTCTTACCTTTCCTTTCTAAAGGTGAAAATTGGTCATGCTAGCACCAGTTGACCATCATCTTTAGAGTTCCCCAGTGTCGTGCTGTCACCCAGTGCGTCGTATTCCCAGTGTGGTTCGTTCGTCGCGTCTGTCCCCTATGTCGTCGTGTCGTCTGCATATTTGCATTTACCAGTCCATCATACGCATCATACTAAATTCATGGCATTGTCAACATTATAGTTTATTTTCGTTTTGTCTACAGTATTGCATATCACTGCATCTAAGGGCAAAATTTTCGGTTATCTATATTTAAATCCCTCCACCATGATTTCTCGAGCCTTCGTCGCTCAAATCATCCGGTGAAGCTATTTAAATAGGGGCAACTGTAATACCCCAAATTTTGCCCTCAGATTAGTCGATTCAGGTTGCATGACATTTCATTTGTGCATCAGCTAATTACTAACGGGTTACGTAGTGTGTCTCGTTTTGCAGGAACCGCGTCTGGTACACTTTAGTTGTTAAAGGGCAAAATGGTCATTTTCACGTTGTTTGCTGACAGTCCTTGAAGTTGAGTTATCATCAGGAATTTATTGAATAATCAGGACCTCCGTCTCCGAGTTCTTTATTTTCTTTGAAGATAAACAGAAATTCACGGTATTCGCATCAGGATGTTCGAGATACGGTAATTAATTCAATGGGCTGAGACTCTGTCGTCAGTGGATTTCTGAGGCATTTATTTTGTCATATGGGTTGATTAGTTTGAGATATCCGTTTGGTTTGGTTCAAGTGGGTGCAAGAATCCGTTCTGAGGAATTTGGTTTCAATAGATATTTATTTTCTGTTTCTTCTGTTGCCCGCTATTTAAATCCCTAAACAGAAAGCAGTATGAACGTTGGCTCAAGTCCATATCAGTTTAATTGCATTTTTTGGCCGAGTTGGTTCACGGCAGGGGATTTATTCATCAGAGACAGAATTTGAATGTCAGTGCGAAGTTTAGTTCTGTTCACTGCTAATCAGATTTCTCTGCTTTTTACTGTTTTACTTCGTTCAACAGTACCATTCTATCACCAGACACAACTTTTGCAGGAAATTTGGGCCATTTGACCTGATTGACGAGGTTCAATCGGAATTGGTGTCGAAAATGAGGTTAGTCGGAAATTAAGGAAATTATGGAGTAATATGTAAGGAATTCAGTTCAGACCTCCATCCAATAAACCAGTCCAGAAAAATAAATAAACCAGTCCAGAAAAATAAATAAACCAAGCCAGAAAACCGGAAAAATAAGTTTAGAAAGCCCGTAGGTTCGAACTCAATTTGCAAACTGTCAACACACCGAAATTCCAGCCCACAAATATGCAGAAAGAGTCATAAAATCTTAACAAGTCAAGCCACAAAAAGCGCAGTAACATCAGTAGGACCGTGAGGATCGCGGGATCCGTAATGCAATCCAGGCCAGCAAGTCACATAAAAAACTCATATAAAATCATCAGATGGGGTCTGCAAATCGGGGTTTTTTTTTTTTCACAATCAAAGAACGGCGGAGACGGTAAGAGTGGTTCTCAGAGAAGCCATCTGAAGCTTCGTCATCATCGAACTCAAAAAAAAAGAAAAAAAAGAGTCTCAGGAATACAAACCCTAAGAACACAAACGGCGGCGAATCAAGAGGTTCAGAGAACCTCACGGATCCTCATCATCACCTCGAAAGAAGCTGAGGAAAATATTTACTGCTACCGTTCATCACCGACGAGCCAGCGACGGCCGTGAAGCTTTCAAAGGCCTCCCTACCACCACAGACCGTCATCCCGCGACGAGGCAACCGTCAACAACAAAAGCCATCATCTTTTCATCCGCGGCGTCACCATCATCTCCGACCGCACAAACGACGTTCTCGCTACCACCGTGAAATCATCATCGCAATCTCGCCACTCGAAACAGAAAAGGGTAAGGGTATAATGCTAATGGTTTCGATTTCGATTAGTGTTTTGTTGCAGGTAGATATGAACATGCAAAGTGATAAAGAAGTGGAAAAGCTCAGTTGGAGCTTCCATGGCTAGTTACGTTACCGGCGGCTGTTATGAAGAAGGAAAAGGGGTTTTTAAAAAACCTAATGACACAATATACACAACCGTTCCTCTCCCTTCCTTTTATTACTCTCTGTTTCTTTTTTAATCATTCTTTCATTATCTTATTTAATTCTGTAACTTATAGCTAAGAAACTTATATTGACCGAAAAAATTATAATTAAGTAATTTATTGCCTCTTAGTAAAAATAAAAGCAATGTTTTTTAAATGAATCCAACATTTTTTAAAAGCAGCATCGGGACTCCCCCTCCTTATTTCATTATTTTCCTTATTTTCTATCATCATAATTATTTGTGTTGGTTTTGTTTACTGCTATGTTAGTTTATAATTAATATTTAAAAGAGTTAAGTTAGTAATTGTGTTATCATGTAGAATTAGTAAGTGTTTTCTTTAATTAGTAGCTCAGGTGATTCGTAATAGGCCATAGTTAGTTATTTTGTAAATAAAAAATCCATTTCCTTTCTATTTGTTAGGTGAATATTAAACCTTATTTTATATTTTATTTTATTAGAAGTTCAAGTTACAAAAAAAAGGGGAAAGGATTTATTTAAATAACCATTTTTAAAACTAAAGCACTTTTGAAATAAAATTGTTTTTTAATTAAACCCTTATGCCTTGCCATCGATTGTGCTCGGTAGTACCGTTGACCGCACATTTTGTTCTCATTTATGTTACGCTTCACATCCCGCTTTATTTTCCGGTTGTAGTTAGACGAGGACGTTGTCACCATCTATATTCTTGCTTATTGTTTTGGGTGTAACCTTATACGAGGCTATCGTCGCGTTTATGTTCCGTCAGTTATTTCGCATTGTTTTCCATGGATGTAAGTTACGCGAGGCTTTGGTCGCGGTTTGGTTTGTTTTATTTTATTTTATTTTATTTTGCATTGCATTATTTTTTTTGGCCCTATGGGGTTTGTAATTTACGCGAACGGCCGCGATGCTTTCTTTACGTTTCTGTATTTTAAATTATGCTATACAATATGTTATCTGTTTGCATATTTACCGTTAATTCACCCTCCGAAGGAATTAGGTCTAGCTGTTTGACCGCCGAGTCAATAGTCTTAACCCTTTGGACCATTTCAAACCCTATTTAGCCTAGGTGTCCCGCCGTGGACGAAAACGCACTTTACCCTAGCTTTCAGGTTAAAGAGCCGCCGAGCTCTGTTTAGGGTTTCCCGCTGTGGAATCCCTAATTTAACCCTAAATTTCAATAACAAATTCAACGTAGAAATAGGAGTTTTAAGACTCCACGTAAGCGTGTCCTTAAGATACGTTTACCCCCCTCTTGAGACCTTGACCATAGTCAAGAAGTTTCTAACCTCCCTTTCGAGGGGAACTACAGTTACTCTGATTCCATTCCCGTTAGGATATGTAGGCACAAGATGCGATGTCTTGCCGAGTAAACTTAGGACTAACCCTTAGGTCTTTAGGTCACTCTATCCCTTAGCTCAATATATATTAAAGCAGATAATGAATAAAAATAAAAAAGCATACAATAAACAAAAGGTTCCTGTAGAGTACTACAGAAGTTTAGGGTGCTAGTACCTTCCCTAGACTTAACCAACCCCTTACCTAGGTCTCTCCCCGCGTTGTGTTTACAATGCAAAAATAGGTTTTCCCTTTTTGACCTTTTCCTTCGGATAAATCAAAAAGCGGTTGTGAATTGAATTGTGATTCAAACTAATTAATAGTTTGATGTCCTATTTCCACCGCAACAGCAAATGGCGACTTCACTGGGGAGAGCCATAATTTTAAGGGTTATCCCTATTTTGTTTATTGTATGATATTTTTCATTATTTATTCTCTTGTATATATTATTATTGTGCCTTGCTTGGGGGGTACCCTATTATTGTGAGATAAGTCCTAACCCGGACTTGAGTGACCTTATTATAGGAAGGTGAGATATTCGACGAGGCTTGCCGGGAGTGAGTCCCGACCAAGTTGACTCGAGAATCACTGCTCAGTTGAGACCCTTTTGAAAATGGTTCGGTTGATCGAGTTAGTCGTGAAAACTTTTACTATTTTCGATTAGAGTCTATGATATTGAGGACCGTAGTTACCTTAACACCACCTTGGCCTTATATAGGACGTAGTGCGGGAACTATGCGGGAGTAGTCCTACAATGGTTGCTACGCGATACTACACTCAAAAGAGGTTCTCTTGAGAATATTATTGACCTCCGAGTCAGTTGGAAAGTTGATAATATCCGAAGGACGGACTAATGACTTTGGGGCACTTCTTTAGAACCTTTTTCTGCAGGTACAATTAACCCTATAGTACATACCCTATGGGGATGGGTAGACCCTAACTCCTTGCACATACCTTTAACCTAGGACTTGTGAATATATGTGCATTGCATCCATTAAAGCATCACATTGCATCACATTTCATGAAATTCAAACCTTATTTATGAATATTGCAGGATACCATGAATTACAAAAAAAAAACACTTTGAGATATTCTTTTAAAGGTCTTAAGTTAGAGGACCTAAGGAAGCTAGGAACTTTGGTTCAAGATCAACAAAGGATTCAGAAACAAGTATGGAAGGCCATTATCTCTGTTGAAACTTCAAGTAGACGAAGGTTTCCTTTCGAATTTGTTACAGTTCTAGGATCCAGATGATCTTTACCTTTAGATTCCTCGAGTATTAGCTCTTTCCTACCCTATAAGAGTACTCTCAATTGGTGCGGTTATTTATTCTGAAGGAGCCTTTGTTCCCTTTCTTGGAGGTAAATCCTAAAGAACAAGACCGTTGCTAAAGCCATATGCTCGAAGTTATCTGACATCGAGGACACTAATCACCAACAATTGTGAAGACTTTTCCAACGTACCCTTGCTTGGTTTGGATGAAGGATCTATTTTCCTCTAACTCTCGATTTACCTTTTGAAGATAGGCTCATCCTCAAAAAGGCCTAGCCCGAAGAGCAGAGCAAGGGGCAGAACAGGAAGCTTCCTTAGGGTCATTATTAGCTTTTATTTAGCTATTATGCCAATACTTTTCTAAGAATGTTATTTGTAATCTGTTTTCAAATTAATAAATAAAGTTTTGGTATTCTGCGATATACGTAAATGCTTGAATTCCATGAAATCTTTCACTCGCATTTTGCATTTTGCATTTCATGTGTCTCCCGGTTTTCTCATACTCGGTTCTCCCGCCTTCCAGTTTCGTCACCCTGGGTCCTCCACATCAGTACAACACTATAGCCCAAGCTCGAAAAAGGATGGAAGAACAAGCTCAAAAGATCGACCATGTCAGCCATGAGCTCGAAGATCTTCGAGGAAGTGTGGGGCAGATCATGGAGATGCTGCAAGCCCTTAAGGTGAAGATGGATAATCAACCTACCGTTGTTTCTGAAATTACCAATACTGTTGTGGATCCTCAACCAGCTGTTACTGTCAAGAACATACCTCCTCAGAATCGTCAATCCAGTTCAGTGAATCCTACTGTTGCTCAACCAGTTCAATGAGTTACTCCTTCGAAGTGCAAAACTCCGAGCGTTGACCACCATAAAGGACCTACACGTCCGAGGAATCGCTCGATGGCTACTCATCAACCTTGGCAACCTCAGCAGAATTATGTTCAAGGTTATCCAATTCAGTATGCTCCACAACCATATGTGGCTACTGTCGCAACTCCTGTTAGTCAGCAATTTCCTACATATCAGCTTGTGCAACCGACTCCGGTCTATCAGCATCCGGTTTATCAACAACCTCCTATTTATCAGTCTGCACAAGCTCCTATCAACCGTCAACGAGTGCCCAATAGTCCTGTATGCCAACCATCAGAGGAGTGAGCACCCCGACAGAATGGTCCGAGTAAGAGGCAGTATAAACCTTGTCCTCCGATTCCAATGACGTTCATTGAGTTGTATCCTTTCTTAGTGCAACAAGGTCTGGTTGTTACCCGAACTTTGGGTCCACCTCCCAATCCAGTACCTGTCAATTACAACGCCTCCGCTCATTGTTTATTTCATGAGGGTGCGCCTGGTCACGATTTGGAAGGGTGTTACGCGCTTAAGAACATTGTCAGAAATTTGCTAGAAAAGAAGGTCCTGTCTTTTGATGATCCTCAGCCGAAAATCAAGACTCCTCTCAGAGCTCTCCATGGGCCAGGATCAAGCTCTGCAAAGCCTGTCCTCAACATATCTCAGTCGGTGACGCCTACGGTGAATCAGCCGAAGCCGGTAGTTCTTCAGATGCCTAGTCCTTCTCATTTCATCAATCCTCAAGATGATACGACCCCGATCAACAGAGAATCTGGGATAGTTATTCTGAGTGAGGATTTGAAGACCGATAATGAAGTAATGATAGACGTAGCTGGGGCAAGCAAGGCGACTCATTCCAGTGAGGATCCGCCAGAGGAAACCACTACTATTGTGCCGGTTTTAGATGCAAAGACTTCATAAACACATTTTGAAGGACTTGTCATACAGTTCATTTGGCTTATTTATATGTTTTATTTTCTTTGATTAAGCATAATTAGCATGTACGAACTTGTTTATTTTGGAATAATTAATGCATAATGTTTGTCTTGAATAAATCCATTCGTTTCACTCATTAAAAATATTATTTTTTTCTTCATAAACTTATAATGCCAACTTTACCCGATCTCTCGCTTTGATAGAGAATTGGGAGGAGGATGATGTACCAAAAACATCAAATCTCTTGTCGTATGCTTCCAATTGAAACCTGCTGATGATGTAAGGCATTGTTTCAAATCCTAAACACAGGATATATAAGGCAGATAATCCCTCTTTAACCCCTTTGAGCCTTGAAGTAGGAGTTTTCTTCTTTTCCAAATTAAAACCCTCATTTTGACCTGGGGCAGGGTAGTTTTCAGTTAAATGGATTGAGCGCTCAGACTCTCAAAAGGAGGAACGAACCTTCGAGGATCCAGTCTATCCTTAACATCTTAGGAAGTTAGAAGTCCATGACTATCCCTCTAATACTAAAAGAGTGGGGCAGTCACAAGCCTTTCAAAGGAGTCACACGACTCATTCACAAAAATAAAATAAAAATATAGCCCGCTAAGTCAAAACCTATGAAGGAGACTTAGGCAAAACTGGGGCATCCCGCTGGATTCCAAGGTCAAATCAAAAGACGTTGTCCAGGAAAAGTTAGGGAATAAAAATGCAAAAACAAAGGATTACCATAAAGAACTCCTAATAAAGAACAAAGTCGTGTGATCAAACACAAAAGACAATAGGTGTGTGACTGCCATGTCCAAAGCCTTAATGAGTTATCGACCATATCAAACCCGATTGAGATATGAGTGCTCGTATCCCGTTAACTGAATAGGATTGGAGAACATCACGAAGAATGGGTGGGTGCAAATAACATTTTGAGCCTTTATCCTTTGTTTCTTAAACCGTGAACCGAGCCGCGATACAACCCTTAAAAGACCTAATTGAAGTAGGAATTCATTTGAAAGCATACTCGACGAGATAATGTTTCCTGACTCCTACGAGCTATACTCAATTTACCGTTGGCATGACAAGTTAAATTCATATCCTAGCTAGTAATTTCGGTCACGAGTTACAGAGATATCTTTTTCAAAAACAAAAATTTCAAGACAAATATATTGTTGCATTGATAGTTTCAGGATAACATTTCACGCGTGTCAGTTTTGCCTGATATCTTAGAAACTTACATATAGATGTCACAGATCCTTCTAAACAGGGGCAGATGGTTTCCAATTTTCTCATCAATGAGAGCCTGACATTCTTAAGAGATATTTTTGAAGACTCAGTCATGTCACCGTTCTACGTCGAGATCTGACAAATCTCTCCAAGAGTTGGAAAACAGTGGGGCATCTGGACTCCACGTTCTCTGTAAAATCCTCTTGAGCTGACTTTTCCTTACAAAGCAGGTACTCTGGGGCATGATATTTTCAAAATGGCGACTACGACAAAGTCCATTAAGATCAAAACTAGCTTGTTTCGCAACATTCTTCATGTACCCGATGGATTTTACTCCCGACGGTCTTCATTCCCCAGTAAATCTCATCATTGCAAAATCTACGTCTTAACCATTGCCTCAACGTAGTCCCCAGAGAGACTTTAAGCCGACGCAGTCCCCAGCGAGACTATAAGCTGACAACACTTTGAACCGAGCCAGTAATCTCCAAGACAACAGAGATTTTACCAGCATCTTCCCAGTGATAGTCCCCATCGAGACTTTAAGCTGACAACACTTTTGGGATCCATCCGATAAATCCCCAGTGACTCTCAAGACTGTAGAGATATCCCTGGTATCCTCCAAGTGATATATGTTCTTGAACCCCATTCTCAGCGGAATTATTTGTTCCTCAGTGAAATTGCCTTACTTTCCTCAGGAAACACTTCCCAGGAGACTGCCATATTCTCCCCAAGAGGTCAAGATACCTTCCCCAGGAATGTCTGTTGATTTCTCCCCAGTAAGTCTGATGAACTCTCCGCAGGGAAGTTTGATATACTTTATCCCCAGTAGGACGTACCTTCTCCCCAGGAAGCCGAGGTACTTTTCCCAGGATGTTGCTACACTATCTCCGTGAAGCTGCCTAGCTCCACACCTTCCCCATACAATGATATTTATTTTATCCCCGAAAGTATATGATCCAAGAGTTCTTGAGCTGATTATGGTTCATGATAGCAATCCCTCACGTGAAGTCATGACATCTTATCCCCATGCGGAGGTCATGAATCCCCAGTTGCAGTCAGGGCATCATACTCTCCGGTGAAGTCGTATCGCATCCCCATGTGGAAGTCATGAGATTTTCTCCCCAGGGAAGTTTTAACTTTGAAGCCAGATTCGGTCTTACCATCAACTATTCCTATCCTCTAATAGATGTACTGTTGCAGAGGTCACTGGGTATTCCTGTCGAGATGTTTATTTCATCTCATGTCTCTTCTCTCATCTATTTTTTCAGCATAAGCATAAGCATGAACATTACATACTCATTTTCATTTCATTGTCATACACATGAACATACACATTTGTATACACTTTGGCATACGCATTAGCATTTGCATGCTTGCTATTTATCGTCATCCTTGTCGTTACCGCCGAGTAACTGGGTTTGTCCGCTCTCTCCAAGTAGATCGTCAGCCCTAAGCATAAAATACCTACTTGTTTCTAGTTTCCCCATGGTGTTCAACCATCGTGGACGATGGTTATTTCCGTTACCTTTCCGCGTGAAGATAAGGTAGTTCCCATTCGAGTTCGTTTCCTCAATGGAGTTTTGTTTATCAGTTCTTTCTAGCCTAATTCTAGATCAAATTTCAGTCATGTCGGTCGTCGAACCTACCTGGACGTGCATTTATTTTGCGCTATCTTTCAAGAAAAGCATTTACAATCCTTCGCAGATATGCGACAGTTCTCGCCTGAGAAGCTTATCACTACATTGCACAATAGACAAGCAACAATTCCCAGCCGAGGAGCTTATCACCTACCTTACACTTTACAATACACTCTACAATTGATCTTCTCATACAAGGAGCTCATTATTACATTAAAGTGATCTAGATGTTTGCCATCATCACAACATTCTTGACAATTTACGTTACAGTGATCTAGATGTTTGCCATCATCACGACCTTCTTTACAATTTATGTTACCTGCTACCACTCAATGATCTAGATGTTTGCCATCATCACAACTTTCTTTACAATTTACATTACCTGTTACCACCTCTACAAGCAGTTCTCACCCGAGAAGCTTATTATTGCCACTCTTGCAAATAAGCGGCATTTCTCGCCCGAGAAGCTTATCCTATCTTCATTATGACTTGCAGCAAATGGCCATCTCCAGAGAGCAGTTTGGTTTCCATTTCCCGTATCATTTTGAAGAAAAGGGAGGTTTGAGCGGAATCATATTCAGGAGAGTATGAATCTTGAAGTATGAGGAAGTTCAGTTTACCCTTTAGTAAAAGAAGGAGCGGAATCATATTCAGGAGAGCACAGATCTTGAAGTATGAAGAAGTTCGTTTACCCTTTAGTAAAAGAAGGAGCCGAATCATATTCGGGAGAGCACCGATCTCGAATTATGAAGACGTTCATTTTATCCTTTAGAAAAAGAAGAAATTGAATCATGTCCAGGGAGCACAGACTTGAGACGTGAAGAAGTTTATATTATCAATCAATCTATTATCCACAGATAAGCAGCATTCTCTTTATTTGAGAGCTTATCCAGTTTGGCATATGAGTCCCTTCCAACGATAAGTGGCTATTCTCTCTCGAGAGGCTTATCAGGGCATTTCCCATTAAAGTCCATTTATTTTGGCATACAGCCGGTTTTACCCTGTATATTCTCTACGGATTCCTAAATTCCATTTGATCCTGTCACGAGGGAGAGTTTCCAGAAGCTCGGATGTTATTCTTTGCTCAATGCTCCAGCATCTTGTTAATCGATCCTACAGTCATGCAGATCCAGTTTTATTTTTTACTCTAGAATATCAGCCGGTCACGCCTGAACCTGTTGAATAATTACTCCTAGATTTTCCCCAGTGGAGGCCGTCTCATCGGTGCCATCTCCATTGAGGATCTCGCTCTTACCTTTCCTTTCTAAAGGTGAAAATTGGTCATGCTAGCACCAGTTGACCATCATCTTTAGAGTTCCCCAGTGTCGTGCTGTCACCCAGTGCGTCGTATTCCCAGTGTGGTTCGTTCGTCGCGTCTGTCCCCTATGTCGTCGTGTCGTCTGCATATTTGCATTTACCAGTCCATCATACGCATCATACTAAATTCATGGCATTGTCAACATTATAGTTTATTTTCGTTTTGTCTACAGTATTGCATATCACTGCATCTAAGGGCAAAATTTTCGGTTATCTATATTTAAATCCCTCCACCATGATTTCTCGAGCCTTCGTCGCTCAAATCATCCGGTGAAGCTATTTAAATAGGGGCAACTGTAATACCCCAAATTTTGCCCTCAGATTAGTCGATTCAGGTTGCATGACATTTCATTTGTGCATCAGCTAATTACTAACGGGTTACGTAGTGTGTCTCGTTTTGCAGGAACCGCGTCTGGTACACTTTAGTTGTTAAAGGGCAAAATGGTCATTTTCACGTTGTTTGCTGACAGTCCTTGAAGTTGAGTTATCATCAGGAATTTATTGAATAATCAGGACCTCCGTCTCCGAGTTCTTTATTTTCTTTGAAGATAAACAGAAATTCACGGTATTCGCATCAGGATGTTCGAGATACGGTAATTAATTCAATGGGCTGAGACTCTGTCGTCAGTGGATTTCTGAGGCATTTATTTTGTCATATGGGTTGATTAGTTTGAGATATCCGTTTGGTTTGGTTCAAGTGGGTGCAAGAATCCGTTCTGAGGAATTTGGTTTCAATAGATATTTATTTTCTGTTTCTTCTGTTGCCCGCTATTTAAATCCCTAAACAGAAAGCAGTATGAACGTTGGCTCAAGTCCATATCAGTTTAATTGCATTTTTTGGCCGAGTTGGTTCACGGCAGGGGATTTATTCATCAGAGACAGAATTTGAATGTCAGTGCGAAGTTTAGTTCTGTTCACTGCTAATCAGATTTCTCTGCTTTTTACTGTTTTACTTCGTTCAACAGTACCATTCTATCACCAGACACAACTTTTGCAGGAAATTTGGGCCATTTGACCTGATTGACGAGGTTCAATCGGAATTGGTGTCGAAAATGAGGTTAGTCGGAAATTAAGGAAATTATGGAGTAATATGTAAGAGGTTTTCATTTCATTTTTTATTTTTTATTTTCTGGTTTTAAGTTAACTTTTTTTTTTCATTTTTCCACTTGTTTTAAAGAATTAAATTTTCAATTTAACATTCCCATCCGAATAGTTCATCTCATTTCAATTTAACATTTTCATTTTTAAACGTTTTAAATTTTATGTCATTGCATTCTAATTAATATCATTTAAGTTGTAGTTCATTTCCATTCAAATATTCATTGTAGTTTTTATTTCATGTCAGTTCAAATGTTTTCATTTAAGATTCTATCTCAATTTTAGTTTAAAATTTTTATCTCATTTCATTTAAATAGTTTCATTTCAATGGTTGATTTCAGTTATTACATCTTATTTTTGTTATTTATTTTCACAAACGTTGCATTTTTAATAGTATTTCACAACAAATAAAATTTAAAAGTTTTATTAGAATTAATTAACTTTTACAAAAAAAAAATAATAAATATAAAATTACAAAAAAAAATAAATAATTAAAATTTACAAAATCTGTAAAGTTACATTTTTACATAAAATATAAAAATTTCTAAAACTTCTCATGTTCTTCCGATTATCCGACTACGAGTTTTCGACCTCGTTCGTACCTGCAAAACAAGACAGACAAACAAATTTGAATCGATTAATTGTTTAGTTCGACACCCTCAGAACGGTGTCATCACCGGGTGTCCTTCCTCGGCCAATGGCCTATCCGGCAACAGTCTGTTCTTACCGATATTCTTACCGATATTACCGAAAGATGAAGAGGAAAATAGTTTGAAGAATTGGCTCGAGAAGTGGTTTGTTTCGGAAAGGAGGTTTGCCCGAAATTGGACCGTAACGCCAGCCATCTCCGAAAAACAATTCCAACTTCAATTCTGTAAAGCAAATAAGGAATTCAGTTCAGACCTCCATCCAATAAACCAGTCCAGAAAAATAAATAAACCAGTCCAGAAAAATAAATAAACCAAGCCAGAAAACCGGAAAAATAAGTTTAGAAAGCCCGTAGGTTCGAACTCAATTTGCAAACTGTCAACACACCGAAATTCCAGCCCACAAATATGCAGAAAGAGTCATAAAATCTTAACAAGTCAAGCCACAAAAAGCGCAGTAACATCAGTAGGACCGTGAGGATCGCGGGATCCGTAATGCAATCCAGGCCAGCAAGTCACATAAAAAACTCATATAAAATCATCAGATGGGGTCTGCAAATCGGGGTTTTTTTTTTCACAATCAAAGAACGGCGGAGACGGTAAGAGTGGTTCTCAGAGAAGCCATCTGAAGCTTCGTCATCATCGAACTCAAAAAAAAAGAAAAAAAAGAGTCTCAGGAATACAAACCCTAAGAACACAAACGGCGGCGAATCAAGAGGTTCAGAGAACCTCACGGATCCTCATCATCACCTCGAAAGAAGCTGAGGAAAATATTTACTGCTACCGTTCATCACCGACGAGCCAGCGGCGGCCGTGAAGCTTTCAAAGGCCTCCCTACCACCACAGACCGTCATCCCGCGACGAGGCAACCGTCAACAACAAAAGCCATCATCTTTTCATCCGCGGCGTCACCATCATCTCCGACCGCACAAACGACGTTCTCGCTACCACCGTGAAATCATCATCGCAATCTCGCCACTCGAAACAGAAAAGGGTAAGGGTATAATGCTAATGGTTTCGATTTCGATTAGTGTTTTGTTGCAGGTAGATATGAACATGCAAAGTGATAAAGAAGTGGAAAAGCTCAGTTGGAGCTTCCATGGCTAGTTACGTTACCGGCGGCTGTTATGAAGAAGGAAAAGGGGTTTTTAAAAAACCTAATGACACAATATACACAACCGTTCCTCTCCCTTCCTTTTATTACTCTCTGTTTCTTTTTTAATCATTCTTTCATTATCTTATTTAATTCTGTAACTTATAGCTAAGAAACTTATATTGACCGAAAAAATTATAATTAAGTAATTTATTGCCTCTTAGTAAAAATAAAAGCAATGTTTTTTAAATGAATCCAACATTTTTTAAAAGCAGCATCGGGACTCCCCCTCCTTATTTCATTATTTTCCTTATTTTCTATCATCATAATTATTTGTGTTGGTTTTGTTTACTGCTATGTTAGTTTATAATTAATATTTAAAAGAGTTAAGTTAGTAATTGTGTTATCATGTAGAATTAGTAAGTGTTTTCTTTAATTAGTAGCTCAGGTGATTCGTAATAGGCCATAGTTAGTTATTTTGTAAATAAAAAATCCATTTCCTTTCTATTTGTTAGGTGAATATTAAACCTTATTTTATATTTTATTTTATTAGAAGTTCAAGTTACAAAAAAAAGGGGAAAGGATTTATTTAAATAACCATTTTTAAAACTAAAGCACTTTTGAAATAAAATTGTTTTTTAATTAAACCCTTATGCCTTGCCATCGATTGTGCTCGGTAGTACCGTTGACCGCACATTTTGTTCTCATTTATGTTACGCTTCACATCCCGCTTTATTTTCCGGTTGTAGTTAGACGAGGACGTTGTCACCATCTATATTCTTGCTTATTGTTTTGGGTGTAACCTTATACGAGGCTATCGTCGCGTTTATGTTCCGTCAGTTATTTCGCATTGTTTTCCATGGATGTAAGTTACGCGAGGCTTTGGTCGCGGTTTGGTTTGTTTTATTTTATTTTATTTTATTTTGCATTGCATTATTTTTTTTGGCCCTATGGGGTTTGTAATTTACGCGAACGGCCGCGATGCTTTCTTTACGTTTCTGTATTTTAAATTATGCTATACAATATGTTATCTGTTTGCATATTTACCGTTAATTCACCCTCCGAAGGAATTAGGTCTAGCTGTTTGACCGCCGAGTCAATAGTCTTAACCCTTTGGACCATTTCAAACCCTATTTAGCCTAGGTGTCCCGCCGTGGACGAAAACGCACTTTACCCTAGCTTTCAGGTTAAAGAGCCGCCGAGCTCTGTTTAGGGTTTCCCGCTGTGGAATCCCTAATTTAACCCTAAATTTCAATAACAAATTCAACGTAGAAATAGGAGTTTTAAGACTCCACGTAAGCGTGTCCTTAAGATACGTTTACCCCCCTCTTGAGACCTTGACCATAGTCAAGAAGTTTCTAACCTCCCTTTACTTCAAGACGACAAGAAAAATGGAAGCCCAACTGCTCGATGGAGATGGCCATTTTGCCCTTTAACAACTAAAGTGTACCAGACGCGGTTCCTGCAAAACGAGACACACTACGTAACCCGTTAGTAATTAGCTGATGCACAAATGAAATGTCATGCAACCTGAATCGACTAATCTGAGGGCAAAATTTGGGGTATTACAGGTAGGCTCACCTTGGCTATTCAAGGGATAGAGCGACAAAGGAAGCTTGGTGGGATCAGATTGTGAAGCCCCAGCATCATCCTAGAAAAGGTAGACATTAGAAAGAATAAAGACCAAAAAATCAGTGCAAAGGCCCAAAGAAAGGTAGATGCGCAATATACCTTAACAGTTTCATCAGCTGGACTAGAGTTGTCACTCTCCATGGGGACAGCAGCTTGGATCGAAGCATCCCCTATGGGAGTCGGAGTAGGGTTTTGAGGAGGAGTAGTGGTCTGAGGTGTGTTGGTTGCAAGAGGAGCGGATGGAGCATCAGGAGTATCCACATCATGGACGATCTTTCGTTTCCTTTTTACTTGAAGACTCTCACGAGGAGACCCATCTTCATCATCAAAATCAATGATAATCTGGGGAGAAGCCCTCTTCTTTGAGGGGTAGGTGGTTTTCGACTAGCCTGAAAGCAACATAAAGTGTTGAGAATGATTAAGGAGGTCGAGATAGTAGAAAGCTGCGGAAGATTACCTTTTGGTCTTCATCCTTGACTTCAGTTTTGGTTGTTGGGGGAGCACGTTTTGGAGCAACTGAAAAGTAAATAATACTAAAACCAGTTAGCAACAATAAAGCTCAAAGAGGAAAGTCCAAATCAAAGGGGGATGAACCTTCAAGAATGTCGGATTCGATGCAAACATCTTCGATAGTGACATGAAGGTTCCCTTTAAACGTATCGAGTGTATGTTTAGTCGGAACCACCCGCTGTGCTTTAGGCTTAGACTGCTGTTGAAGAATTTTTATAGCATCTCCACAAATGAACCAATCTGGGAATGGAGGGGCAAGAGCCACGCCAAAACCAGAGGTTGGTAGTCGAGGGACTTTTGGGGGAAAAAGTTTAAAGGCAACCTCATACCGTTTCTCGCGAGGAACAGAAGAGGGAATCTTTAAACTATCCAGTTTTTTGGAAAACTTTTCTTTCAAAATGACAGCAGCCTCACGGATGGTTCGACTAACATCATCTGGTCGATAGGCAATTTCAAAATACTTCTGGAAGGCTTGAATCTCTTTGATATGGGTAGACGTACCTTTCTTGATCTTCTCCTGCACATCAACGAAAGCTTGGTCAATCAAGCAAGCAAAACTGGAGGTGTCAAGAAATACTGAGGCGTAATGTTTCGACCACCAGTCATAGAAGTCTTGGGATCAAAAATGAGAAGGTTCAAAGTGGACAGGTGTGAGGAATGACTTGTGGACGTGGCGCGCCAGTTGTGTCGAACAGTCTAGAGGAGATAGCACCGTTAAAGGAAGAATGATATATGATTTCTTGTCATATAGGCATTTGGGCAAGGTTTGTATCAACCCAAATTGCCTGGATACCAAGTTCGATTGGTAGGCTAGTAAGCTGGAGTGACCTCTAACAAGGTTTAATTTATGAACCAGTACTCGAGGAATGAGAAATCGCTCCCAAATCATCTTTGACTCCTCTTCTTGTTTCTTTAAGGGAGCAAGGAAGGGTCTGGTAAACCACTCTGGGCCACATCTTTGTTCTGCGAAGGGAGCCATCTTCGCGGTAAACTCATACCATTTTGCGAACATATGAACGAAGCCGGATAAATTGGATCGAAGAGTATGGCCTTCTTCGCTAGGAGTAAGTTAAGCCAAGCGAGGCCATTCGACTCTTCTCTCAGCGACTGAAGGCGAACTTTCATCAACTTCGCCTCTGTTGGGAAGATTATGTTCAAAAGTGGCATTAAGCCACAGTTGAAGAAGCCAAAAGGGGCCTGACAACAGCAAGTTACCATGGCTATCAGGATCTTTCAATTTACTTGCACCTTCACCTAGGGCCTCATAAAGACTGGCCAGAATCATTTCACTTAGGCAAATGCCTCTCTTCAGATGTAGTTGGTTGGCCAGAACCAGATACTTTCGCGCCACCTGCAAGGATTTTGTGAAAAATACACAACGAGATAACCACATGGCCAAAAAGGCTGTATATTCCTCGTCGTCAACTGAGGTGCTAGTTTTATTATGATAATGTTGGACAAAAGCTGTGTAAGTATGTTTGGTATTGGCGAAACCAATGGTGTCGTGGCTATCAATCTCAGGATCATAAACAAGGTCGTAGGGTTTTAGGCCTACAATGGCAGCTACATCAAGTAATGTGGGTGTCATCATCCCATAAGGGAGGTGGAAAGTATTGTGAGTTCTATCCCAGAAGAATAAGGAAGAAGCCAACATAAGGGGGCAGTACGAAGGGCCTACCTTCGACATCATGATCAGATTATAAATCCCAGTGTCCTTCCACTCCTGGGCTTTCACTTTCTCTATTTTTGTCAGCCAGTTGAGATAAAGTTCAGAATCTTTAAAGTAGGGAGTAACCCTAAATAATCTGGCCCCATCATGAAGATACCTAAGGTCTACGTCGAAGAGGCTCAGGCTATCAGGGCCATAAGTGGAGATTTTGCTAGAGTCTTTTTGCCCTAAGGGTTTAGTGGTTCTATAAGAGGGGAAGAAGTCTTTAATGGCAGAATAGTCAAGACCTGGAGGGGGTAAAGCCCCAGACATGGCTAAAGGTCTCCTTGCAATAGTAACAGGAATGATTACCTGAGATTCGTAAATGTGACGTTTCTCCTCTGTCGAGGGTTCGCGGATGAACTGTTGGCTCTTTACCACCTGGGGACCGCTCAAGCTGGCAAAGGGAGGAAGCGTTGATGTAGAAGTTTGTCCTTTGAGTTGCATCTTTTTATTTTGATGTTCATCCATTTTTGAAGGAAGTAAGAGTTTGTTGGTTGGGAAGCAGAAAATTAGAGGAAAAAAGCAAGGATGGTGTGAAGAGTTAGAAAAGTTGGAAAAATGAAAATATCAAAGGGAAATTACTTATATAGTGTATGGAAGACTGAAAGTTTTCATCATTAAGGGGGCTAGAGTTAGTGGGCCACGTGTGCGCTTGGATGTGGGATGGCAGAGGCAGCAGTTGCAATTCACGTCCCCGAGGTTGAAAGGGTGATGATGGCCCACATTTTTGTTGATTCCCAAGAAAATAGCCATGATGAAAGTGACGTCAGAAACGTGCATCAAGGTGGCAGAACAGTAGCTTGCGTGTTCCTAGTTATCTTTCTTGCTTCTCTTTCATTCCCTTTCACCTTCCCAGACTTGTATTGGTTGAAAGAATATCAGACGACACGCATGAGAACAAGCGGCGTCGAAGGTCAGACGCTGTCAAAAAATGTGCTTTTCCACATTCGAAGTTGAAAAGAAATTTTTTAGGGGAAATTTGTTAGCTCCTAAATTCGATGCCTCATGTAGAAGGAAGGAATTCAAGATAAAAGGGTCAAAGGTAGGTTGAGAATGAGATAGTGGTCAAAAGAGGCAACGCAGCCAAAAGAAGAAGTCGAAGAACTCACCTCAGAAGCCAGGAGTTCGACCGCTTGCTGTTATGGATGATTCGTCGAAGGATTTGAAATTCAAAAATTAGAGGGAACAATTTTGCTTGTTGAATATTGAAGGACACACGTGTCACCATATGAGCAGTAGATCCATGCATTTGTGACAAATGGCGAAAGGAGGTTGTCGCTACTGCGAAAATCGGCGCCGGCTGAACAGAAGAGTCGCCACCGCGCGTTATTTATCCCAAAGAGGGGAAAGGAAACGCTCGAGGTAAACCTACCGCAAAACGGGGAAAGGAATGGTCATCGCAACCAAATCCTGGATTCGGGAGTCGGTTACGCAAGGGGAAGGTATTAGCACCCCTCACGTCCGTCGTACTCGACGGGATCCACGCTTGTTTTCTGGTACGGATTGTTATTTCTATCTAAACTAAGGGTTAAGGGTTAAAAAGAAAGGAAGGGACTCGGCAAAGTATCGCACTTTATGCCTACGTATTCCCGTCTGGAACGAGAAATCAGAGTCAACGTAGTTCGCCTACCTACGGGAAAGGAGGGGAAGGTTGCTCGCTAGGATATCGCATCCTATGCCTACGTACTTTCATACAGCATGAAAGATCAGAGCAAACGTAGTTCGGGCCACGTACAACACAAGTCTGTCTTGATTGCTTTTATCTCCTTCTGAAAAAGGGTTTTTCGGATTACTGGTCCGAGCGGACAAAAATGACGTTTTGATGAGTTCACATTCTTTTACGGAAGAAGTGTCTTTTATTGTGTTTGAAATCTTATTGTTTTTTTTCTGTTTGTTTTGAGAAAGAAGAGACAGAACTCTAACCTACGGTTGAAAAGGGAATCAAACTAACCTAATGTTATCAAGCATGGGTTAAGACCTAATGTCTATCATGCTCCTCTCTTGCACAAAGAGAAACAGAGATCCTAAGGGAACGGACGGAAACAGAAACAATAGCATATATACAATAAAGCAGTAAAATGCATGGATGCAGCAATACAAGCGAGGCAAGGGAGTCCCACTCAACCTCGAACCTAGAAAACAACAGGCAAAAGCGAACAAGATTCACTTTCAACCTAACAGGTTAAACAGCAAGCAATACAGTCAGGGAAATTCAAACAATACATCAAGAATTATGAACAGCAAAAGATAAACAGCAAACAACAGTCTTCATCAACATCTGTCTTCAAGTCATCTTCAACCATCTACAAGCTTCAAGCAAGCATCAGTCTTCATCTTCAAGCCATCAAGCAAGGTTTCTATCTCCAATCTTCAGTGCTTTTCTTCAAGCCCCAATCTCCAAGATGAGCAGCAGTCAACAAGATGGATTGGATGTTAAGCAGTCAGCTGCCTACCAAGGGTGGCCTACTGACTGTTAACATGATATAGACAATTTTCTCTCAAAAGTTCTATCTTTTTAAATACATTCACTAATCCTTCCAAAGGAAGGAGGTGGATATTTAAAATAGACTTTGAATCATAGAGAAAGAATGGGGGCAAACAAGACCTTCCATGTTTGTGAATCAAGTTTTCTACTCTAGAGCTCTGCCTAGCTCCTAGATCCTACACTCCTCAACAGCTGCCAGCAAGAGATACTCTTCATCAACTCTGGAAATTGGTCTTCATTCTTTAATCTTCAATGGGCTTCATCAGCACAGTCTTCAGCTCAAACCCAAACCCCAAGCAGGCCCAATACCCCACACAGTCAAATAATAACCCTAGAGAGGGCACACCACACAATCAGGCCAATACAGGAAATATACTAATAGTAATAGTAGAATAGGGGAAGCCTAATACTTTCTAAGGGATCTATTATCTACCCCCTAATACCCCTATAGTCCCATACCCCAAAATTCAAACTACAACTCCTAAAAGAAATGATTTATCACACCTATGTTATATCTAAACCCTAGTTTTGATTCTCCTAATCACACCTAAACAAACCATCTAAAGTTTAGTCCTAAAATCATGAATTAAATCTCATATGAAAATTAAAGTCCTAAGTGAAGTACTCTAAAAAGAATGGGTCCAAAATATAAAAGGATCTAGCTAAACTAAAATCAACAAGATCAAGTATTAAACTGAACATCATTTAAAACCTATTTAAAAGAAAAATATACTAAAAATGCAAGAATAAAATAAAATGCTAATTTTATTATATGACAATTTTCTTGACAGAAATATAAAAAAGATGCAAAAACAACCACTTAAAAATATGAATTTTTTAATTTGTTATGATTTTTCAAAGAATTTAAAAAAATGAATGAAATTAAAATGAATTAAAATGGATTAGGGGTGCAGTCAGTAATTATTTCAGTTGAAAAATGAAGGATGGGCCCAGACTAGGGGTGCGCATAGCAAGGCGCGTCTGGGCCCAGCTAAGTCAGAAAAAAAACTAAAGAAAATAAAATGAAAACGGTGCGAAAAGCAATAAATTCAGTTCAAATCACATGGGCCTTGGTGAATGGTGGTGTGGATAGCAATGGTTTAGGCCCAGGCTGAGTCATAAGTGAAACGATGCGTTTCACATTTTGAAATCCCTCCTATTTTCAGCTTTGAATCGTGGCCATACGATCATCATTTCAGTCAACACATTCTTACTCAATCCAACGGTCTCAGGCTTGTCTTCTTCATGAGCCTAGGGTTTCCACCATTAATGCCATGAGCAAGCTTGCACGAACCAGGTTTCAACATCCTCATACACCTTCGTTTCTCCACGAAATTCAGAGCCATAAAAAGCAAAATTGCTCTACATCTTCCCCTCTACACAACCATGGTTTCAGTTTTCTCTAAAACTCAATCTAGAGCCAAACCCGATAGGTAGAAGACCTTGGTTCCAACACTTTACACTGAGATCAACCTTGATGATTCTTGCTAACTCTTACACTAATGTGTTCTACATGTTATACTGATCATTCTAATCTATCTAGCTAAGACTAACATGCCCTAACCTAAGTGTTCTAAGTCAAAACAGAATTAGTGCTCCAATGGTGAACTCCATGAAATGCTCTCAAATCCATCAGAATCATTCATCTAACTATTCCTAACAGTTCTAACCTAAGAATTCTCTATCATGCAAACTAATCTATGTGTCGCTACTGCGAAAATCGGCGCCGGCAGAACAGAAGAGTCGCCACCGTACGTTATTTATCCCAACGGAGGGAAAGGAAACGCTCGAGGTAAACCTACCGCGAAGACGGGAAAAGGAATGGTCATCGCAACCAAATCCTGGATTCGGGAGTCGGTTACGCAAGGGGAAGGTATTAGCACCCCTCACGTCCGTCGTACTCGACGGGATCCACGCTTGTTTTCTAGTACGGATTGTTATTTCTATCTAAACTAAGGGTTAAGGGTTAAAAGAAAATAAAATGACTCGGCAAAGTATCACACTTTATGCCTACGTATTCCCGTCTGGAACGAGAAATCAGAGTCAACGTAGTTCGCCTACCTACGGGAAAGGAGGGGGAGGTTGCTCGCTAGGATATCGCATCCTATGCCTACGTACTTTCATACAGCATGAAAGATCAGAGCAAACGTAGTTCGGGCCACGTACGACACGAGTCTGTCTTGATTGTTTTTATTCCTTCTGAAAAAGGGTTTTTCTGATTAGCGGTCCAAGCGGACAAAAATGACGTTTTGATGAGTTCACATTCTTTTACGGAAGAAGTGTCTTTTATTGTGTTTGAAATCTTATTGTGTTTTTCTGTTTGTTTTAAGATGAGAAGAGACAGAACTCTAACCTATGGTTACAAAGGGAATCAAACTAACCTAATGTTATCATGCATGGGTTAAGACCTAATGTCTATCATGCTCCTCTCTTGCGCAGAGAGAAACAGAGATCCTAAGGGAAAAACGGAAACAGAAACAATAACATATATACAATAAAGCAGTAAAATGCATGGATGCAGCAATACAAGCGAGGCAAGGGAGTCCCACCCAACCTCGAACCTAGAAAACAACAGGCAAAAGTGAACAGAATTCACTTTCAACCTAACAGGTTAAACAACAAGCAATACAGTCAGGGAAATTCAATCAATACATCAAGAATTATAAACAACAACAAAAAAAAATAAACAGCAACAGCAGCTCTGCATCAACATCTGTCTTCAAGTCATCTCCAAACAGCTACAAGCTTCAAGCATGCATCAACCTTTATCTTCACAGCCTTCAAGCAAGGGCTTTGTCTTCAATCTTCAAGCCTTCAGTCAAGGTCTCTATCATCAGTCTGCAATGGCTTTTCTTCAAGTCTCAATCTTCAAGATGAATATCAGTCAACAAGATGAAATGAATGTTAAACAGTCAATTGCCTACCAAGGGTGGCTCATTAACTGTTAACATGATACTGACAGTTTTCCCTCAAAAGTTCTATCTTTTAAATACACTAATCCTTCCAAAGGAAGGAGGTGGATATTTAAAAGAGACTTTGAATCATAGAGAAAGAATGGAGGCAAACAAGACCTTCCATGTTTGTGAATCAAGTTTCCTACTCTAAAGCTCTGCCTAGCTCCTAAACCCTATAGCCTTCAACAGCTGCCAGCAAGATGCTCCTCATCAACTCTGGAAGTTGGTTTTCAATCTCTTTGATCTCCAATGGGCTTCATCAGCACAGTCTTCAGCTCAAACCCCAAGCCCCAAGCAAGCCCAATACCCCACATAGTCAAAAAATAACCCTAGAGAGGGCACACCACACAGTCAAGCAAATACAAGCAGTATACTAATAGTAATAGTAGAATAGGGGAAACCTAGTAATTTCTAAGGGATCTATTATCTACCCATAACCCCTATAGTCCCATACCCCAAAGATTCAAACTACAACTCCTAAAAGAAATGATTTACCACACCTATGTTATGCCTAAACCCTAGTTTTGATTCTCCTAATCACACCTAAACTAATCATCTAAAATTAAATCCTAAAATCATGAATCAAATTTTATATACAAGCTAAAGTTCTAAGTTAATCACCCTAAAAAGAATGGATCCAAAATGTAAAAGTATCTAACTAAACTAAAATCAACAATATCATGAATCAAATTAAACCACTTAAAAAGCTATTTAAAAGAAAAATATTCTAAAAATTCTAAAACAAAATAAAATTGGAATTTTATTATTTCTTAATTTTCTTAACAGAAATATGAACCTAATGAAAAAACAACCACTAAAAAATAAGCATTTTTCATTTTGTTATGATTTTTTAAAGAATTAAAATGAATTAAGTGAAATTAACATGAATTAAATGAGATTAGGGGTGCAATTATCAATTATTTCAGTTAAAACAAGAGAATGGGCCCAGACTGGGGGGCGCGCATAGCAAAGCGCGTCTGGGCCCAGTTGATCAGAAAAAAACAAAAAAACAAAATAAAGTGAAAAACGGTGCAGAAAGCAGAAAAACTAGTTCATTTGGCATTGGGCCTGGAGATAGGGGGTACGAATATCAATTGCCACTTGAGCCCAGAAGGCTCTATTAAGTGAAACGCAGCGTTTGCTGCTTTACTTCTTCCCTCCAAATTCATTTTGAATCATGGCCATTAGATCAGCTTGAGAGTCAAAGTCCATCCTATGATCCCATGGCCATCCATCATCGTCTTCCTTGGACAAACCCTAGGTTTCAGAAAAACCTCCCATGCACGAATCTTATACCTCCTCGTTCTCTCTCATTTGGCCATGGATTTTAAAACTTCAAAGACCAAAATTACACTACAATCTCCCAGGAATCCAGCCATACTAATATTTTTCATTAAAACGCCCTAGAACTCCAAACCCGATAGGTAGCAATCTCTGGTTCCACCATTTTGCACTGAGATCAACCTTGCCAATTCCTTCTAATTCTTACACGAACACAATCTACATGCTATGCTGATTACCCTGAGCTATATATCTAATATTATCGTGCCCTATCCTAGTTGTTCTAAGCCCTAACAGTTTTGGTGCTCCAATGGCAACCTCCATGAATTGCTCTCAAATTCACCAGAAACAATCATCTAATCATTCCTAACCATTCTAACCTAATAGTTCTCTAACATGCTAACTAAATCTATCCAATTCGAAAGGAAAACTAACCTAGTTTAAAGATGGAAACAGGTGCAGAATTCCTTGGATCCAATGCTTGCAATACTTGGGAATTGATCAATAAGCTTGCTTCTTGGTTCTGTATGCAATAGTTCTTGCTCAAACCTCTTGGATCTTGCAATCACAATATTCTTGCACTTTGGATGATGAAGTTGATAGCACACGATTTCTTCCTCAATTCAAACAGATTTTGATGGAAATTTGATCCTTGAATGATGCAGATGATGATAGGATCAAGAAGTGTGGAAAATGATGAAGATTTGATGGAGTTTGAAGTGGATTTGCAAAAATGGAAGAATGAGATGAAACTTGGTATTTTGATCAAAATGAATCACCAACCCTTGAATGAAGCCACTCTTCCCAATATATAGATGAAATTAGAAAGCTCTAGAACTTGGTAGAAACTTCTTGTGCACACTTTCCTTGAATTTTGGATATGTTAACTTCATACATAAGTAACCAATGGTATCTCTCAAACTTTGCCCTAAACTCAAAAATATACTTTTGACAATGTTCTTAAAAAAAATTTTCCAATCAAAATGACCTATAATTTCATCCCATTTGGCCATGTTATGAAAAATCTCAATTTTAGGTCACTTTTTATTCATTAAATTCACTTTTAAATGACCAAATTTGAAACCTTGAGCTATGAGCCTTTCAAAACTTTAATGATCACTTTTCTAGACTCAAAATGTCATTTGGAGCAAGTTTGATGTTGTGAAGTTTTTCATTTGAAGCTTCCTTGTATGAGTTTTGGGCATAGGCTTGAAATGACCTGTAATTCTCAAATGACCAAAATACCCTTTGCTTGCCAAGACCATAAGTAGAGCTCCACAAATCATATGAAGGCATACCATACCTTTCTAGAAAGCTAAGACAACGAGGAACAACTCTTATGTTGACCATAAATTCATTTGAAATGTCCTTGAGGGGTAAAAGTTGCTTGGAAGACAAGTAACTTTCACAGACAAAATTTCAGATACCTCAGATGACCTGTAACTTGCAAGGACCATAACTTGAATTCTATAAATCTCCTTGATGTCTTCCACCACTCAAATTAAAGGTCTTGAGAGATCCTCTACAAGTTTCATGTTGGACAAGGATCCATTTGAAGCTTGCATTTTGACTTATCTTGCTTGGAAGTTTGACCTAAATCAGGGGATTTTACACAGAAACCCTAATTTAGAAACTCCTCTTCTTCTTGATTTCTCTTGATTTCTCCTTGGCACAACACCACATCCTTATCTATAGGTCACATGATGAACCCCACATCTCTCAGATAGACCTTGATACCTTTCAATCAATCATTTGACCTAGGGTTGACCTAGGGTTGACCCAGATGAAACCCTAGTTGACTGTCTTCAACTGCAACTCTTGTGATCATATCAATGACTTGTCTCACTTTCAAAATGACTCTCCATGGTCCTCTATGATGTCTATATACCCTCCATGCTCAATTCACAGCTCACAACTTCTTTGAAGATCTTCAAGTACCCTCAGATGGGAGATAGATCCACTGCTTGGTCCAATGACCTCTCTGGGTTTCAATTTCTTCCTGATGACTTGGATAAGGTTGAATTTGAACAATAACCTCTTGATAGGCTCATAGAGATGAGAATAGTAATTGGTCCCTTGTTGGATAACTTGCTATGCTATGCTATGCAGATGATCAGACTATGTACATGACTCTATATGCAAATGCTAATGTAATTGAAACATAAACCAAGTGAAATAGGTTGAGCAAATTTTAGGGTGCAACAGCTGCCCCTATTCAAGCGACTTGGACCCGATTGGGTGAAGAGCGAACGACCTTCAAACATTCGAGGTACGAGACGGTTGAATACTAAGAACCCGGAAATTTGCCAACCGCAGAAATAAACTGCACCACTGCTTGGGGAACGACATTCATCAACTGAATCTAACTGTTACAGCAACCAACTGATCCATTAGCGACCGTGCTGAAGATTATTTTCATCAGCCTGAAAAAGATTCTATCATCGCAAGGATAGAACTTTGTCCACGTCAGGACGCCTGTTTCGTCAACACGAAGAAATCTCAACTAAAACTTGTCCACGTTAGGACTCCACCTGTCGTCAACCCGGAAAAATCTCGGCGACTTCGCTGGGGATAACTCGTCTACATTTCATCAGCACGAGGAAATCCTATCCACATAGGAATGAATTGTCCACATCTCGTCCGAAATAAATCGTCCACGTTAGGAATAACCTTTTCCACGTTAGGAATAACCTTTTCCACGTCAGGAATAAGACTTCGTCTTGATTTGTCCACGTCAGGACTACATCGTCCACGTTAGGACTCACATCTTCGACCCGCTGGGGAAATAAACTTGTCCATGTCAGGGCTCACGCTTCGTCTTGATTTGTCCATGTCAGGACTACATCGTCCACGTTAGGACTCACATCTTCGACCCGCTGGGGAAATAAAACTTGTCCACATCAGGACTCACGCTTCACCAATACGATGAGAGATAAACTTGTCCACGTCAGGACTTGCGCATCTTGTCGTCACGAAGAACTATAAACTTGTCCACGTCAGGATGCACATTTCACCATTACGAAGAAAGACATCTGCTGGGCATAAATGATCCACGTCAGGACACCAACACAAATAGTAATCAATTTTGTCCACGTCAGGACTTCACATTCAATCAATACGGAGAAATCGAATCTGTCCACGTTAGGACTAGCACATCTCATCAACTCGGGGAAATAAATCTGTCCACGTTAGGACACACCCTTCTCTAGCACAAAGAAATCCCGTCAATGAAATTGTCCACGTCAGGACTCATTTCTCCATTGGTCCCAACCCACACACTTCTTAGCACTGACGTGACAGTGACTTTGGGGCGGACTCTACTGGGGATATTTGGAAACCAAACTACCGGACGCCTGTTCTGATAACCGGCGGCAGCCTCTGAAATTCTGATTCATGAAACCCTTTGATGCTGACGTAACAACAAATTTGAAGAAAGTAATCCGCTGACCGGACTAGAGACACTTCAACAAGCAACCCTGGTGGGGAAAACAAAAGACATTTACACCAATAACTCTGCTTGGGGACAAAGAGAAATTTATCATGATAACTCTGTGGGGAATAAGGCCAAAACTGACATTATCGTTATACGTCTCACGTCGAGATCTTGAATGTTTGGCAATTCATTTGAGCAAGAGCTCTCTCCACCTGCAATGGAAATAACACTTGAAAACAAACGGTTAACCAACCTGGTTTACATTTCAAAATGCACATGTTTGACAATGATGCAATGATCCATTCGACATGGAAATGCTACGCATTTTTATTTGGTGGATGCAAGTATGACACTATATGCCAATGCAAATGCAGACTCGAACTGCTGGGATACAGAAACCGCTTCAGCAAAATAAATGCTGAAGACAATGCCGACTCCGCCGGGGGTAATCAGGCGTCACAGAATTATTCCAGCAAAATAGATGCTGGAAGAATGAAGCCAACTCCGCCGAGGAATAACTGAATGCGCCAATCAGGATTGGACTTCTGCTGGGGAGTGAACGGGTATCACACGGTATTTCGACAAAATAAATGCCGGAGCACACAACCAACTCTGTCGGGGAGAGTCTTAATCTTCGAGTTCCACTGGGAGGAAAGAAAACACTTGCCGGAAAGAGAACTCCGCTGGGGACGAAACGATTCTCTTAGAAAATCAACTGACTCCGCTGGGGGAGAGTAAATGACCCTACTGGGAAGGGTAGACTGCTTGAATACAGCTCACAAGTTGGAAACATTAATCTTCTGAGGCTAAACCACTCTGCTTGAGATAGGGGAATCCTTCTGGGGGACACCACACTGTCTGAATACAGTCTACAATCTTAGAATCGCCAAACTCTGCTAAGGATAAACAACTTGGCTGGAGAATGTCCTTTGGATAAGCTACGGCTAGCTGGGAAATCCGATCCTTCTTCCGTAAGGAACATTGTTATCTTGGAAGCGCGACCTACGTGGGGATCGAGTCTTTCCGTCACGAGCTTCTGGTCAGTACTGCAACCTTTTGATCGCCCACTTTGTACGGCTATGAACCCTGCAACACCACAAACAAGACAAGACAAGTCTACGCAACCAAATCTATTCAGGTTAGCGTTAGTGACATTATTTTCAGTTAATTCAAAGTTTTAGCAATTATTGGCAAGGGCCAGCGACGTTATACACACGCTAGTTCCATTAAACCTAGGCGTTTATCGTGCACAAAATAGTAAAGAACCAGCATCAAGTACTGAATGGCATATTTTATTGATAGGGCCCCTAAATGGGCAGAGTTTTGTACACGGGATGTAACTCCTGAAAAGAGGAAGCTACGCACAACAAATATACAAGTATGCACAAGAAGCATAAATATAATGACAAATCAAATTTGTACACATGTCGGCAACGGGATGCAGACGAACATCATGAACTGATCCTCCTATGACTCGCCCGACTCTGATGCTTTTCCCGGTATCCACACTTCCAAAGAGATTGTATCTGATAATCGACCCCTCAGGTATATTCTCCCGCACCAATGCTCAATGTAGTATCAAATTCGGACCGCAGTCATTTGCTTTTCAAATCCCTAACTTTTGCGTGAACCGCCCTTTACGGGTTTTCAGTTCACCGGGATACCCTTTTTTGCCGAAGCCGCCCAGTGTAGGTTTTCAACTTCGCGGGTGTACATTTTTTCAATTTATCCCTAACTTTTGCCCGAACCTTTCATTCTGTTTTTGGTTCGCCAGGATGCCCCATTTTTGCCTGGACTCTCTTTTTTCTGTCCAGCGGGTCAATTTCAAGCAAAGTATTTTTTAACTGCGTCCGAATTCACAGGCGACGTAAAGTCTTCACCGTCCATGGTGGACAACAATAAAGCTCCTCCTGAAAAGACTTTTCTGACAATGTATGGCCCTTTGTAGTTGGGGGTCCACTTGCCCCGGTGATCTGCCTATGGCGGGAGAATCCTTTTCAGCACAAGGTCGCCCGTCTGAAAGCTCTGAGGACGTATCTTCTTATCATATGCTTTCTTCATTCGGCTCTGGTATAAACGACCGTATGCTAGAGAAGCTAGCCTCTTCTCATCCATTAAACTCAGCTGGTTCAACCTGTCTTTCACCCATTCTGCCTCGTCTAATTGGACATCTCGTAACACTCTCAGAGAGGGAATCTCGACTTCCAGTGGTAGCACCGCTTCCATTCCATATACCAACGAGAACGGGGTTGCCCCGGTTGATGTGCGTACCGTCGTACGATAACCGTGCAAAGCAAAAGGCAGCGTCTCATGCCAATCCTTATAGGTCACCACCATCTTCTGAACAATCTTCTTTATATTCTTATTGGCCGCTTCAACAGCGCCATTCATCTTGGGTCGGTAAGGGGAGGAGTTGTGATGCTCAATCTTGAAATTCTGACAGAGCTCCTTCATCATTTTGTTATTCGGGTTTGAACCGTTGTCAGTGATTATCCGCTCGGGGATTCCATATCTGCAAATGATATCCCTCTTGATGAATCTAGCTACCACCTGCTTAGTCACATTTGCATAAGACGCCGCTTCCACCCATTTGGTGAAATAATAGATTGCTACTAGAATGAACCGGTGTCCGTTAGAAGCCGTCGGCTCGATCTTTCCAATCATATCGATTCCCCACATCGAGAATGGCCATGGCGATGACATCACATTCAGAGGACTCGGAGGCACATGGATCTTATCAGCATAGATGTGGCACTTATGACACCTCTTCGCAAACTTGAAACAATCAGTTTCCATAGTTAGCCAAAAATAACCTGCCCGCAGCAGCTTCCTCGTCATAGCATGCCCACCAGCATGCGTACCAAATGTACCCTCATGTATTTCCTCCATGAGCAGCTTCGCCTCTTTCTCGTCTACACAACGTAGCAACACCAAGTCGTGATTTCTTCTGTATAAGACACCATCCGGATTCAGATAGAAATTACCCGCCAACTTCCTGAGAGTCTTCTGATCTTGACTGGATGCCCCAGCCGGATACTCTTTATTCTTCAGGAAATTAAGGATATCAAAATACCATGGTTTATCATCGGATGCTTCGTCAATAGCAAATACAAAGGCAGGTCTGTCAAGCCGGGAGATAACAATTCTGGGAGCCTCGTTCCAGAAGTTGACTTTGTACATGGAAGACAAAGTGGCCAGGGCGTCAGCCATCTGATTCTCCGCTCGCGGTACATGATGCAATTCAACCTTGTCAAAGAAAGGCAACAATCTCCTCGCGTAGTTCATGTACGGTATCAAATTGGGCTGACGTGTCTCCCATTCCCCTTTGATTTGATTCACCACCAGAGCTGAGTCTTCGTATACGTCCAGATTTTTGATTCGCAAATCAATGGATTCTTCAAGCCCTATGATACAAGCTTCGTATTCGGCTTCATTATTGGTAACTGGAAAGGTCAATCGAGCAGTAAACGGGATGTGCGACCCGTGTGGAGTAGTGATGATTGCCCCTATTCCACTACCGTAGGCGTTTACAGCTCCGTCAAAGATCAACTTCCATTTGGAACCCAATTCTGGTCCTTTGTCTGGCAATGGCTCTTCGCAATCTTTCATCTTTAGGTACATGATATCCTCGTCAGGAAAATCAAACCTCATCGATTGGTAATCTTCAATAGGCTGCTCTGCCAAGTACTCAGACAATACACTCCTCTTTATAGCCTTCTGCGAGACATACTGGATGTCATGTTCGGTCAAAACCATCTGCCAACGGGCGATTCTCCCCGATAATGCTTGCTTTTCGAATACATATTTGATAGGATCCATCTTCGAGATGAGCATGGTTGTATGATTCAGCATGTATTGCCTCAAACGCTTGGCGGCCCAAGCTAGTGCGCAACAAGTTTTTTCAAGCATTGAATATCGAGATTCACATTCAGTAAATTTCTTACTCAAGTAGTATATCGCATGCTCTTTTCTTCCTGTCTCATCGTGTTGACCGAGAACACAACCCATACTCCCCTCAAGAACTGTCAAATACATAATCAAGGGTCTCCCTGCCACTGGGGGTATCAAAATAGGAGGCTCCTGCAAGTACTGCTTTATTTTATCGAACGCCTTTTGACAATTTTCATTCCATGTTACAGCTTGGTCTTTTTTCAACAGCTTGAATAATGGTTCACACGTAGCTGTTAGGTGAGAGATGAACCGAGCGATGTAGTTCAACCTCCCTAAAACCCCGCGCACCTCTTTTTCTGTTTTAGGCGTCGGCATCTCTTGTATTGCTTTTATTTTTGCAGGATCAACCTCTATTCCTTTTTCGCTCACGATAAACCCCAGCAATTTACCCGATCTCACCCCGAAGGTGCATTTGTTAGGGTTCAGTCTCAACCTGAACTTCCTAAGCCTTTTGAATAACTTCAGCAGATTCACCAAATGCTCTTCCTCCGTCTGGGATTTGGCGATCATATCATCGACATAAACCTCGATCTCTTTATGCATCATATCATGGAAAAGAGTCGTCATTGCACGCTGATACGTTGCCCCAGCATTCTTCAATCCGAAGGGCATCACTTTGTAACAAAATGTTCCCCAAGGCGTTATGAAAGTAGTCTTCTCCATGTCCTCTGGCGCCATTTTAATCTGATTATAACCCGAGAAGCCATCCATGAAGGAGAATATGGAGAATTGAGCAGTGTTGTCAACCAGCACATCGATGTGGGGAAGCGGAAAATCATCTTTCGGGCTCGCTTTGTTTAAATCACGGTAATCTACGCACATTCTCACTTTACCGTCTTTCTTTGGCACAGGTGCAATGTTAGCGACCCATGAGGGATATTTTGTCACAGCTAGGAAACTAGCATCCCACTGTTTTCGAACCTCCTCGTTAATTTTCACTGCCATATCAGGTCTAGTTCTGCGAAGCTTTTGCTTGACCGGCGAGCATTCTTCTTTCAACGGCAGACGGTGCACAACCATATCTGTATCAAGCCCAGGCATGTCTTCATACGACCAAGCGAACACATCACTATACTCTCTGAGCATTTCAACCAGTCTTCGCTTGACGTCGCTCTGCAGCGCGGCTCCTATACGGATGTTCTTTTCAACCCCTTCCGACCCCAGGTTAATAATTTCAATGACCTCCTCATGAGGCAGAATGACTCGTTCTTCTTGCTTCACCAACCAAGACAATTCTTCGGGAACGTCACCATCTTCAACAATCTCTTCTTCGGCCTGAAATACCGGGTGTTCAAAGTCGAGACGAGTCATAGGTGGTTCAATGATGTCATCTAAAAATGTTGTCCTACAAAAGGAATGGTTAAATGCTTCAAAATTCGTATAAAGCGAATAACCACGTTGCCATTTTATTGTAAAACACAAAACAAGAAAAACAGAGATCGCAATATTTGTACATGAAAAACGCCTTTTATTTAATGTTTAACACGCAATGTTCATAACAGCACGGCCCTAAGCAAAATCATGATGCCCTGGGCAAGACACCAGATTGTTCAACAATTAAAAAAACAAAGTATTACTGTTTAAGAGTCACAGGAACAATCTCCTGAATAGACCAATTGCATAATCCCTGTCCTGGCACACTCGGCTGAATCCAGGCGTCCATGTCGCAATCATTGTCTCTTTCGTCAGACTCTGAAGCAGCGTTGATGGTCTCGTGACACACTCCACTAGCAGTGATGGTTATTGGTCCTCTGAAACGGGGTGCCCCCACAGCAGGTGTTGATGACGACGGTTGATATCCCAGCCCGAATCGGTCCATCTTCACGGGAATATCCAGCACCTTGCCCCAGCCCTTTGTCTCACCGGTCTCCACTAGAGCTTGAGCTTCTTTATATGACGAGACAGCTACCTCTGACGCTTTACTCGGCCCGGGACCTTTGTCTTTGATGCGCAACCCTTCAAATGCCTGACAGGGTGTTTCGTGAATCTCGCCATCGACCTCCACATATTTGAATGATGATAGATGGCTGACCAATATATCTTCTTCTCCACATACAGTGACCACGCTGTCCCCTACCATGTATTTCAGCTTTTGATGCAAGGTAGACGTGACTGCCCCAACACCATGGATCTAGGGTCGTCCGAGAAGGCAACTGTATACTGGCTGGATGTCCATGATATAAAATTCAGTTGCGAAAACCTCCGGCCCCACCTGTAGAGGTAATGTTATGGATCCAAAGACTGTTCTTCGCGTATCGTCGAATGCCCTGACCACCAAGTCACTAGGCGTACACAGGATTCCTCTGACATCTAGCTTCATCATCGCTTTCTTGGGCAACACGTTTAAGGAAGATCCAGTATCTACCAGTACATGAGACATGACCGATCCCCTACACTCCACAGATACGTGCAACGCCATATTATGCTCTCTCCCCTTCGGGGTCAAATCAAAGTCTGTAAATCCCAAGCTATGGCCTGCGTTCACATGCGCCAACACCCTCTCCAGCTGATTCACGGAAACATCTTGGGGTACGAAGGAAGTATCCAGAACTTTCAACAATGCATTTCTGTGAGCTTTAGAGCACAATAGCAACAACAGTATAGATATCTTTGACGGCGTCTGTTGAAGATGCTCAACAATCTTATAATCACTTTTACGAATCAAGCGCATGAACTCTTCCACATCCTTCGATGCCGTTTCTTTTTCGTTCCCCTGCACTGGGACATTCTCAATCATCTTTCCTTTTCCTTTTGCCAGTCGTTCAGCCTCTACCTCAGGCGATATGAAGATTCTCCCACTCCTCGTCATACCTCCGGTACCGACGACGTTGTCTACAGTCTCAGCTGGCTGCTTATTAACATCAATCTTTACCCCATCACAATACACTTCCAACCCATAGGACCAGGGGACTGCCTTGGTGCTCTCATAAGGGATTGGTCCGGCCTTGGTGATAGTGATCGGCGGTCGCTTGGCCGGTGCCGTTATAGTGATCGTTTTTCGAGGAATCGTCACAGTAGCTACATCACTTTGCTTGTCTGCTAATACCCCTGCAGGTTCTTCAATTGCTGCTCGGTCAAATTGCAGTGTGCCTCCATCTATTAAGGCCTGAATACCTTTCTTTAAATCGTCACAACCCCCAGCTAGGGTCCAGCACTCTAAACAATACTCGTCACACCCTGGATACACACCACCTTGCAATAATCTGCTCTTTATCTCGCACAACAGTGTCTTGAGGTCATCAACATGCATAATCAAGTTCAAACCCTCCTCTGTTAAAATGGCGTTTGCCCCATGGTTGGGCATGGGCTTTTGCACTATGTTCGGACCCGCCTGTCCAAAATTGATAGCCTTACTATCCACTAGATCCTGCACTACATGTTTGAACGCATGGCAACCCTCTACATCGTGGCCAGGAGCCCCAAAGTGGAATTCACAGTGCCTGCTTGCGTCATACCCATACGGAGGAGTGCCTGTTATTGGTGCCAGAGTTCTCTTCTCCACCAAGTTCAAACCCAGTAACGTCTGTAGCAAATCTGCATACGTTGAAGGAGGTTTTTCAAACACCCTCCTTGGTTTGCCCCCCTGGAATCTGCGTTGGGCAGGCTGTGCCCCCTGTTGTGGCTGCTGTTGTTGTTGTTGTTGAAATGGTTGTTGCTGAAACGGAATAGTAACGCTTTCCACCTGCTGCGGCTGATTGTACTGGTTTCGACCTCTGCCCCGGCCTCGGCCTCGGCCCCCAAACACCGCGCTTGCATCGCCCTGACGGCGCCCACCAAAAGCCCTTCTGTTACTGCCGGCCGAAGTGGATTCCTCAGCTTGGAATCTTCCCTGCTTAATGTTACTCTCAATATTCTCTCCCATCAGGATTAAGTCTGAGAAACTTCCCAAAGAAGTGTGAAACAACTTGTCATAAAACATACCAGTGAATGTTCCTATGAACATATCATTCATTTCCTTGTCCTCCATAGGGGGATGAACCCTAGCAACCATGTCGCGCCATCTCTGCGCATACTCTTTGAAGCTCTCACCCTTCTTCTGGGACAACCCCTGCAATTGGACCCGATTGGGTGCCAAGTCGCTGTTATACTTATAGTGAGCTACAAACGCTTCAGCCAGCTGCTTCCATGTCTTTATATGCGTTGGCTCCAATCCCATATACCACTCGGGGGAAGGACCAGACAAGCTATCTTGAAAGAAATGCATTAGCATCCTCTCGTCGTTAGAATACGCCGACATCCTTCTGTAATATGACCGCACGTGCACCTTTGGACAGGTCCCCCTTATACTTGTCGAATGTGGGAGCTTTGAATTTGATTGGCACCCTCAGGCCAGGCACTAGACCCATTGTTGACATATCTAAGCCAACAGCACTTTGATTTACGACCCCCCTCATCTGCTCCTCGAGCATCCTAATTCTTTGAGAGTCATCCATAGGCCCTTCGAAACCTCCACCGAAGAAAGCGTCCTCTTGCTGGTCTTCTTGCCAGTTACCATTCCCAGTTCCATACCCATCGTATTCGTTGTTACGGCCAACTCTGGTCTGATTCATCACCGGGCCTCGCCCCCTGTTGCCGTACCCCGGAGCGACCCCAGCAGGTCCAAAAGTCATTAACCCAACGCCATTTCCATTTCCGAATCCGCCATAACCCTGATTAGTCATACCAAATCCGTCCTGCCCGAAGCCCTGAGCATTGAAACCGTACTTCCCAGCATTATCGAACCCCTGGTCATTGAAGCCGAATCCAGTATTACCGAAGCCATTGCCTCCCATATTATCACCCAGGTTAACATCTCCAAGCCCAACATTGTTAACGATAGTCTTGTTCCCAATTCCAACGTTACCGTTCCCGGCAGCAGCGCCGTTGTTGACATTGACAGCAGGCATGTTGACTACAGGTGGAGCCACTGGTGTGGGAGTACCATCCCCGTGAATAGTGTCGACTCGCACAGACTGATGATCCTCATTTCCGTGCCCAGCGTTTCTTACCAACAGAGGCTGCACCAAAGCTTGCAAATTCTCCTGACCTTTCGCGATGGTCTCCATTGTCTGCATGAAGAGCGCCAGCTTCTCACGCATGTCTTGTATTTCGTTCTGCATTTGATCCATGATTCTTCGGCAGTTGGTGCGAGTGGAGTATCGGTGCGGGCGCTGATCTTCAATCCTGAAAAGACCTGGTTCAGAGCAAGAAATGAGATACCACTCAATAATCACATGTAATGCAATATGAATGGGAATGCAATGCAATATGTGTCTGTGCATTAGGGAATATCATTCCCCGATTCTAGTGCGAATGTGCCAGTGCAGTGACAGTGCTAGCAATACGGAGACCGGAGCCGAATCATAGAAAACGCCTCATATATTGCAGAGAAATCCATTAAGCCAAGAATACAATATGACTGAGTGTACAATAAGAAGGCATGACCTCAACCAACAATCCTGGTGATGGTCAGCACTATGCAAATAAAGCATCAATACATGAAATGGTCAAGTACACTCATAAGCCTGGTACTCTTCTAGTAACTTCTTAGTCTCTGGATGACTTGGTCGGGTAAGCAGACCCTCAACAAGCTGATTTCTTCGCTTGAGAACACGTCGCACGTCACCAGCGGTTTCCTCCCATGCCCCTTCTCCGAAGCGATCCTCTAGCTTCCGCTTCTGAGACACAGCTTCCTTCTTGCCCTCAATGGCCTTGTTCAATGCATTCTGGAGACTATATCTGGTCATCACCTCTTCTTCATACTTCTTAATGCTAGCCTTCAACTGCTCTTCGAGTTCAGAAATTTGCTGCTTCAATTTGTCTTCCCTCTTTTTGTTGTTGGTTAGCGTAGCATTCCACATCTTGTTACAAGAAGAGATTTCTCGGTGAGAGGCATCGAGTGCTTTCTTTTTGGCTTCCAACATGTCATGAGAGCTTCTGAACTCTTGCCCCAGACGTTCGCGCTTCTTTTTCTCCTCAGTCAACTCAGCACCTAGCCTGTTTACTAGCTCGATCTGCTGTTGGAAGGAGTGCACAGCCCTATTCTTCTCACTACGCATCTGAGCCAGTTCCTGTTCTAACCCTTCATTGATCTTCATCAAGGCTTCTTTTTCTTTCACAACTTGCTCGTAGGCCTCCATAGTAACAGTGGTTGGTTCTTCCACCGGAATATGAACAGGGACCGGTGCAGCTGGAAATGGCATCAGTAAATGTCTTGCTCTCTCTTGGATCCAAACTTTGTAGGGTGTATAAGCCCGACAATCATTCTTCCCCAACAGTGGTTTCCCTCTTCTATTAATACGCATCCAGGCATGCTGAAGCTTGGCTAGCAACTCTCCATTCAAATCACCGGTGAAGTATAGAGATTCCTGTACTTCCTCCTCCTGAGGTGGGTTCTTCAACGCGTATCCAAACTGGCGAACGAACAGAGAAGGGTTGTAATTGATACACCCTTTTCTTCCTATCAACGGAACATTAGGGTACCCAGAACAACTGAAAATAAGCTCAGACCCCAACAAGTCTCGGTCAAACCACTCTATGTCTTCAGAAGATAGCCTCATCATGCGCTCTGGCCAGTCAGCTATAGTTGCACTATCCACAAAGGGTCCCTTCAGGGGAAGATGGCTCTTAAACCACATGTTCAACAGCGGCGCACAACAGTAAACAGTCTTTCCCCTTCTATTTTCATTTTTGTAGTGCAATGAATGATAGAGATCTCCAATCAAAGTGGGTACCAGGTTGCCAGCAGCAAACAGGTGGAAAGCGTCCAAGTCCACAAAATTGGGTAAGTTGGGAAACAACACTATTCCGTAAATGCATAGAGCCAAGATAGCATTAAAGACTATCCAGCACCCGCTCTTGGCGTACTCTTGAGCTTTGCCAACCAGAAAATCAAGGGAGAAACCTGGAACCCCAAGCCAAGAAGTCACTAATAGTTCAGCAGCGTTCATGTGCAAGGCCTTAGCTAAGTCTTCCAACTTGGGCTCAGCGGCTGAGTGAATAAAGGGAACCTTATTCTGTGCTGGTAGCTCAGTAAACTCTACATACTCTTCAATGGTAGGCCCCAAAATAAAGTCAGCAAACGTGAAACATCTCAATGCAGGGTCATAGAATTGCATCAAGGTGTACAGCCCATTCATCTCAACAGCAGTTGGCTTGCAGACTAATCTCAACAATCTTCCATGACTCATCCTGAAACTTCTCCTAACCTCCTCATCAGCAAGAGACATCAGACCAAGTAAGGGAGTAATGTCAGGTGTAGGTAGCTTATACGCAACTGTCTTTCTCAAACCAGCCATGATTAATAAGCAGAAGTCCGGGCACTAGAACCAGGGAATATGCAAATGCACCTGCAGCACAGACACACGTTAATGGGATGCAATGATAATGGTTATGCAAACAATGCAATGCAAGTAACATGCAACAGGGACCAAATGCCGTGGCTGAGAAGCCTGAACCATATCAAAAGTCTCAGATAGACCCTCCAGAATTCCTCAAACCCTGGTCTCAAATAGACCCAATACAAAGCTCCAACACTGGTCTCTGATAGACCCCACAACATAACTCTGACTGGTCTCTGATAGACCTCATATCATAACTCCAACTGGTCTCTGACAGACCTCGTAACTATCCATAAATACCCAGGATCTCAGATCAAGAAATAACCGGTATCTGAAGGTCTAGTTACCTGCATAACCCCAAAACCCTCTCACAGGTAGGTATCCTAGTAACTGACAAAGGTATGTCATTCTATGCGGTCGTCGGCGTCACAGACTTTCAGGGTTGATGATACGATTCCCAGAAGGAGTGGCATCATCAAATCCTGAAGAGGCCTCACTTAGCCAACTTCCAAATGATCGGTTCCCGGAGTCGACAATTTAGCTAACCAACAACCCCTTCGACCCAAAGGGTAGAAAAAGAAGTCAACCAGAAGAACCTCGTCCGAGTGTAGATTTCGTGGGACACTAATGCAAGCAAAGCCGGCACGCGCCCACTACTTTCTACTCTAATTCTAAGTGCACTCAAGCCCAGGTCCGGCTTATCTCTCAATCATGGAACACCCGTCACACCCCAATACAACAATAATAACAATAATATAATGCTGAAAGTAAATGACGAAATATAAATCCATACAAAATCCTCGACGGGAAAACAAGCGCTAGGATTGACTCGCTTAAGGGACGTTGGATCCCAAATGCATAAGAAACCATCGCAGTTCTTAGCAGCCAGGGGACGTTGGATCCCCAGCAGAGTCTCCAGCTGGCGCTACTGCGAAAATCGGCGCCGGCTGAACAGAAGAGTCGCCACCGTGCGTTATTTATCCCAACGGAGGGAAAGGAAACGCTCGAGGTAAACCTACCGCGAAGACGGGAAAAGGAATGGTCATCGCAACCAAATCCTGGATTCGGGAGTCGGTTACGCAAGGGGAAGGTATTAGCACCCCTCACGTCCGTCGTACTCGACGGGATCCACGCTTGTTTTCTAGTACGGATTGTTATTTCTATCTAAACTAAGGGTTAAGGGTTAAAAGAAAATAAAATGACTCGGCAAAGTATCGCACTTTATGCCTACGTATTCCCGTCTGGAACGAGAAATCAGAGTCAACGTAGTTTGCCTACCTACGGGAAAGGAGGGGGAGGTTGCTCGCTAGGATATCGCATCCTATGCCTACGTACTTTCATACAGCATGAAAGATCAGAGCAAACGTAGTTCGGGCCACGTACGACACGAGTCTGTCTTGATTGTTTTTATTCCTTCTGAAAAAGGGTTTTTCTGATTAGCGGTCCAAGCGGACAAAAATGACGTTTTGATGAGTTCACATTCTTTTACGGAAGAAGTGTCTTTTATTGTGTTTGAAATCTTATTGTGTTTTTCTGTTTGTTTTAAGATGAGAAGAGACAGAACTCTAACCTATGGTTACAAAGGGAATCAAACTAACCTAATGTTATCATGCATGGGTTAAGACCTAATGTCTATCATGCTCCTCTCTTGCGCAGAGAGAAACAGAGATCCTAAGGGAAAAACGGAAACAAAAACAATAGCATATATACAATAAAGCAGTAAAATGCATGGATGCAGCAATACAAGCGAGGCAAGGGAGTCCCACCCAACCTCGAACCTAGAAAACAACAGGCAAAAGTGAACAGAATTCACTTTCAACCTAACAGGTTAAACAGCAAGCAATACAGTCAGGGAAATTCAATCAATACATCAAGAATTATAAACAGCAAAAAAAAAAAACAGCAACAGCAGCTCTGCATCAACATCTGTCTTCAAGTCATCTCCAAACAGCTACAAGCTTCAAGCATGCATCAACCTTTATCTTCACAGCCTTCAAGCAAGGGCTTTGTCTTCAATCTTCAAGCCTTCAGTCAAGGTCTCTATCATCAGTCTGCAATGGCTTTTCTTCAAGTCTCAATCTTCAAGATGAATATCAGTCAACAAGATGAAATGAATGTTAAACAGTCAATTGCCTACCAAGGGTGGCTCATTAACTGTTAACATGATACTGACAGTTTTCCCTCAAAAGTTCTATCTTTTAAATACATTCACTAATCCTTCCAAAGGAAGGAGGTGGATATTTAAAAGAGACTTTGAATCATAGAGAAAGAATGGAGGCAAACAAGACCTTCCATGTTTATGAATCAAGTTTCCTACTCTAAAGCTCTGCCTAGCTCCTAAACCCTATAGCCTTCAACAGCTGCCAGCAAGATGCTCCTCATCAACTCTGGAAGTTGGTCTTCAATCTCTTTAATCTCCAATGGGCTTCATCAGCACAGTCTTCAGCTCAAACCCCAAGCCCCAAGCAAGCCCAATACCCCACACAGTCAAAAAATAACCCTAGAGAGGGCACACCACACAGTCAAGCAAATACAAGCAGTATACTAACAGTAATAGTAGAATAGGGGAAACCTAATAATTTCTAAGGGATCTATTATCTACCCATAACCCCTATAGTCCCATACCCCAAAGATTCAAACTACAACTCCTAAAAGAAATGATTTACCACGCCTATGTTATGCCTAAACCCTAGTTTTGATTCTCCTAATCACACCTAAACTAATCATCTAAAATTAAATCCTAAAATCATGAATCAAATTTTATATACAAGCTAAAGTTCTAAGTTAATCACCCTAAAAAGAATGGATCCAAAATGTAAAAGTATCTAACTAAACTAAAATCAACAATATCATGAATCAAATTAAACCACTTAAAAAGCTATTTAAAAGAAAAATATTCTAAAAATTCTAAAACAAAATAAAATTGGAATTTTATTATTTCTTAATTTTCTTAACAGAAATATGAACCTAATGAAAAAACAACCACTAAAAAATAATCATTTTTCATTTTGTTATGATTTTTTAAAGAATTAAAATGAATTAAGTGAAATTAACATGAATTAAATGAGATTAGGGGTGCAATTATCAATTATTTCAGTTAAAACAAGAGAATGGGCCCAGACTGGGGGGCGCACATAGCAAAGTGCGTCTGGGCCCAGTTGATAAAAAAAAACAAAAAAAGAAAATAAAGTGAAAAACGGTGCAGAAAGCAGAAAAACTAGTTCATTTGGCATTGGGCCTGGAGATAGGGGGTACGAATATCAATTGCCACTTGAGCCCGGAAGGCTCTATTAAGTGAAACGCAGCGTTTGCTGCTTCACTGCTTCCCTCCAAATTCGTTTTGAATCATGGCCATTAGATCAGCTTGAGAGTCAAAGTCCATCCTATGATCCCACGGCCATCCATCATCGTCTTCCTTGGACAAACCCTAGGTTTCAGAAAAACCTCCCATGCACGAATCTTATACCTCCTCGTTCTCTCTCATTTGGCCATGGATTTTAAAACTTCAAAGACCAAAATTACACTACAATCTCCCAGGAATCCAGCCATACTAATATTTTTCATTAAAACGCCCTAGAACTCCAAACCCGATAGGTAGCAATCTCTGGTTCCACCATTTTGCACTGAGATCAACCTTGCCAATTCCTTCTAATTCTTACACGAACACAATCTACATGCTATGCTGATTACCCTGAGCTATATATCTAAAATTATTGTGCTCTATCCTAGGTGTTCTAAGCCCTAACAGTTTTGGTGCTCCAATGGCAACCTCCATGAATTGCTCTCAAATTCACCAGAAACAATCATCTAATCATTCCTAACCATTCTAACCTAATAGTTCTCTAACATGCTAACTAAATCTATCCAATTCGAAAGGAAAACTAACCTAGTTTAAAGATGGAAACAGGTGCAGAATTCCTTGGATCCAATGCTTGCAATGCTTGGGAATTGATCAATAAGCTTGCTTCTTGGTTCTGTATGCAATAGTTCTTGCTCAAACCTCTTGGATCTTGCAATCACAATCTTCTTGCACTTTGGATGATGAAGTTGATAGCACACGATTTCTTCCTCAATTCAAACAGATTTTGATGGAAATTTGATCCTTGAATGATGCAGATGATGATAGGATCAAGAAGTGTGGAAAATGATGAAGATTTGATGGAGTTTGAAGTGGATTTGCAAAAATGGAAGAATGAGATGAAACTTGGTATTTTGATCAAAATGAATCACCAACCCTTGAATGAAGCCACTCTTCCCAATATATAGATGAAATTAGAAAGCTCTAGAACTTGGTAGAAACTTCTTGTGCACACTTTCCTTGAATTTTGGATATGTTAACTTCATACATAAGTAACCAATGGTATCTCTCAAACTTTGCCCTAAACTCAAAAATATACTTTTGACAATGTTCTTAAAAAAAATTTTCCAATCAAAATGACCTATAATTTCATCCCATTTGGCCATGTTATGAAAAATCTCAATTTTAGGTCACTTTTTATTCATTAAATTCACTTTTAAATGACCAAATTTGAAACCTTGAGCTATGAGCCTTTCAAAACTTTAATGATCACTTTTCTAGACTCAAAATGTCATTTGGAGCAAGTTTGATGTTGTGAAGTTTTTCATTTGAAGCTTCCTTGTATGAGTTTTGGGCATAGGCTTGAAATGACCTGTAATTCTCAAATGACCAAAATACCCTTTGCTTGCCAAGACCATAAGTAGAGCTCCACAAATCATATGAAGGCATACCATACCTTTCTAGAAAGCTAAGACAACTAGGAACAACTCTTATGTTGACCATAAATTCATTTGAAATGTCCTTGAGGGGTAAAAGTTGCTTGGAAGACAAGTAACTTTCACAGACAAAATTTCAGATACCTCAAATGACCTGTAACTTGCAAGGACCATAACTTGAGTTCTATAAATCTTCTTGATGTCTTCCACCACTCAAATTAAAGGTCTTGAGATCCTCTACAGGTTTCATGTTGGACAAGAATCCATTTGAAGCTTGCATTTTGACTTATCTTGCTTGGAAGTTTGACCTAAATCAGGGGATTTTACACAGAAACCCTAATTTAGAAACTCCTCTTCTTATTGATTTCTCTTGATTTCTCCTTGGCACAACACCACATCCTTATCTATAGGTCACATGATGAACCCCACATCTCTCAGATAGACCTTGATACCTTTCAATCAATCATTTGACCTAGGGTTGACCTAGGGTTGACCCAGATGAAACCCTAGTTGACTGTCTTCAACTGCAACTCTTGTGATCATATAAATGACTTGTCTCACTTTCAAAATGACTCTCCATGGTCCTCTATGATGTCTATATACCCTCCATGCTCAATTCACAGCTCACAACTTCTTTGAAGATCTTCAAGTACCCTCAGATGGGAGATAGATCCACTGCTTGGTCCAATGACCTCTCTGGGTTTCAATTTCTTCCTGATGACTTGTATAAGGTTGAATTTGAACAATAACCTCTTGATAGGCTCATAGAGATGAGAATAGTACTTGGTCCCTTGTTGGATAACTTGCTATGCTATGCTATGCAGATGATCAGACTATGTACATGACTCTATATGCAAATGCTAATGTAATTGAAACATAAACCAAGTGAAATAGGTTGAGCAAATTTTAGGGTGCAACACTATGCTAATTCGAAGGAAATACCAACCTGGTGTAATCTTGAAAACAGATGGAGAAACCCTTGGATTCACAGCTTGCAATGCTTTGGACTTGATCAATAGACTTGGTTCTTGGTTCTGTATGCAACAACACTTGCTTAAACACCTTGGATTGACATAACCACTTCCTTTTGCAATTTGTAGGATGAACTTGTGTAGCACGATTCTTGTGATTTCCTCTTCAAATCTTGCTTGCAATGAACTCAGGGATGATTCTTGAGTGGATTTAGATCAAGAAATTGAATGATTGATGAAGAATTGAAGAGATTGGAATGAATTTGCAAAATTGCAAAAGGGAATGAAACTTGGTGTTTTGGATCAAAATGAAGTGCAACCCCTTCATGGATCAGCCCTAGGGTTTATATAGATGCCTATGGAAACATCTAGAACTTGCTAGAAACCTCTTGCACTCAAATCCCTTGTGTTTTGGCATGTGTTACTTCTTTTGTAAGCCAACTAGTATAACTTCCAAACTTTGAACTAAACTCAAAAATCTACTTTTGCCAATGTTCTTAAAACATTCTTTCCAATCAAAATGACCTATAATTTCATCCCATTTGGCCATGGTATGAAAAATCTCATTTTTAGGTCACTTTTATTCACTAAATTCACCTTTTAATTGACCAAATTTGGAACCTTGAGCTATGAGCCTTTCCAAACTTTCATGATCACTTTTCTAGACTCAAAATGTCATTTGGAGCAAGTTTGATGTTGTGAAGTTTTTCATTTGAAGCTTCCTTGTATGAGTTTTGGGTATAGGCTTGAAATGACCTGTAATTCTCAAATGACCAAAATACCCTTTGCTTGCCAAGGTCATAAGTAGAGTTCCACAAATCAGATGAAGGCATACCATACCTTTCTAGAAATCTAAGACAATGAGTAACAACTCTCATGTTGGCCAGAAATCCATTTGAAAGCTCCTTGAGGGGTAAAAGTTGCTTGGAAGACAAGTAACTTTCACAGACAGAATTTCAGATACCTTAGATGACCTGTAACTTGTAAGAACCATAACTTGAGTTCTATAAATCTCCTTGATGTCTTCAACCACTCAAATTAAAGTTCTTGAGATCCTCTACAAGTTTCATGTTGGCCAAGGATCCATTTGAAGCTTGCATTTTGAATTATCTTGCTTGGAAGTTTGACCTAAATCAGGGGATTTTACACAGAAACCCTAATTTAGAAACTCCTCTTCTTCTTGATTTCTCTTGATTTCTCCTTGGCACAACACCACATCCATATCTACATGTCAAATGATGAACCCCACATCTCTCAAATAGACCTTGATGCCTTTCAATCAATCATTTGACATAGGGTTGACCTAGGGTTGACCCAGATGAAACCCTAGTTAACTGTCTTCAACTGCAGCTCTTGCAATCTCATCAATGACTTGTCTCACTTTCAAAATGACTCTCCATGTCTTCCATGATGTCTATATACCCTTCATGCTCAATCCACAGCTCACAACTTCTTTGATGATCTTCAAATACACTCAAGATAGGAGATGGATCCACTGCTTGATCCAATGACTTCTTTAGACTTCAATTTCTTTCTGATGACTTGGATGGCCTGAATTTGAACAATAACCTCTTGATAGGCTCATAGAGATGAGAATAGTACTTGGTCCCTTGTTGGATGACTTGCTATGCTATGCTATGCAAATGATTAGACTATGTACATGACTTTATATGCAAATGCTAATGCAATTGACACATAAACCAAGTGAAGTAGGTTGAGCAAATTTTAGGGTGCAACAGAGGTGATGATGGAGGTTATTAGAGGTTATTTTTTACTACTATAAATAGGGTGTCTTAGACATATCCAAAGTGTGTTGTAATTTACTATTGTACAAATTACTTTTGAAATTACTCCAAGTATCCGAGTGTAGAGAAAGCGAGTATTGTAGAGAATGTACGTGATGTAAACACACCATCTTTTAACTTAATGCAATTTACTTATTTTACTTTAAACTTTATAAAGTCTTTTATTGTCTTTACACCTTTTCTCCTTACTTTATTTTTCTTCTTCATATGCAATTCTTTTCTCTTCATCCTCAATCTAACTTCACCTCTCCCAACAAACTTTCTTTTCTTTTATTGAAAGCTTCATTTTACCTTTAAGTTATCCCGTAGTTGAATAGATGTTTCTTTAAGATTCTTTCACCTCAATATTGTTCGAGTGTGGAACTTGAATAAGACTTTTAAAACGAAAAAGCCTTTTAGCACATGTCCTAGGATCAATCTGATCGATCCTGTGAGTCACCAAAGTTAGATTTGGAAGATCAGTGGTTGTTTTCCAATTTTCAAGGGAAACATACATATAATATGGTTTCATATTATAAGTTCAAAATATTTATAACTCATCAAATATGACTTTAGATAGTGGTACATAAACATCATTAACAAACCAACATATATTTGAGTTAGATGAGTTTGATGAAGATAATTTAGAAGAGGAGTTTGAAGCAATCAATGACATTGATGAGTCCTGTGGAGATAACTTACAAGAGGAGATTGAAACAAATAATTGACACTGGTATATTTTTCATTTCATGTGTGTTTGGTTACTTTTAATTTTATGTATGTGTTGTACCCCAAAATTTGACCAACCCTTTCTTTACTTGGCTTATGTTTTAGTATTTTGCATTTGCATAATGTCACACCCTAATTTTTGACCTTAAGATCCCACCCCTTGTGTTTTTTGTTCTTTTTATGTTCCTGTGCGTATGTTTATCACGACTGACAAGTTTACGGAGGAACTGCTATTTCAGGGGGTGATGGTGCTCATTTTCTAAGTTAAGCACTTCAATACATAACTAAGAGATTCAAATTCGAGGATTTCAGAGTTTCCACAGGCCGAAGTACTAAAACTTGAAGAATTAAGGTTTTACTAAGCATAGGAGTTCGAAAATTAAGGTATCCAAGTTCAAGGAACGATTCACCATGACAAGCATTTTCCTGAAACTTGTTGTTTGATCCTAAGGCTCCAGTCGCATTTGTAACCCCAACCGGGATGTCAAATTCAAGTTCAGATCATCATTTTAAATTTTTGTCCCAAAGAAACTTTACGAAGAGAAGCGTCGTTTTAGAGGTCTTTAGTTCTTTTGATTTTTGTTATCCAATTCAAGGAAGGCTTCCCTTATCCTACATATGATCAGAAGATCATGTAATATCACGTATTCATGATACAAACATAAAGAGCATTGAAGATTGAATTTTGTTTTTATCAAAGACGCCACAGCATCATGGGTACACCATTTGTTTGTTTGGAAATGAGTAGGAAATCAATTTGTTTTCTTAATACAAGTTCAAGAAGTGACAAGACTAGAAATAACAAAAAGCTAAGAGTTCAATAAATAAAGAAAAGAACATTGTCGCATGGTAAAAGGCAGTCTCATTAATATGCTTGTTTGATTATATGTTAAGAACCTTTTAATTACACCAAACCCTTTATATACGGATTACAATAAGAAAGGGGGGAGGGGATTGCAACATTATACACAAGCAGCTTGTAAACATGCATATTACACGGTTTCTGTTGAAGAAAGCTCATGAAGGATTGTCTCGCCGCACATGCCATGACGATGGAAGTTCCAACCTCGGTAGAAGGTGCTGCTCTTTATGACTTCCGGTTTGCTTCCAAATTGGCTTGAGCTGATGTCGGTCTCGAGTTTGCTGAGTTGCGAAATAGCAGGCTAGGCGGAAACCATGCTTTGTAGCTTTCCTTGCAGTATCTTCACCTGCAAAATATGACACAACCAATAATCAGAACATTTAACAGTTAACAAAAATGAATCGAGGTTTAAAAACTAAGAAGAAGATATTGAACAAGGTTCGACCCTCAGAAAGACTCATCATCGGGCAAATCGAGCAGCCGGGAGAGCGACAACCGAAGTTGTCGCCAGCCCCCTACAAAGCATCAAAAGAAATTAATTTCGGACAAATTCCAACATGATTCAGTAGCATCATATTTCACCAAACAAAGGCAACAACAGTCCTAAACTCTCGGTTCAGACGCAATGTCATCATCACCAAATTTGGAACCTTTCTCGACGGCATAAAACCGGCAATATCTGAAGTTACAGCCTTTTCCTGAAAGAAGAAGAAGAACGTTAATGCGGTTCAGAACAGAATCCGAAATTCGTCAAAGAAGTCCCAAAACAATTAAACAACAATATTCTTCAAACATCTCCAAATGTTGTTGTCAAGTATACATGAAACAAGAACCAAGAGGTTATAGAAGTCCTCAAATAGAATCTACATAATCAGCGAAGAACAAGGAAAGTCAGAACGAGCAACGTCTAAAGCAATAAACAAGAATGTGATTATGGTCACAAACATTGTTTTCCCTTTCCAAATAAGTTATCAACACGTTGAAATTGTTTCCAAAACCGTATTCGATATGCTCACCCATAATAGGAAAGAAATTCATCAGATTTTCCGAAGGACAACTTTTAAATTCATTCAAGACAAAACCATCAGACAACAATTACAACCTTCCAATAATGTTTTCAAAATCTTAAACAATTTTCCAATTTCGGACAAACATGTTCGTATTGAAATTGGTATTGTTTTAATACGGATTAATTGGAAGAAGATTTTTGTGCAACTATAAAGAGGAATCGAGATGAAGAAGAAGGGGGACAACCATTCTCAGAAACCAACACAAATTTGCAGAATATCCACAGAAATCCCAAATCAAACCCTAAGAGATGAAAGAAGGAAGACTTATCTCGTGTTATTGTTTCATCCGCGAACCAACCATCATCCGCCGTCAACCGCAAATCGTTATCATCACTGGAACCAACGCCGAAAAACCTCCATCGCGGACAATAACCTCACCCATCACCAAAAACCACTGGAGATCGCCTCCGCCGTCGTGAATCTATCACCGGAAACGCCGTTCAATCCCCTCAAGATTTCGCCGCGAACCATCCGTCCTTGAGAATCCTGTGAAATCCAAGGAGACCGTAAGTTATTTTCAACTAACATTGATAACTTTTTGTTGTTGTTTGTCTCATACAGGAGATCGAAATAGCGTTAGAAGAAGAGGTAGAAGGAAAGACGGAAGAAAAACGGTGAAGAAATTGGAGTCGAGGCAAGAAGAAGATGAAACGAGGAAGAGAGAAGAGGAAAGCTGGAACGGCGGATTGGGGGATGAATTTGGGGATTAGGGTTTTTCTTGTTTTTTAATTTTATTTTATTTGTAATATAATCACATGTATGTGCACACACACACACATACGATGCACCCTCACGCATGCGGCCCTTGAGATCTCCAACGGATCTCATCGCACGACCAACATCCCTCGTGCCTACCGTAACCCATATACCCGCGCCACACCTGATCCAACTGTCCATTTAACCCCTTAATTAACATAATTAACCGCGATTAATCTTTAATCAGTTTTTAACTAAAACTCATTATTATAATTAACTTTCTCAAATGTTATTAATTAATTCACTGTTGTTAATTTATTTTATCAATTCAATAATTCCTTTTATTTAATAAAAATATTTTATTTAGGTCCTAAATAATAAAAAAATACTTTTTTTATATAAAAAAATTTATCTTATTTTATTAATAAACTTACTAATAAATCCTTTTTAATTAATCTTTTAAAATTAACCCTTTTAATTAATCTTTTTTCTTTAACTCTTTAGTTTAATTTATTTAATGATTTCTCCTTTATTACTCACTTTTTATTTAATTTAGTCATCAATTCTAATAACCTTTTTTCTTATAATAATAGTTAATTTGCTCTTTTTCTTAATAAAATCTATTGCATTTAATTTAACTTCTATTTATTCAAAATCTATTTAATAATAATAACTAAAACTATTTATTTAATAGAAAAACATTCTTTTAATAAAATTATTTCTATCAAAATTTATTAAAAAATTAATCGACTTATAATTAAAACTAATATAATATTTTCTTGCAAATCAATTCATATAATTTAATTCAACATTTTCCTTAAAATCAATATTACCAAAGTAATATATTTTATCATTAATTCGCCTAAAATCAACACCCCATAATTCAATCAATTGTGCACGCTCGCGTTCCTGCATCGATTCCACTCACATAATCACTTGCACTCACACACGTGTATGTCTTAACGCTTTCATGCGTCAGTGTATGGATTTATTTATCTTCCTTTACTTTATCTGCAATTTATGTTACCGTATTGCATAACGTCCAAAGGAAGAACTTGCGTGTAACGTAAAACTTGCGCGTATGCATATCATTTGCATCATAATCCCCGTTGATCCTTGATCCCATTCAAGTCGATCACTTAAGATAGATCCTACCCCATATGAGGGCCTTTGTCTTTTATCTTTACGACTTAGAAAAATAAAACAATTCAGCAACTCAATTCAAACTATTCAAACAATTAGAGAATAAGATGTTAGTCATCTTGACAGTCGAGATATAAATCTCCTGCCTCATAACAAAACAATCAATATGTAGGAACTTTTCCGTTTGAGAGTGATAGTGGCATACTCGTCGATCACAATCCGAGTTTCTAATCCCATCTCTCAAGACGATGCAAAGACTATTTTCTTACAAGTTATGGTGGCTAAGTCAAGTCCTCTCCTTCGGGATGACAACTCGTCTTTTCTCCTAGACCCAATCAATCAACTACCCTTATCCCTTAGGAACTTTGACCATAGTCAAAGAACTCCTCAAACCCTTTAGAGGAACTACAAATACTCTGATTCCATTCCCGTCAGGATATGTAGGCACAAGATGCGATATCTTGTCGAGTATACTTAGAAATAAACCACTAGGTCTTTCACCCTTAAGCAGATGACCCTTAGCAATAAACAACATAAAACAAGAGGTTTCTGTAGATTACTACAGAAACTTAGGATGCTAGCACCTTCCCTAAGTTTAACCAACCCCCGAACCTAAAACCCTCTAACTTTTGCATTTGCATTGCATTGTGGGTAATTTGATCTTTTTCCCTTCCTTTGGACAAATTAAAGACCGGTGGCAAATGAATTAAGATTCAAGCTAATCAATAGCTTGGTATCCAATTTTCACTGCGACACATAACATTGTCTTCTACAAGGGATCAAGAGAGGTGTGCCATTCAAGAGAAGAGTCTCAAATGTTGCAAGCTCAAGCAAGAGTGTTTATCCAAGTAATCAAGTGCTTACAATCATCAAGAAGTAGTCATAGTTCTTTGAGAGAGAAGATGGATGTATGCTGCTTATCTCCTATCTTGGAGGTCAACTGGGGATCATCGGGGGCTCATAAGATCATGGTTATGGATAAGAGGTGTTTGAGAAGTTCATTGAGTGCTCTAGAAGCCATTATGGAGCTCATCTAAACATTTATTTTACTTGCAAGTGGTTACAGTCAAAGGTTGTGCACCTAGGGTTTCATCTGGCCAGCTCAAGGTCAACTGTGGACTTGAGGGAGTTTGAGACTTGGTTTTAAGTCATCGGAGTCATGGGAAGTTATGTTGAGACATATAGGGTATCATTTAAAGTTCAAATCAAGAAGAATCAAGAGTTCAAGAAGTTACTAAATTAGGGTTTCAGAGGATCTTAGTGTAAAATACCCTTCTTTAGTGCTTAACTTCAAGGACAATTTACTTCATGATACAAGTTCAATCTCATTTTCATGCAAACATGAAACTTGAAGGGCATGCTCTTAGCTTTCGTTTGAGTACTAGAACTCACTCATTGGGTTTGTGAAACTCAAGTTATGATGCCATCAAGTTATAGGTCTCAGATGAACTTATTTTTTGGTCAACAAAAGTCAACTCACTTCCAAGGCACTTTTGGCCTAGAATCAAATTTCTCCTCAACTTGAGGTGAACATGAAAGTTTTTCCTCATGATCTTAGCTTTCCAAAAAGTCCTAGAAGTCCTTGATATCATTTGTGGAACTCAAGTTATGGACCTTACAAGGCAAGGGTATTTTGGGAAATTTTTTGCAAGTGCAATCAATTTCACTCTTAGAGAAATTGATTGCATGATCAAAATATTACTTCTGTTTTGCTTCTGTTTCTTAGTGCAATCAATTGATGCTTTGGTTCAATTGATTGCATACTTAAAAATCTTTATATTTTTGCTTCTGTTTCTTAGTGCAATTGATTGGTGCTTTGGTGCAATCGATTGCTCTGTTCAAAATTTGAATTTCAAGTGATTTTTGTGAAGGTGCAATCGATTATTTTATATGTGCAATCGGTTGCTCACTGAACGTTTTTGAAAAATTATTCTGAAAAATTGCATCTCTTCAACCAATCTTCTGTGAATTGTTTCCATTGAAACATGGCAATTGTTCATCAATTTTTCTGAGGATTTACATATTATTTCAAGAGGTGTTTGTGTAATATAAATACCTAATCTTTCATTTTTCAAAAACAACCTCTTTCAAAATCTTTAACATATTTTCATCTTTCCACATTTGAATCCAAATCACTTTTCATAAAGAATTTTCTGCATAATTTTCATATCCTTTGAAACAAAATTCTTGAGCAACAAGTCTTAGATATTTGTGGAAATTCTCATTGAAAGAGAAGATCAATCACAACATTAATAAAACTTTGTATACACAGTTTCAAACTCATTATAAATTCAGATTGTATCTATTTCCCCTTGTTGTTCATGATTGTTGAAAGCAAGTGTGTGCATTGAAGAGGATTGTTCTTCTTGCACTTAGTGTTTAGATTTTAAAGGTGTTTAAGAGCCTTTAATCTACCTATAGGTTAGAAATTATTGTACACTAATCCTAGCTATAGTGAAATCTCTTTCGGTGTAAAGGGGACTGGAGTACCTTCGGAGTGTGAAGGGACCAAGATACTTCTCTGTGTTCTTTACTTTCTGCACTTTACTGCTTTCATAACTCCTTAAAATCTCAAGAAAGTAATTACTCAGTCAATAAAACCAGAAAATTTCAAAGAACCTAGTTCACCCCCCTCTTAGGTGCAACTCGACTATCGGTTGGCATCAGAGCAGGTGTTACGTTCCTAATCGATTCAGAATGGCTTCCGCAAACAACAAAGGTGTGTTTAAAGACGGTAGTAGCAGCAACAAGCCTCCACTGTTTTATGGTGAATACTTTGATTTCTGGAAGATTCGCATGAAGGCTCACTTAGAAGTACAAGGAGATGGAATACGGGATGTTGTTCAAAATGGCCCCTTCGTTCCTTCAACGGTTGTTTATGGTGTTGGATCAACAAAGCCTAAAGGTTCATGGGATGACGATGATAAGAAAAAGGTTCTCTATGACAAAAAGGCAATCAATCTTCTATAAAGTGCACTAAGCATGGACGAATTCTTTCGCGTCTCAACATGTACTTCAACAAAGGAAATCTGGGCTACTTTAGTGGAAACTCATGAAGGAACCACTGAAGTCAAAAGGTCAAGATTGAACACGTTGAGTCAGGAATACGGACTATTCAGAATGCAGCCAGGAGAATCAATTCTTGACTTACAGAAAAGATTTGTGCACTTGACAAATCATTTATGAGCACTTGGTAAGATATTAACTAACGATGAATTAAATCTTAAAGTGCTTAGATCTTTGTCCAGAGAATGGCAACCCAAGGTGACATCAATTTTTGAAAAGAAAAGTCTATCCACGATGACATCCGCTACATTGTTTGGAAAACTTCAAGAATATGAGACGAAACTTGGGCGATTAGAAAAACATGAGAATCAAGAGAAGAAATCTAAAAGCATCACATTAAAGGTTGAATCTAAAGAAGTAAAAAAGGAAGATAATCCTATTGAAGATGAAAACTTCATGCTTCTTGTAAAAAGGTTAGGAAAATATTTTGGTTCTAAAAATAATATTGGAAATTCTGACTATATCAAAAGGAAGAAGTTTTTGAAGAAAGAAAAGGAGGTGTCAACATCCACACAAGATGTCAAATTCTATGAATATGGAAAACAAGGACACATCAAACCAAATTGTCCTAAACTCTCCAAGAACGATGCCTATAAAAGCAAAAAGGATTTCAAGAAGAATAAGGCCTACGTAGTATGGGAGAATAACGAGATAAGTTCCTCGTCAGACTCAGACAGTGATCAAAGCGCAAATCTAGCATTGATGGCCTCACATCACTCTGACGATGAAGACAATGAGGTTAGTAATAATTTTTCAATTTATGATAATGATGCTCAAGGAGCAATTGATGAACTTCTGGGTGAATGCAAAATTCTGTACAAAAATATTTCATTACAAAAGAATCAAATCTCAACTTTAGAAGAAAAGGTTGAGACAATGGAAAATAATTTCAAAGATGAAAAACAAAAATTAATTAGTGGTCAAAAATAGAATTTTGTATGCACTAAGTGTGAGTCACTTTCGTTTCAAATTGTCCAATTAAAAAGAGTCCTTGAAAGGTATGAAAAAGTACAAATTGGATTGGAGGTTGTTTTTAGTCAACAAAGGTTCTCAAATGATAAGAGTGGTCTTGGTTACTCAACATTTTCTAAACCAAGTTTCAATAAAACTATCTTTGTCAAGGCTAGTGAACAAACTCCTAAAGAGAAAGTGATTAAGCCTAAAGTGGTTCATCAAAACCCTAAGAAGAAAGTATTTAGTGAAAAGAAATCTTATCCTCCTAGATACAAAAGTAACTTTGAGCCCACCTGCTTTTATTATGGTATCAAAGGCCATACACCTAATGTCTGTTATGTAAGAAACTTCAGTGTTGCAAAAGGGCATTATGTGTGGGTTAAGAAAGGCACTAACTATGAAGGACCCAAGGCAATTTGGGTACCTAATAAAACTTAAACTTGTTTTATAGGTATGCTTGAAGACCTCTTCATATCAGTGGTATCTTGATAGTGGGTGTTCAAGGCATATGACGAGTGACTTTACCAAATTTTCACATCTAACGCTTAAGGCCAAAGGATTTGTAATCTATGGTGATTACAACAAAGGAAAGATCCTTGGCATAGGCAGCATTGGTGCACCACCTTTCACAACCATCAAAGATATCCTCTATGTAGAAGGCCTAAAGCATAACCTACTTAGCATTAGCCAACTTTGTGATAAAGGTTTCAGAATCAACTTCACCAAAGATGAATGTTTGATAAAAAAATGAAGTCACTCATGAGGTAATGTTAAAAGGTAATAGAATTAACAACATTTTTATGATTTCCCTTGATAACATGTCTTTGAAGGTTAAGTGTTTTATGGCGAACAACAATGACTCTTGGTTATGACACAAAAGGTTTGCTCATATTCATATGGAGCATTTGAACAAATTGATCAAACATGACTTAGTTGTTGGTCTCCCAAAGATGAAATTCATCAAAGATAGGTTGTGTGGCGCTTGCGAAAAAGGGAAACAAACCAAATTAACTTTCATATCCAAGAATGTGGTGTCCACAACAAGGCCACTACAATTGCTACACATGGATCTCTTCGGACCATCAAGAACAAAAACTTTTGGAGGTAATGTTTATGCATTAGTAATTGTTGATGACTTCTCTAGATACACATGGACTTTCTTCTTAGTTCATAAAAGTGAAGCTTTCAAGGCATTCAAGAAGTATTCAAAACAAATTCAGAATGAGAAGTCACTTTCAATTGTCTCCATTAGAAGTGACCATGGTGGAGAATTCCAGAACGCTTTATTTGAAGAATTTTGCAAAGAAAATGGAATCTCACACAACTTCTCCGCACCAAGAACTCCACAACAAAATGGTGTGGTAGAAAGAAATAATAGGTCGTTGGTAGAACTTGCAAGAACTATGCTTAGCGACTCAAACCTTCCTAAATATTTTTGGGCAGATGCGGTGAGCACGGCTTGTTTTGTGAGTAATCGTGTGAACATTAGACCTATTCTCAAGAAAACCCCCTATGAACTCTTCAAAGGGAGAAAACCAAACGTATCTTTCCTTCACATCTTTGGGTGCAAATGCTTTGTCTTGAACAATGACAAAGATAACCTCGGTAAGTTTGACGACAAATCCGATGAAGGTATTTTTCTCGGTTACTCTCTTTCTAGTAAGGCATTTAGAATTTTTAACAAAAGAACTTTAACTATTGAAGAATCTATGCATGTTACTTTTGATGAAACTAACCCCTCCAAGGAGGATAATATTATTGTTGATGATGATGATGATGTAGTAGAAACCTCTCAAGAAGATACTCTCAATGATGTTGCTAGTGATCAACCAAAACAGCGACAAGAGGATTCACAACAAAATGAAGAACACAATGATCTACCTAAAGAATGGAGGACTCATAAAGATTACCCGATCGATAAAGTCATTGGTGATATTAGTTAAGGTGTAGCAACAAGATTGAATCTCAAGGATGCTTGTCTGAACATGGCATTTGTCTCACAAATTGAACCAGCCAAAATCAATGAAGCCTTAGGCGATGATCAATGTATAATAGCTATGCAAAAAGAACTAAATCAGTTTGAAAGAAATCAAGTTTGGAGTCTTGTCCCTAGGCCGAGCAATAAGCACATCATAGGAACAAGACGGGTCTTCAAAAACAAACTTGATGAGAATGGAATAATAGTTCGAAATAAAGCAAGATTAGTCACACAAGGATACAACTAAGAAGAAGGAATCAATTTTGACGAAACATTCGCTCCAGTTGCAAGGTTAGAAGCAATTAGACTTTTATTGGCTTATGCATGTTCTATGAATTTTCAGCTTTTCCAAATGGATGTCAAAAGTGCATTTTTGAATGGATTCATAAATGAAGAAGTTTATGTCAAGCAACCCCTTGGATTTGAAGATAATAAAAACCCTTCTCATGTCTTCAAATTAAGGAAAGCTCTCTATGGATTGAAATAAGCACCAAGATCATGGTACGATCGTCTCAACAATTTCTTATGTGACAAAGGCTTTGAAAAAGGAAAGGTTGACAAGACTTTGTTCTTCAAGAAAATTAAAGAAGATACTCTCTTGGTACAAGTATATGTTGATGACATAATCTTCGGTTCAACCAACACAAAGTTATGTGAAGAATTCTCATCCATGATGCAAGGAGAATTTGAAATGTCTATGATGGGAAAAATGAACTACTTTCTAGGACTTCAGACCAAGCAACTCGAGAATGGGATCTTTATCAATCAATCCAAATATTGCAAAGAATTATTGAAGAAATTTGATATGGAAAATTGTAAGACTTTATCTACACCTATGGGATCCAGTATATATGTAGATCAAGATGAATCCGGCGTGTCGATTAATATCACAAAATATAGAGGTATGATTGGCTCCTTACTATACTTGACAGCAAGTCGTCCTGACATTATGTTCAGTGCCTGTCTATGTGCTCGCTTTCAAGCAAACCCAAAGGAATCTCACTTAATGGAACTCAAGCGGATCATGAAGTATCTCAAAGGAACAACAAACATCGGCTATGGTACCCTAAAGGTAGTATTTGCAACTTAATTGGATATTCTGGTGCAGACTATGCATGCTGTAAAATAGATAGAAAAAGCACAAGTGGAACATATCACATCTTGGGAAATGCGTTGGTATCGTGGGCATGCAAGAAGCAAGCATGCGTAGCACTTAGTACAGCCGAAGCAGAATACATAGCAGTAGGTAGTTGTTGTGCACAGATTCTTTAGCTCAAGCAACAACTTCGTGACTACGGACTCTATCATGGATGCATTCCTCTACGATATGATAACACAAGTGCGATCAACATTACTAAGAATCCAGTCATGCATTCAAGAACGAAGCATATTGACATACAACATCACTTTCTGCGAGATCATGTACTTTAAGGAGATGTCGAGATAACCTTCATGGATACTCATAATCAGCTTGCAGATATTTTCACCAAACCATTGGCAAAGAAACCTTTCTTCAAAATTCAGAGAGAACTCAGAATTTTGGATGAAAATGATGTTTAAACATGAAAGATCATCAACTATGGTAAATTGCGCAGGTATATCTTTTGAATTTTTCCACATTTCATTATCTACAATCGATTGCACCCTTGTGTCAATCGATTGCTCACTGTAAGTTTTCTAAAAATACTGGACTTTTAAGCATGCAATCGATTACACCCTAGTGTCAATCGATTGCACACTGTAACTTTTATTTTCCTTCGGTTCTGTTTGGTAGTGCAATCGATTACACCACTGTGCCAATCGATTGCACCTACTGTGAAATCTGCTCTTTTATTTTCTTTAATAGGTCCATGGGCCTTTAATCCTTCCAACTACCCTACCATCTCTACTTTTGACCTACCTATGTTATCTTTACTCCTTAGCCCTATTCTCAAGACTTTGACTAAAACTCTCATATTTCCAAAGTCCATAATCATCAATAACCATCAATTACTCAACTCCCACATTAACTATCTACATACTCTCTCTTCTCTTAATCATTATAAAAACCCTACATTTAAACCAAACTTCATCATCTCTCCCAAAACCTAAACTACAAAACACTTCTTCCTCACAAACCCTAAAACCACAACCTTTCATCATCTCTCATGGCTTCTCATTCAAAAAGGAAAATTTCATCTCAAAGCAAAGGCAAAGCTCCGACATCCTCATCCTCGGAGACTCCACTTGTTCTTCAACATTTGACTGATGAACAACAAGAAAGATTCACAAAATTCTTTCAGAAAAAGGTTGTGCAAACATCAAAATATGGTATTCTCTCATCATTCCCTGAAGAATGTTTTTCTTTTCAAAATTCCTTGATTGCATGCGGCTTGGAATCCTTGATTTCTTCATCCGGGCCATATTATCTGGACTTAGTGAGATTGTTCTATAACAACTTACACATGGAAGAAGGCAAAATGGTAACATATGTTAGAGAAAAAAGAATTCCCCTCAACTCAAAGAAACTTGGCAGAATTCTGGATATTCCAGCTTTCGGTGGGAGACTCTATGAAGAAAACGAAGAAGTTTGGGAAGCATACAACAAAAGAGAATTTTATTGGAGCCTTGGTCGAATGTCTGAAGCAGAATTTCATGCAAAACGTATTAGATCCTTAGGCGGTATGGAACCTTCTCGAACCTCTTGGTCGGCAGGTATTTTCCACATTGATGATCGACTGTTTCATTATTTTATGGTATACATAATGTTTCCAAGGGCTGGAAACCACTGTATTGTGACTGACTTAGAAATGCTTATTTTGTATACTCTCAAGAATGGCATTAATGTAAGTTGGTCTTACTTAATTTTGGTTCACATGAGGTCAATAAACGAAAAATCCAAATTTTTGCCATATGCATGGTTCATTACCAAGATTCTGGAACATTTTGAAGTAGATTTTGAAGGCTTTGATATGTGTCTCATGGACTCAAATGCCAACAAAATCTCCATCAAGAATGTGGACTCTAGGATGGGCGTCAAGTATAACCCAGAGACAAAGACAATTATTTACCTTGGTGAAGGTATGGTTGAAAATGACGAGCAAGAAAATGAAGAAGATGATGATGTTCCTCCTCCACCTACTTAACATAGCCCTAGTAACCAAGAACTGATGGACTACATGACTCAATAATTTGGAAATCTGAACACTTCCATAAAAAATCAATACAATGCAATTACTGAGTCAACCACAACTAGGATCAACAACTTCCAAGAGGTCGTCAATCAACAATTCTCATATCTTTACTCTCACCTATATATTCCATCCTACGACCCTTCCAACCTGGCTGTTCCCCCAACTCGTCCATCACCTCCCCAACAAACTTTTCCAAACCATCAAACCTTTGATCCCAACATGGACCTTTCGTAAGTTGTTTACATGTTTTTATGTTTATCTGTCATATCTATGTACTTTTTAATCCAGCACTTCTTATTATCTATATACATTTGAATTCTGCACTTTTACTTAATTATTGTACTTTTCTTTTTCAATATATGACTAAAGTTTTATGATACTTGAATTATTGTCTTTTGTCTATACATATTTTTTTCTCTTAATCCATCTTTCCCTTCTTTTTGATAATGTCAAAAGGGGGAGAAGGATGCTACTCTTTCTTTGCTTGTTTTTCTTTCCTTAATCTTTAAGGTACAAATGCAAGGCTACTCCAAACAAAATCAAAATCTCTCAACATTTCACACATCGAGGGGGAGATATATATCTCAGGGGGAGAAACTTGTCAGAAAGAACATCACAACAAAAGAGAATGTTTTGTCATCATCAAAAAGGGGGAGAATGTGAAATCAAGATTCTCAAGATCAACTTATGTTTTGATGAAGACAAATCACTTGACAAGAAGGCAAAGATGTTCAGTTATCTTCAAGACATCAAGACAAAGAATTGATATGAAAAATAATCTCATTAGAAGGTATAATGAAAATCTTCCTCAAGTATTTAAGTCCTAGTTGCTCAAACAATCAAACAAATTATGCAATACTTTTCACACTAACACAAGCTTTTTAAAATAGAATTTTTCTAAGTTTTTGCAAGTGCAATCGATTGCATGATCAAAATTTTACTTATGTTTTACTTCTGTTTCTTAGTGAAATCGATTGGTGCAATCGATTGCATACTTAAAAATCTTTATATTTTTGCTTCTGTTTCTTAGTGCAATCGATTGGTGCTTTGGTGCAATCGATTGCTCTATTCAAATTTTGAATTTTAAGTGATTTTTGTGAAGGTGCAATCGATTGGTCTATACGTGCAATCGATTGCTCACTGAATGTTTTTGAAATTTTTTTCTGAAAAATTACATCTCTTCAACCAATCTTCTGTGAATTCTTTCCATTGAAACATGACAATTGTTCATCAATTTTTCTGAGGATTTGCATATTATTTCAAGAGGTGTTTGTGTAATATAAATACCTAATCTTTCATTTTTCAAAAACAACCTCTTTCAAAATCTTTAACATATTTTTATCTTTCCATATCTGAATCCAAATCACTTTTCATAAAGAACTTTCTGCATAATTTTCATATCCTTTGAAAGAAAATTCTTGAGAAAAAAGTCTTAGATATTTGTGGAAGTTCTCATTGAAAGAGAATATCAATCACATCATTGATAAAACTTTGTATACACAGTTTCAAACTCATTATAAATTCAGATTGTATCTATTTCCCCTTGCTGTTCAAGATTGTTGAAAGCAAGTGTGTGCATTGAAGAGGATTGTTCTTCTTGCACTTAGTGTTTAAATTTTAAAGGTGTTTAAGAGTCTTTAATCTACCTATAGGTTAGAAAGTATTGTACACTGATCCTAACTATAGTGAAATCTCTTTCGGTGCAAAGCGGACTGGAGTACCTTCGAAGTGTGAAGGGAACCAGGATACTTCTCTGTGTTCTTTACTTTCTGCACTTTACTGCTTTCATAACTCCTTCAAATCTCAAGAAAGTAATAATTCAGTCAATAAAACCAAAAAAATTCAAAGAACCTAATTCACCTACCCCCCCTCTTAGGTGCAACTCAGACTATCATATTCAGTATTTTTCTCACTGAAAACCCATTTTTGATGCATAGAGCTTGCCTAAGACATTTCCAATGATTTTCAAACATACTTATATGCATCCTAATACTAAGATGATCAATACACATCGATAATTTGGTTGATACCGTCCAATTTACAAAAAGGCTAAAGTTGCTCCTAGTTTTGACATCATTCAAAACATAACTAAATGGAAAGATGCATTCACAATGGCCAACCCAAAAGGCACATTGACGAAGTAGTTGAGGATCGGGTTGAACTGCACCAAACGAATAAACACCTGATCCCTTCCGCCCAAGGAACACCTGCCATCAAATTTGATCATGCGGTTCTCTATATCTTAAACTCGAGGATACAAGTTAATTTTTAATCGTCTCCCATATATAAGCTTCATCGCGCATTATTCATAAGTATGTTCTCATACCAGATGTATGTTCTACTTTTGAAGTTGGAGTGATAACCTTATAGGTACGCCCCTCTTCGCCATATTGAAAAACACTAAATGCTAATCAACATCACATCTTCGTATCCATCATTTCTATTTTTTGTACAGAACATTATTTATAGTAAAACTGAATGCACTAATATAAATTATTTCAATAAAAATATAATCGTCTTTTTTATTTATATATATATATATATATATATATATATATATATATATATATATATATATATATATATATATATATATATATATATATATATATATATATATATATATATATATATATATATATATATATATATATATATATATATATATATATATATATATATATATATATATATATATATATATATATATCACTCACTTTGATATGAAATAACATATTTGTTTTTTTTATTTTATTTTGGTATAATATATTGAAAAACAAACAATTCCAAATTTATTTAAAATAAAATGATTGGCAAGGCAACAAATTCAAATTCATAACACATAAAAAAATATTCATAAATGTGACAAAATTAAAATAATCATAATATTTATGTTTTCAATTATGTAATGTTTATATCAAAAGCATTGAACGGATCTTTAAGAAATTTTTTGGGAGTTTGAAGGGGAGAAGTTTGAAAAAAAAGGGAAAAATTGAGTGAAAAGAATAGAAGAATTTAGGTGACTAGGGTTGGGAGATTTATTTTTATTTAAAATAGTCAAATATAATTTATGTTGTTATGGTATTTCAAATTCTATACAAAATCTCATTAAACTTTTTTATATATTTTGTAAAATAAAAATATTTTTCTAAATCCTTGTTCTTTCCCATCCGAATTTTAAAGCAAAACCTAATGGTCTGTTTGTTTGAGGAGAGATAAAGCCGAGAGAGATATCGAAGATAGAAGTATAAAAGAAATGTCATATTTCTTCAGTTTAGCACAATAGATAGATAGAGTAGAAAGAGTAAAATAATATGCTTTTTCTTTTCTTCTCATGCCTGCAAATAAACACGAGAAAGTTAAACTTAGTGTTTGTTTTTTAAATTTGCCCCTAGCTTCACAAATTATATAACCAGTTATAATTAATTTAATTTTTTTAATGTATTTATAAAAACACATACTTCGCAATAATATTATTTACTTACTTTTTAAAAATAATATTTTAATTTAAAAAGTTAACTTTTTTTTATCATATATTATTAAATTAATAATTAATTATATAAGCCTAATTTATAAGTCAAAGAAAATTTTAATTAAATAATTCAATTAATAACCAAAATAAATAAATTCAAAAATATTTTATCACTTAAAAAGTAATCAAAACTTCTCCGGCTTCTATTTTTTATTTGTATTAAAATTTCAATAGAACAATATCAAATGAATATATATAAATAAATTAATTTAAATATTTTTTTTAATTAATCAGTTAATACTATACTAATTTAATTAAAATAAAAAATTAATTTAACATTTATAATAAACAACACTTAGATAATATAAAATGAAATATAAAGATACTTTTGTCATTTTACATATTAAATATATCTCTTTTTCTTCTATTTCTTATATTTTTCTCCTCTATCAACCATTATATCAAATCTACTCTATTTTTCTCATACTTCTCTTCTCACACTCTTTCTTACATTTTTCTCTCTTCTTACTCTCTTCTCACAACCTGATCTTACCGGGATCAGAAGTTCAATCAGTGGCCAACAACACGTCGTGAGCTTCAAATTCGCTAGTGATGTAGAAGAGGAGAAAGATGTACCTGCAAGACACTCTCATGCCAAAATAAGGTTCAGACTGAAAAAGAGAGCAAGTACAAAATAATGAATGAATTAGAATACCTGATCCTCCCGCGGAGGAGGGTATTTATAATGTGCCCCCAACGCTGGGCCAACGGTCATCTGTTGTAGGCTGGATCTAAGGCCCACCACGGATGACTATCAAGATCCTATGTGGAAGTAAGAAAGACCAACACGTGGTCTTCGTCCTTGGTCAACTTCCGCACGAACTCTGGGAAGTGGATAACTTGTTCTCAAGGTCGTGGGTTCAGTCGGTGACGTGTTCCCATGTGAGGAACACGTGGAGAACATGGCCTCTAATGGCTATAGAGGATTGGACCTGTGTTCGACCCTCCTTGACATGGAGCTGGACTAGGATGTGCCCAATAGTGGGCCAGCCCTAGGCCCTGCCCAGAACAGGAGCCCCCAAGTCGTTGCTCCCAGTCAAGGGAGTCATGACTTAGAGTCAATTTGCATGTCGAAGAGGGATGGAAGAAATCTCCGCGAGGAGGGCATTTGTTCGGATTCGTGGTTGTGAGCTCGTTGAACTATGCTCGTATGGAAGTGCAAGAGTCGCTCCTTATTCCCGACATCACGATCATGTTAAAAATATTTCCACCGGGTTAGTGCCTGCAAGGTTCGTGTGTACTCGACGAAAATATTCAACTTTGCGTTTACCTCGAGGACGTGCTCACGGTACAATGTAGGAGTGGGACGGAATTGGAAGGAGCAGACACATTATTCCCTGGAGCCATGTGATGGGTCTTAAAAAGATAAGCGTGACGTCTTTTCTAGCAACGTACAAAAAATGATAAATGCCAAAGGTACTTTAGGGCCTAGGCAGCGATTCGTTTTTCTGTGCTAGAGGATATAATAGTAGAAAAGGGGATTCATTTGGTACGCTCGCAATACTCTCATGTTCTTCAAGAATCTCACAAGTTTCTCTACTCTCTTTTCCACACTCGCTCGCCGTCGTCCGCCCTCTTTTCGTCACCGTAGATCTTCAGCACCTTCATCAACCAAGTAAGTCCTCGCTTCTTTTCTCAGCTTGTTTGATAGTGGTTAGGCTTATGGTGTAGCTTTAGGATTCGGTTATGGTGATTTCTATGAGTTTTCCGGTGGTGTTCTTGAACTTCTGATGAATTTCATGGAGTTTTGATGAAGTTTTCGATGAAGATTCTAAGGAACCCATGAAGTCTCCGATGAAGTTTTTGATGAAGATTCTGAGGAACCCATGAAGTTTTCGGTGAAGTTTTCGAGTAACTCATAAAGTTTCTAATGAAGTTTTGGGGGAACTCGTGAAGTTTCCGATGAAGTTCCCGGGGAACTCATGAAGTTTCCTATGAAGCTTTAAATTTCTTTAACTTTTGTTGGGTTTAGCATCGGGGAGAATTCCTCCTCGCGGGGGTGTAGAAGCTTTGAAAAAGTCTCATGTCGAGGAGACTTCTTCCACTTGAAGGTTCTGATAAGGAACCTTGTGTCGAGGGGAAGTTCCTCTTAGTTACGCGTTTGTTGACAAGGGCTTTGGTCGAGGGCGTGTCCTCGAGCTTTTGCTCGCTCTTTAACTTGACTTGCAATGGATTTGATCTCAACGTCGAATTCACTGTTTTCGTCTACTTTTTAGGTTAAATGGCTCGACAGACTGAGGACGCCAATATGGTTGACATAAATGCTAAAGCCAACTTGGTCGACATAAATACTGCACCTCAGTTAGGTTGGGTCGGGCAAAAACCCCGGGGAATTGCTTCACATTTCATCTTTGACGACTTGAATGCCTTTACAACCATCGAGAACCAAGAGGAAGGGGCCCCTGAGAACTGGTAGGCATACAAGCCCAAGGAAATGGACCGGATCTACACGACATACGAGGGGATGCACTTCCCTATTTATGAGTTCGCCTTCCGGAAGGAAGGGCTACGTCTGCCCTTCAGTGACTTTCATCTGGGGATATTCCAATGGTTGGAGTTGGCACCCTCACAGCTCCACCCGAACACGGTCACATTTGTGCGAGTGTTTGAGCTTGTGCGCGAGCACCTTCATATCAGTGCCACACTCCCAGTATTCTTCCGTATTTTCCATCTTCAGTGGCAGTCTTCACACGGGCATCACAGTTGGGTGTCCTTCAAACAGTCGAGGAAGTTATTTAGAACACACATGGACTTCGTCCATGCCTTTAAAGATAGATACTTCCTCATGAAGCCTGTATCGAAGGTCGTCGTTGATTCCGTGTTCGAACGCTTATTCAAGCTTGTGGATGGGTAGAAGGTGGAGAGGCTAGAGGCGAAGTTTCCCCTCGAGTGACAGAGGGTCCACTTTGATAAAGGGACAGGTCACTACATCACGAAGCTCAATGCGTTGGACATCGAGAATCAGCTTGCCTATGAGAAGCTCGTGGCATTCATTGATAACTTCTTCCTTGCCAAGTGCGTGAGCAAGGATGGGAGCTTCATCTTTAACGAAGATGAAGAAGTTGTCTACAAGGCTTAGCTTATCAACACCAAGGCGTTCCTCCAGCACAGTTCCAACAGGGGAGCCACAAGCCTTTTAGGTAGCGAGCATGTTCCTAACTTGTGTGTCCGCTTATTCTTCCTTGTTATATTAACTCGTGTTATTTCCTTTGTCGCAGGTCAAATGTCGAGCCTTCAGGAACACATGCTCAAGATTATGGCGGCCAGGGGTACCAAGAAAGGTCCCAAGGATCGCGTCTCCCAAGACCAACAACTGTCGATGTTTGACCAGCACCCCGAGGTTTCTTCCTCCTCTCCCGAGGGCATTCAATCTCCAACTTCTCAGGAACATCCATCCAAGAGGAAGCATGGTAAAGACTCTGGGACCATCGATCTCACGAAGGGTGTTGTCGAGGAGAAGTTTGTGCTACTCGCCTATTACCTTCATAAGGAGCTCTTTGGCGGGACCAACTCTCTGGTTATGCCCGAATTGGACTTCAAGGAAATCCTAGCCGTCGAAAAAGTGGTTAGGAGAAAAACGTTGTATGAGGACGCGGTTGCCGTTATGAGGGTTCTAGAGACTGCCCTGACCCTCAAAGATGAGGAGACTTTCCCCCTTGCCAAGCTGAAGAGGGTGCAAGTTGCGAAGGAGACTCTTGAGGCGAAGAAGATCAAGCTGGAGAATGACTTCCTTGACTATCGGGCGGAGTATGAGATCCAGGTTGGGCTTTAACGTGAGATGGATGAGATCCGGGAGAAGCTGACCAAGGCAGCCAAGGAGAACACATGCCTCTAGGCGAGGGTCACTGAGTTAGAAACTGTTGTGATGCCCATTGAGGACAAGACCAACAAGGAGAAAGCCTTATTGACTCGGGGTGAGTTGGTTTCCTGGATCTGGGAGCTCGAGCAGCACTGCTTAGGTATCCTCGAGCTTGGTTTCAACAGTGTATTGGAGCAGCTCCAAGTCGTCAACCTTGGGATTCAGCTCGTCACCAAGGGGATCGGGCCTTTTTACCAGGTTGTCGACGACGAGGTAGTCGCTCCAACGGGTCTCAGCGGCAGTGCTAACCATGCCTATGGGGAGTCTCAGCCTGGGGAGGAAGAAAAGTTTAGTCGTTATTTTGTAATTGTTTGGCTTGTGTGCCATAATTTGATCCGCGGTCGCGCGCGGATCAAAAACGAGTTTTTTGTAAGAAATGTTAGTATAGCGACAGTGACTCGGAATATCGTCTCACAAGGATTCTTGCAGGAATAATAAAATACAGTAACGAAATATGGGGGGTTTTGATTAAGATAAAATAAATGAAAAATAAGTGATTAGAAAAAGTGATTGTAGTAATGAGTTGAAACGGCTAATCTACTGTTTTTGTTTCCCAACTTATCATCGATCCTAATAATTCCCAATTCCTAAGCGGATTCTATCCCCTTTCCGATTATAATAACAATCAACAAGCGCAATTGATATTATACGATACACGTTCCTAATTTCTGAATTAAGCAAACAGATAAAATAGTAACCGTGAATTAAGCAAACATGAGAAACATACGCGGATTAAGCAACCGCGATTAAAGTATAAGAACATGCAATCATCGAAATAAATCAATCATCCCTAAGATAAATCGAATTAAGCAAACAAAATATCATAGAGAAGAATTGAAAGAAAATAGATTTTATTGGAAATTAAAAGAACCTCAAAGTGTTGGCGGGAACCGATTACAACAGATTAATCCGAAGGAATTAGTTCTCCATAATTCATACAAAGCTCCAACAAATATTTTCGTGAATAGTGAATAGTATTTTTGGCTATACGGCCAGACCTAGACTAAAGAGGATAAAAACCAGAATTCGGGTCATAACCCAACTGGGTCAAAAACATAATTCAGGCCCAAAACAAGATCAAAACTAAAACAGAATTCTAATGCTGTAACTTGAAACGAAATTCTGGAATTTTGAGCTCCGAATCTGACTTCGACTCCAACACGAAAGTCGTAGCTCTCTCTCTTAGCTTTCCGGCGATTTTTAGAACACCTCAAACGGATTCCCGGAGCTCCAGTTATAATCGTTTCCGTGCAGACTGCTAAAGCTGAAAAATAAGTGCGAAAATTAAATTAAACCAAAAATAAAATAAAATATGAAAACATAATAAAATATAATAATAAGCAAAATAAAGTAAAGAAATGCCTAAGTAAAAATATAGGAGAATGTGCATAAATATGCACTGATCAAATTCCCCCACACTTGAACTTTTGCACTCCGAGCAAAATTAAAATAAAACACAACAAAGAAAGCACAAACACATCAACAAATACTCATTCCAGGCTGTAAGTCTTCTTCGGTTAAGTTTGCATCGATAGGTACTAATCTTACACACTAAGAATATCGTAGGAACACTAATCCATAATTGTGCAGACATAAACCTCCTGAATATACAAATCAACTCGAATCATGTTATTATGTTGAAACCTAACTTACTCTTCCTCCTTTTTGCTCTTTTTCATTCAGGCGCAATCACATTAAGCTCGTTATCTCCACACACTCATAGCAAGGCGACCGGTTAGTGACTCTGATCCTTTTTGTTTAGGGTTCTGGTACTTACGTGGCATAACCCTTTGCTGACTCAATTGTAGTTGCGGGGGATCAGACCGTAATCCGCCCTACCAAGTTCAGCACCAGAAACCGCTGAACCAACTAACGAGTAATTTTTTTTCCAACTTTTTCTTTTCTTTTCTTCTTTTTATTATTATTTTTTTTTCAATCTAAAAATTTGATCACTCACTTATATTCATCGACTTTCCTGCGTAGAGTGTGTATAAGATGGTGCTGACTGCTGAAATAAACTACTCAAGAGCTGTCAGAGAATGAGAATATAAGGCTAAAACATAAAGAGTATTCAAATCAATTTTCACATGCAGGAGACTTACGGTGTTAAGACGATACCGATCTTGTGAATTTTTCCCAAGTCTCCGCAAACTAATCTCAAATTAGTCTTTAGCCTAGAACTTTCAAAAAGATGATTTTTTTTTATTATTATAACTGAAAACAAAACAAAACAAAATATAAAGCAAAGGTTTCCCTCCCCCAGACTTAAAACAAGCATTGTCCTCAATGAAAGGACATAAATATACAATAAGAGTGAGGGAAAGGAAAGAACACACCCGACGAGTCAAGGTGGATAAGTGATCACATATGCATCCTTTCCCAAAGAGAGATTTCCTGCAGTCACCTCTTCCAAAGTGGGAAGTAACTTTGGATAGCATCCATCGCCCTTGAAATTTGTATTAGTGCCTTCACCTTTTATTCCAGGATCAAATAAGAATCTTCGATAAATAAAAGTGTCGAATGAGCACGTGAATTTGATATCCTTTTCCACAACATCAGAGATCAATGGGTTAAAGGGTTGCTTCACTGCTTTTCATCCCACTTCCATCGAGGTCCATCCAATTCCCTTCTTATGTTTCTTCAAAACCTGTAAAGGTTTATTATCTTCATCAAAATCAAGGTTAGAAGAAATTATAACTGAAAGCTTTTTATCCATATCTGAATAAGCATAATTCAGATTGGTATGAATTGGTTTAAGCTCCAAGGGGGGAGGTTGTTCAATGGATGGTGAGGTTGGGGCAGCCGTGATGTTAAGAGTTTTAGCTTCATAAACAACTTCATCTGAGTGAAAAACATCACCCTGTACGGCAGCATTAATCTCAGCACAAACAGAGCAAATGTTAGTGTCGATACATGAATCACAAGAGTAAGTATCATCAAAATCTGCTAATGATGGAAAATCAAAATACAATTCAGAATAAGTATCATCAACTAAATTAGAAGGAAACTCTTTTGGATTCACTACTGTTTGGGCAGATGGTTGGTTTGAATCTTGAGTTTGCTGCATGGCATTCACTATAGTGGCAAGCTGATCAATCTGTGTCTGCAAAGCTTGAAGACTTGAATCTGTTTGTTGCTGAAACTGAAGATCATTTATAGTCATTTGCTTGACAAGGTCCTCTAGTGAAGGTTCAGAAGGTGTAGAGCACATAATTTGGAATTCATTCATATGCTTATTCGGATCCTCACCTACAAGTCCATTAAACCTTGACAACAAGTGTATTAAACCAGATTCCGATTCGAAAGGAACAACAACATCATCATATTCAATACACAAGCTATTATAATTTACATCACGGGCAACTAATTGTCTTAAGGTTCTATTATCAGCCATTTCAAAATCAAGTTCAGTATCCGAAGCAAACAAGTTATGCAGATAGTCAGACTCAGACTCAGACTCAAACACAATGATGGAAAACAATTAATTAAATTTCAAAAAAATAAAATAACACTAGAATTAAACTAATTAAACAAAATAACAATTATGAGAATTTTTTCGATTTTTTTCGACTCTATAAAAACAGTAAAAAATTCATTAAAAATAGAAAAAAGGATTTTTTTGCGATTCTGAGGGTGGATTCCAGGTATTCCTTTGGAATACATAGAATTAATTACCGGACGATTTTTCTGCTTCTCGTAGGTAAAACAGTTTTACGATCGGACACAATTTTTCCAAAAACAGATTTTTTACGATTTGGACTGTAAAACGCGAATTGGACGAAACCACGAGGAAACTAAGGTCTAGACTCGAGGATACTAACTAACCCTATGACTCTAAAATTGATTAATAACGACAAGAATCCCCGCCAACGGCGCCAATTTGATCCACGGTCGCTCGCGGATCAAAAACGAGTAATTTTAAGAAAATGCAGTATAGCGGCAGTGACTCGGAATATCGTCTCACAAGGATTCTTGCAGGAATAATCAAATACAGTAACGAAATATGGGGGATTTTGATTAAGATAAAATAAATGAAAAATAAGTGATTAGAAAAAGTGATTGTAGTAATGAGTTGAAACGGCTAATCTACTCTTTTCGTTTCCCAACTTATCATCGATCCTAATAATTTCCAATTCCTAAGCGGATTCTATCCCCTTTCCGATTATAATAACAATCAACAAGCGCAATTGATATTATACGATACACGTTCCTAATTTCTGAATTAAGCAAACAGATAAAATAGTAACCGTGAATTAAGCAAACACGAGAAACATACGCGGATTAAGCAACCGCGATTAAAGTATAAGAACATACAATCATCGAAATAAATCAATCATCCCTAAGATAAATTGAATTAAGCAAACAAAATATCATAGAGAAGAATTGAAAGGAAATAGATTTTATTGGAAATTAAAAGAACCTCAAAGTGTTGGCGGGAACCGATTACAGCAAATTAATCCGAAGGAATTAGTTCTCCATAATTCATACAAAGCTCCAACAAATATTTTCATGAATAGTGAATAGGATTTTTGGCTGTACGGCCAGACCTAGACTAAAGAGGATAAAAACCAGAATTCGGGTCATAACCCAACTGGGTCAAAAACATAATTCAGGCCCAAAACAAGATCAAAACTAAAACAGAATTCTAATACTGTAACTTGAAATGAAATTCTGGAATTTTGAGCTCCGAATCTGACTTCGACTCCAACACGAAAGTCGTAGCTCTCTCTCTTAGCTTTCCGGCGATTTTTAGAACACCTCAAACGGATTCCCGGAGCTCCAGTTATGATCGTTTCCGTGCAGACTGCTAAAGCTGAAAAATAAGGGCGAAAATTAAATTAAACCAAAAATAAAATAAAATATGAAAACATAATAAAATATAATAATAAGCAAAATAAAGTAAAGAAATGCCTAAGTAAAAATATAGGAGAATGTGCATAAATATGCACTGATCATGGACTTTGGCCGTTTTTTGTACTTGAATATTGGATTCGTAATCCAAATATAATTGTCTTTTTGCCATGCGTGCATGCCATTGTATGTTTTGCTTGTCGAGTACTTATTCTCCCTCATTGATATGTATGTTCGTAATATTGTGTGTACTTGTTTTTACTAAGTGTATGGGGCCTTTGTTCGAGATAGTTGGTCCTCGACTGTGTAGAGAACTGGTCGAGTGATCAGAGTTGGGTTCCAATCGACAATGGAGCTAAGATCTCAGTCGAGGTCTTTGCTTCGCAGCGTGGACTTCCCATCGCTAGCTGGATGTTCTGCCTTATTGGTACGACAATGATGGAGCTTGATTGAGGTGTCCCTTTCGAGTCAAGAATCGGCTCGCACACACAAGAGCGGAATCTTTCCTTTTTGTTTCAAGTTTGGAAGTCGTGTTTGTACCTTAGCACGCCTCTGTGGTCATACTTCGTTGTCATCGAACCAAATACGCCGACTGCGATGTCTAACTGTAATATTGTTTAAACTTTTCTGCATTCCATGGTCGAGCAAGTTCCTCCCCGTGCATATTTTTGAGGTGATAGGTCTCGTTGTCTGTTTTTGCTCAGACACAATAGGGGCCTTCCCAGTTCACGGCAAGTTTGCCCTCGCGCAAATCTTTCTAGTTTCTTTGCAAGACTGGGCAGCCGATTTGGAATTTGCATTTTAGGAGTTTGGTGTCATGCCACATGGTTATTTTTTGTTTCAATGAGGCTTCACAAAGGGCTTCCCCTGACTGAATTTCTTCGACCAGATCGAGTTCCTCCCTTAGTGCCTCGTAGTTCATCTCTTTGTCGAGGGGAGATTCGGTCCGCCTAGAGGGCACTCTGATTTCCACCGAAATAACTGCCTCAATTTTGTAGGTTAGTTGGAATGGAGTCTCCCCGTTGGTCGAGTGTGGTGTCGTCCTGTAGGCCCAGAGTATGCTATGTAGCTCCTCGACCCACCTCTTTTTAGCTTCACCTAATCTTCGTTTTTGGCCTCACAGGATCACTCTATTCACAGGTTCAGCCTGCCCGTTTATTTCCGGGTGCTCGATAAACGTGAAATGTTTCTCGGTGCCCAGTTTAGCGACGAACTCCTGGAAGTTTTTGTCGGTGAACTGCATCCCGTTGTCGGTGACGAGTGCTTGTGGTACGCCGAAATGAGCGAGTATGTTTCTCTTGTAAAAATGAAGTATGTTATGTGTTGTCATTTTGGTGAGGGCCTCAACCTCTATCCAATTTGTGAAATAGTTGACGCCAACTATCAAGTATTTATTTTGGTACAACACCATAATGAAAGGGCTAAGGATATCTATCTCCCACCAGGCAAAAGGCCACGGGGAAGAGAGCGTTTTGAGCTCGTTGGGAGGTGCCAAATGCATATCCTTGTGACGTTGGCACTTGTCGCACTTTTTGACATGCTCCTTCGTGTCCTGATGTATAGTGTGTGAAGGCAAAGTATCTACCAACACAAGCGTGCCTCTGGTTTTTGATGATGACAACTTGCTAAGAGATATCCTTCTTTCGTTTAAATCATTCACGCTACTTATGATTCAATTTTTACAATGACGTAATGCACAAAAAGCTGTAGAAATTTATGTTTTTGCAGATTTTTGAACCATGAGCCGACCATACCGTCAGCACACAGTTTCATTCAGTTCACACGGGTCAGCGCATGGAACCATGCGTCGACCGCTGACTTGGCGCATGCAGGTTTAAGAATCAGACGGCTCAGCGCATAAAGATCATGCGTCGACCGCTGACTCGGCGCATGACAGTTTGAGTGTCACACGGCTCAGCGCACGCCGACCCTATGGTCGACCGTTCGCGCGCAGAAACAGAAATTCTGCTATGTTTCATTGATCTGTCAACTGTCTGTTTTGTATATTACTATAAATAGCTGTCTTTTCAATTTTAACAACGAACATTTTTGAAAGCATTGTGAGAAAGTGTTCAGGTCAAGAAACGTGAAAGAGGTGCATCAGTGTTCTTCATCTTCATCGTTCAATCAACTCACAAATCCTCAAATTACAGATAATCAATTTTTTGCTGCGGTTTGTGGTTTGCTCGACGGTGATAAGGTTCGAACGCGTGATTGAAGATCCGGTTCGAGTGGAAGCTGGTGCAGGTGTTTCTTGGGAGAAAACCTTTGAGGTTTTACCTATCAAGACTACAGGTTTTGAAGGCTTTTGTTACGGAATCGTCGGTTCAACAATCAAGCGAGTGCGAAGGTGATTGATTAGCGGAAGGTTGATCAATCTAGTAGCTAGGGCGTTGAAAGGTTGAAGACGTTCCGGGTTCAATTTGGGTGTGTCTAAGATCAGCCGTGCCGAAGGTTTGATCAACGGAAGAGTTGTCAATAAGGTGGCTGCAATCGGAGGTCATTCACATCAAATTGGAGGACTTGATTCATCTTGAATCAAGGGGCAAGAAGTGGTAGAAATTATCAGCAACATTGAGATTGTTTGTATCAATTGTCTATCGATTCTTGTGTATAACTGTTCTACCAAACAGGTGATATCTATTCAATACATATCTCAATTCTCATTGTAGAATTGAGGGCAGACGTACCCCAACGCGAGGACGACTGGGGGAACTGCCTCATCAAATCTTGTGTTCCTTTATTTTCTGCATTTTCAATTACAGCTTAAAAATTAAGTGATTCTAGAATAAGTGATTTTGTCAAATTGTAGTATTGATTGAGTGAGTTGGTGAAACACTGTTTTTTAACTACTAAGTACAATAGAAATACTGTACTAAGGCTTTTTCAATCACTCATTCAACACAAATATCATTTAAGGTATTTGTGCACACCAACTGTTCGACAAAAGTGCTGAACTAAAATTGCCTTAATTTTGCTGCTAGTTTTAGTGTAATTTTTGATCATTGGAATAAGGAAATAGTACGAGTGAATCACATCTGAGTTTTGCATAAAAGTGTGTAGTGATTTACTATCCGTTATCGTCTTAAATTCATCTGCTTGACGCATATCCGGCTCTCCAATAGTTGTTCGTTTTAGACTATATTTTCCAAGGCCGCTTCCGCATTTGAAAACAATTTTGAAAACCAATTTTATTGGTAGCGCCACTCAAATTTTTAAAAGGGATCTATTCAACCCCCCCTTCTAGATCCGTGCCTTAGTCTAACAAGTGGTATCAGAGCCTGGTTCTCCGGTGCTTCAAATACAACATTGATAGAATAATGGCTAACGAACCAAAAGGGGCGTACAATAGAGCTCCCGTTTTTAACGGTGAAAATTATAGCTATTGGAAAGACTGTATGCGGGTGCACATTAATTCCATAGATAGAAAGATATGGAACGTTATTCTCAATGGTCCGATTGAAATAACCATGACAAATGAGAATAACGAAGTTGTGCCAAAGCCCGAAGCACAATGGACCGACGACGATGAGCGAAAGTATAATTACGATTGGAAAGCTAAGAACATTCTAATCTCCTCATTAGGTGTAGATGAATACTACCGTGTATCCCATTGCCCTACGGCTAAGACTATGTGGGATGCACTACAAATTGCCCATGAGGGGACAAACGATGTTAAGTTGGCTCGAATCAACACTCTTATACAAGAGTTTGATCTCTTTTTCATGGAGCAAGGGGAAACCATTGCTGACATGCAAAAGAGATTTACTCATCTCATAAACAGATTACATTCACTAGGAAGACCTATTTCCAATGATCTTGCTACTAATAAAGTTTTGAGATGTCTTAGCAGGGAATGGCAGCCGAAAGTGACCGCCATCAAAGAGGCAAATGATCTTACGGTATTAGACCTGACTACATTGTTTGGCAAACTACAAGAGCATGAACAGGTACTCTTGAGTCTTGACCAACATGAAAGGAAAGAAAAGAAGGACAAAGTAAAGATGAGTGAAAAGAAGTCCATAGCTCTTAAGGCTTCTTCCTCGAAGTCTAAAGCAAAAGAGCAAAGTGATTATTCTTCAAGCGACGACGAAGAAGAAGACATAAATGAGGACATGGGGCTGTTCGTTAAACGGTATAACCAGTACGTGAGAAAGAACGGCATCCAACATTCGGAGAAGAACCTGGTAAATTTCCGAAGGCAATCAAGGTTCTCCAAAGATGACAATCAAAAAGGCAAAAAGACTAGAGGAACGTGCTATAAATGTGGAAAGCCCGGTCACTACAAACCGGACTGTCCAATGAACAACAAGGGAAAAGAAAAGGAACAATCGAAGTCACATAAGAGAGCATCAAAGCCTAGGAGGGCGTACATCGCGTGGGAAAGCGACAGTGATTCTTCCTCCTCTAATGAAAGCTCTAGTGATGAAGAAGAGTCCGTGAATCTATGTCTCTCCGCAAATCAGAAAAAGAAAAAGAAACAGGTACGTCACTCTAGATATAATATGTCATCTAATATGTCTCATTCCGAATTACAAACCGCATTCGATGTTTTACACAAGGAAGCAACTGAAGCCTTTAAGAAACTTGCTTCTAATAGAAGAATTTTTACATATTTAGAGCACAAAGTCTTAGAGTCCGAAAAGAAATTAGAGGACCTTAAGGCTTCCATTGTGAAAGATAATGAATCGGATTGTAAGGACAATAGTAATCCTTTCAACTTTGGTTGTGATACTTGTCATATTTGGCAAGGTGAGGTTAGAAACCTTAAGGCCAAATTAGACAAGGCACTTGAACCTAAAATTACATTTGCAATCGATAAAAAGGATTTTAGAAAAAGTATGATAAACCCATATCAAAAATATGCATATGTAATTAGGGATCAAGCAAGTGAAAGTGATTCTAATGTCGACTTTGTATGCTTTTACTGTTGCAAGAAAGGCCACTCCATTGGTAAATGTCGATTTAGGAGATTTCTTGTTCCTAAAGGCATCTACCAATGGTTGCCCAAACGCAACCGTCTTGTCGCTAACCTATTAGGACCCAATATGCCATTGGGTACCTCCCTTTTCTAAGTTATATTTTGACAGGTGAAATGTGTCGAGTCCACCGAGAGAAGATGGGTTCTTGATAGTGGGTGCTCAAGGCACATGTCTGGAGACATATCCTTATTCATAGACTTCGTGGCTAAGAAGAAAGGGTATGTAACATACGGTGATAACAACCGCGGAGCGATACTAGGTAAAGGTAGTATAGGTAATCCCTCCTCTACTACAATTTCCGATGTGTTGCTTGTCGAAAACCTTAAACATAATCTCCTTAGCATTAGCCAATTATGCGACAAAGGTTACAATGTTTCCTTTTCAAAAGATTGCTGCAAAATTGTGCATGAAAGTGATAAGAAGAATGTGTTTATTGGTTTTAGAGTAAACAATGTGTATATGCTTGACTTGAATGTGGTATCCCCAACAAGCGATCAATGTCTCATATCTATGAGTGAAGACTCATGGCTATGGCATAGGCGCTTAGCGCATGTCAACTTTGACTTACTCAATAAGATTGTCTCAAAAGATCTAGTACTAGGACTTCCCAAAATTAAGTTCACCAAGGATCACCTTTGTGATGCTTGTCAAAAAGGAAAACAAACGAGGATCTCCTTTAAATCCAAAAAGATTATTTCAACAACGAGACCTCTTGAACTACTTCATATGGACTTGTTTGGGCCGTCTAGGATCAAAAGTCTAGGAGGAAACTATTACGGATTCGTAATAGTGGACGACTTTTCTAGGTTCTGTTGGACCATCTTCTTAGTGAGTAAAAGTGACACGTTTGCCGCTTTTGAGAGATTTGCCAAGCTCTCCCAAAATAAGTTAAATACAAACATTGTGTCAATAAGAAGTGACCACGGAGGTGAATTTGAAAATCATTTATTTGAAGAATATTGCGGTAACCATGGCATCGATCATAACTTCTCGGCTCCACGAACTCCTCAACAAAATGGGGTTGTGGAGCGTAAAAACAGAATTTTAGAAGAATTGGGAAGAACAATGATTAATGATAGTGGTTTACCAAAATACTTTTGGGCCGACGCCATTAGTACGGCATGTTATGTTTTGAATAGGGTACTCATCCGCCCCATTCTAAACAAAACTCCGTATGAACTTTTAAAAGGGCGAAAGCCTAATGTTTCTCACCTTCATGTTTTTGGATGCAAGTGCTTTGTATTAAACAATGGAAAGGAAAACTTGGGCAAGTTTGATTCAAAAGCCGATGAAGGCATTTTTCTAGGGTACTCGCAATCAAGTAAAGCATATAGGATTTATAATAAAAGATTACTAGCTGTTGAAGAGTCTGTGCACGTTACGTTTGATGAGTCCTATCCGAGAAATGTCGGAAAGGATAGTGTTGTTCATGGTGCAGGTACATCCACAGAAGACATACTCAAAGGTGGCGAAACGGGGATTGATCAACCCGATAGAGTCAAAATTGAGGAGGATAAGGATGCACACCATGAGGTAACTGAGGAAGCTCATCCGCCTACAAACGATGATCTCCCTCAAGCTTGGAAGTCGTGTAAAGATCATCCAATTGACAATATTCTCGGAGACATCACAAAGGGAGTCACCACTCGATCTAAGCTAAGTAACTTTTGTTATCACTTCGCTTTCGTTTCACAAATAGAGCCTAAAAACCCCAAAGAGGCCCTACTCGATGAGCACTGGTTTTTATCGATGCAAGAGGAACTAAATCAGTTTAAAAGAAACGAGGTATGGGACCTTGTCCCTCCTCCGCGAGGCCATCGAGTAATCGGCACCCGATGGGTGTTTAGGAACAAGTTGGACGAAAACGGGGTAATAACCCGTAATAAAGCGAGATTGGTCGCTCAAGGGTATAACCAAGAGGAAGGCATCGACTATGAGGAAACTTATGCGCCGGTTGCCCGACTCGAGGCTATACGCCTTTTACTCGCCTTTGCATGTGCAAAGGATTTTAAGTTATTTCAAATGGATGTTAAAAGTGCGTTCCTTAACGGTCACATAAATGAAGAAGTATATGTGTCTCAACCTCCCGGTTTTGAATCTCATGAATACCCTGAACATGTTTACAAGTTAAAAAGAGCTTTATATGGTCTCAAACAAGCTCCTAGAGCTTGGTATGAGCGACTAAGTAAGTTTTTACTTAATCAGGGGTACTCACGAGGAAAGGTTGACACTACACTCTTCATTAAACGTCAAGGAAAGCACTTGATTTTGGTGCAAATCTATGTTGACGATATTATATTTGGATCCACTAACATGAATCTCGTGAGAGAGTTTTCTGACCTCATGCAGGGCGAATTCGAGATGAGTATGATGGGGGAGCTCACATACTTCCTCGGCCTGCAAATTAAACAACTCCAAGAAGGGACATTCGTGAGCCAAACAAAATATTGTTTGGACTTGATCAAGAGATTTGACATGGCAAAATCCAAGGCCATAGACACCCCAATGCCTACATGCGTAAATTTGGATAAAGATGAAAATGGCAAGGACGTAGAGGTAAAACGATATAGAGGTATGATTGGTTCACTTCTCTATCTTACTGCGTCACGTCCTGATATTATGTTTAGTGTGTGCATGTGTGCACGATACCAATCATGTCCCAAAGAATCCCACCTAAAAGCTGTTAAACGAATTCTTCGATACCTGTCAGGTACCCCGAAGTATGGATTGTGGTATTCTAAGGGTAGTGATTGCTCGTTGGTAGGTTACTCCGATTCCGACTTTGCCGGGTGCAAATCGGATAGGAAAAGCACTAGTGGTACATGTCATTTGTTTTCAAACTCCTTGGTTAGTTGGCATAGCAAGAAACAAGTTTCAGTTGCTTTATCAACGGCCGAGGCGGAATACGTTGCCGCTGGTAGTTGTTGTGCTCAAATTCTGTGGATTAAGCAACAACTACTAGATTTCAATCTTAAACTTGAACGTATTCCTATCCTATGTGACAACACTAGCGCTATTAACCTTACCAAAAATCCCGTATTACACTCTCGCACTAAACATATAGAAATTCGACACCATTTTCTTAGGGACCATGTTGAGAAAGGTGATGTTGTATTTGAACACGTTGACACTAAAAACCAACTAGCGGACATTTTCACAAAGCCGCTAGCAACGGAACCTTTCTTTCATATCCGCCGAGAACTTGGCATCCTCGACATTTCGGAACGGGAATAATATTTGCTGATGTTATCTTATTTCATTCAAATAATCATGCTGTTGTACTTCTAACAATTTGATATTCGTGTAAGTATAAGTATGTTGTGTATCAAGCAAATCAGGCATCAAGGTGATATTGTTCTTTCTCTCTCTCTTTGTTTGATAATCCTGTTGATCTCAAATCATATCGCTTATACTACGCTAAATTTGTATGACATCTACTGCATATGTATATAGATATTTTTTTCTTATATGTCATGACATCATTTTTGCATAGCATGTACCTCTGAATATGGTAAAATACAAAAATCTGCTGTTTGTTGCATATTGAGTCGACCATAACAGGGCAGCGGTCGGCGCACCCTGTTAACTTTTGTATCTGGTGAATGGCAATACACCGGGTGGACCACCCTTGGCAAATTCTATCAGCCGTATCAACCAAGCACTGCAGACCCACCTTCTCCTCAACAACCGTCAAACAATTCGGAGATTTTAGAAATGATGCAGTCGATGCAGTTGGAACAGCGAAATTTTATGACCAATATGCAGGAACAACAGCAAAAATTCATGAGGGATCAAAATGAAAGAATGGCACAAATTCGTTCTGAACTGCATAACCAAAATGAACGGATCAGTGGAATGTCGACTCAGCTGGACGCTCGATTCGAGACTCTAACTCACTGTCATCAAGCTGAAGAGCGCGCCATTGTCGACAGTCTTGACTTTTTGAATAACATCACAGAAGAATTTACTGATCTAGCTCATCCCCAACGCCATCCTCATTACTATGACAGGCGTGGTCGTGGTCGCGGACGTGGACGGGGCTATTAGCATGCGCTCATATGTCATTTGTTGTTTCCTGTTTTGGCTTGCATTCATTTTGTTTGTTGTGTTTTGCTTTTCTGCCCAAACTCACTATGATTGTTGCTTACTTCTATGTTGCTATCATGACATTTTTGTGGTTCTGTAATCTATTAACTGTTATCTCCATCGTATGTATAACTGTTGTTTACTTCTCATCTGTTGGTATCTCATTTATGCATGATTCAATGTGTTGTTATTGTGTCACGAGTTTACCTCTTTTTGATGTTGTCAAAGGGGGAGAACCGAGCAGTAGATAGACGATGATTACGACCGCTATAATTGTAAAAGAAAGGGGGAGCATACCTATACCTATCACGTGTTGCGTAACAGTAGATTGCCATCATCAAAAAGGGGGAGAATGTGAAGGCAAAGTATCTACCAACACAAGCGTGCCTCTGGTTTTTGATGATGACAACTTGCTAAGAGATATCCTTCTTTCGTTTAAATCATTCACGCTACTTATGATTCAATTTTTACAATGACGTAATGCACAAAAAGCTGTAGAAATTTATGTTTTTGCAGATTTTTGAACCATGAGCCGACCATACCGTCAGCACACAGTTTCATTCAGTTCACACGGGTCAGCGCATGGAACCATGCGTCGACCGCTGACTTGGCGCATGCAGGTTTAAGAATCAGACGGCTCAGCGCATAAAGATCATGCGTCGACCGCTGACTCGGCGCATGACAGTTTGAGTGTCACACGGCTCAGCGCACGCCGACCCTATGGTCGACCGTTCGCGCGCAGAAACAGAAATTCTGCTATGTTTCATTGATCTGTCAACTGTCTGTTTTGTATATTACTATAAATAGCTGTCTTTTCAATTTTAACAACGAACATTTTTGAAAGCATTGTGAGAAAGTGTTCAGGTCAAGAAACGTGAAAGAGGTGCATCAGTGTTCTTCATCTTCATCGTTCAATCAACTCACAAATCCTCAAATTACAGATAATCAATTTTTTGCTGCGGTTTGTGGTTTGCTCGACGGTGATAAGGTTCGAACGCGTGATTGAAGATCCGGTTCGAGTGGAAGCTGGTGCAGGTGTTTCTTGGGAGAAAACCTTTGAGGTTTTACCTATCAAGACTACAGGTTTTGAAGGCTTTTGTTACGGAATCGTCGGTTCAACAATCAAGCGAGTGCGAAGGTGATTGATTAGCGGAAGGTTGATCAATCTAGTAGCTAGGGCGTTGAAAGGTTGAAGACGTTCCGGGTTCAATTTGGGTGTGTCTAAGATCAGCCGTGCCGAAGGTTTGATCAACGGAAGAGTTGTCAATAAGGTGGCTGCAATCGGAGGTCATTCACATCAAATTGGAGGACTTGATTCATCTTGAATCAAGGGGCAAGAAGTGGTAGAAATTATCAGCAACATTGAGATTGTTTGTATCAATTGTCTATCGATTCTTGTGTATAACTGTTCTACCAAACAGGTGATATCTATTCAATACATATCTCAATTCTCATTGTAGAATTGAGGGCAGACGTACCCCAACGCGAGGACGACTGGGGGAACTGCCTCATCAAATCTTGTGTTCCTTTATTTTCTGCATTTTCAATTACAGCTTAAAAATTAAGTGATTCTAGAATAAGTGATTTTGTCAAATTGTAGTATTGATTGAGTGAGTTGGTGAAACACTGTTTTTTAACTACTAAGTACAATAGAAATACTGTACTAAGGCTTTTTCAATCACTCATTCAACACAAATATCATTTAAGGTATTTGTGCACACCAACTGTTCGACAAAAGTGCTGAACTAAAATTGCCTTAATTTTGCTGCTAGTTTTGGTGTAATTTTTGATCATTGGAATAAGGAAATAGTACGAGTGAATCACATCTGAGTTTTGCATAAAAGTGTGTAGTGATTTACTATCCGTTATCGTCTTAAATTCATCTGCTTGACGCATATCCGGCTCTCCAATAGTTGTTCGTTTTAGACTATATTTTCCAAGGCCGCTTCCGCATTTGAAAACAATTTTGAAAACCAATTTTATTGGTAGCGCCACTCAAATTTTTAAAAGGGATCTATTCAACCCCCCCTTCTAGATCCGTGCCTTAGTCTAACATAGTGGACCAATAATATCCCGCTCGCAGGGCCTTTTAGGCGAGGGATCGTCCTTCGAGGTACTGGGCGTTGATTCCTTTGTGGATCTCTTGAAGTATGTGGGCGACCTTGGACTCCTCGACACACTTGAGAAGAGGGATAAAGAATCTCCGTCTGTATAACTTGTCTTTGATCAAGACGTAGGAGCAAGCACTGCGCCTGATTATGTTATCCGCTTTCGGGTCGGGGAAGTTCCCCTGTGGTGAGGTATGTGTATACCAGGGTCATCCAGCAGTCGCTATCGTTGATGGCATTCACGTCAATGGTCACAGTGGGCTTCCCGATGCTTGGTCAAGAATCGAAAATTTTCATATTTTCCTTGAAAAAGGTTAAGTACTCAACGAGGTTTTCTTTTTTGACTTGGTACTCTCCCCGTACTTGAGAGGCGAAAAGATGAGAATTAGTAAAGATCTTTACCTATTTCGCGCCTAGGTCCCCAAATAAGCATAGCCCTACAAGGAAGGCTTCATACTCAACTTGGTTATTCGAGGTCGGGAAGGATAAAGTGAGAGACACTTCAATCAGGATGCCTTCTTCCTTCTCAAGAATGATGCCCGCACCGCTTCCTGTCGAGCTAGATGCCCCACCCACATAGATGGTCCACCTGTGGGCTCCGTCTGCCAGTGAGATCAACACGGTCATTTCTGCCACGAAGTCGGCTAGCACTTGAGCTTTAAGGGCTTCTTGCTCTCGTACTGGACATCAAACTCAGAGAGTTCCAGTGACTATTTAAGCATCCTACTGTCCATGTCGGAATAACCAAGTAGTTGCTTTTCGGCCTGGTCAGTCCGTACCACGATCGTGTGAGCCAGGAAGTAATATTGTAATCTTCTGGACGCATTGATGAGGGTCAAAGCCAATTTTTCGATCTACTGATATCTAATATTTGGGCTTAACAAGTCTTTGCTAGTGAAGTATATAGGTTTCTGCCCTTTGGGGGTTTCGTGAGTGAGAGTCGGGCTGACGGCCTCGGCTGTGACAGTGATGTAGAGGTACAAAGTCTCTCTGTTTTCTGGTCATGAGAGGACTAGAGGTCGTGAAAGAACTTGTTTGATATTGAGGAGGGCTTGCTTACACTCCTCGGTCCATTTGAATGCCGCTTCCTTGCGCAGAAGTTTGAAATTAGAAGTGCACGATGGGAGGATTTAGCTACGAAGCGAGACAGCAAGGTGAGCATCCTGTTTAGGGATTGGATCAATTTCTTCGAGCTCGGTGTTGGGAACTCAGAGAAAGCCCTGCATTTTTTGAGTTTCACTTTGATTCCTCATTCTGTCAGATAGAAACCGAGGAATTTTCCTGCTCGAACGCCAAAGGTGCACTTCCCCGGGTTGAACCTCATCCTGCACCTCTTCGCCGTGTTGAAGACCCTTTTGATATGGAGGGTGTGGTCGATTTACTCTTGGGATTTCACAATCATGTCATTCATGTAAATATCGAGCATGTCCCCGATCTCACTTCGGAAGACTTTGTTCATCATCCTTTGGTAAGTAGCACCGGCGTTTTTGAGGCCAAAATTACGTTGTAGTAATAGTTGCTCGACTCGGTCATGAAAGTCATGGATTGCTTGTTGATTTTTGCCATGAGGATTTGGTTGTACCCTGAGTATCCATCCATAAACGACAATAGTTTGGAACCCGCAGATGTTGTCGACGAATTTGTCAGATATACATCTTTGGGGCAGGCTCTATTAAGATCCTTATAGTCAACACACATTCTCCATTTTCCATTAGATTTTTTTAACTAATACAATGTTAGAAATCCATGTTGTGTATTGGGAGACGGAGCTCCATTGGTCGACCAGGATGCAGCAAACGTCGAATTTCGCCATTTGTGCTCTCTCTAGGGCTGGAAATGAGTAGAGCCGAGTCGATTCGAACTTAGCTCGGCTCGGCTCGACTCGTTAAGAATTGATTCAGCTCAAATCTTGGTTCGCGTTCGACACAAACTTTTTATTAAGCTCAAACTCGACTCGTTATAAGTTCACGAGCAACTAGGTTCATCTCGTTAGGTTCAACTTCCTTGCTTCACGGACTTAAAAGTCATTTTTAAAATCTATTTTTTATATATTTGACAATTTAAATTAATTTTATTTTAAAAAGAAAGTATTGAAATAAAATAAAAGTTATTAGATTAGAGTTTAACTTTGTCTAAAAAATCTACTACTTTAAAAATTAATTAATTTATATGATGCTAATTTTATTTGTATAATTATTTTTATAAATATTTTTCTCACTTGAGAATATAAATTATCAATTAAAAATATTAGATTAAAATAAAATATAAGGTTAACATTTATATTAAATCTTTAAACCTACTCTTAAAGACAGTATAATACTTCTCATATATAATTGAGTTGGCTCATGAACCTATCGAGTCAAGCTATGTATAGTTCGAGTTCAACTCATTTAGTTAACAAACTTAATTTTTCGCTCATATTCAGCTCATTAGGTTCATGAACCAAGTTCAACGAATTAATTTTCAAATTGAGTTCCGAACTATTTTTGAGTTGGTTCGGCTCATTGCTAGCCCTAGCTCTCGCGAGCAAAGGAATACTAGAGTTGGGAGAACCTCCTGGTAGCTCCTCGAGGTAGAAGATGATGGGGTTTAATTTTTCCTAGAACCTGTCGAAGGTTGCGTTCTGGTTTGAGCTTGCGTCGATTATCTCATCGAATTTTCTTTTCATCGACCACACAGTGAGCTTGTTGAATCCTCCGTTGGATATGACCAAAACGGAGGGAAAGTTCTCCCATGTGTTGTGGGAAGAAAAAGGCATGTCGGCCTCGTCGGGGACGTAGAAGTCCTCAGACCGAGAGACACAAAGGGTGACCTATAAGCCGGTGTTTTCAGAGGGTGGTATTTCCTCATCGACCTTCTTTGCCTCACGGAAATTCTGTTGAGGAGCCTCACTCTTCTTGGTGTACTGTTTCAGACGTTCTTCCTTGATGAGGATATCAATTGCATCCTTGAGACGGATGCAGTCTTCGGTGACGTGTCCGTGGCTTTTATGGAACCGACAGTACTTGGATTTGTCAACGTTTGGCTTGGGGGGTGTTGGCCTGGGAAAATGAAGCCTACCCTGTTGGAATTCCGAGTTTATGCACTCGGCCAGAAAGTGCTTGTGGGAAGCGGCCAATAGCTGTACTCAGTGAAACGGCCTGCTGGTCCCCTATGTTCGTGGGAGTCGCGAGGATTATCATCTCTTATTTTCTCCCCGCCTTGTCGAGTAGCCACAAGGTCATCATAATTCGAGATTTTGGTGCACTCTTGGTTTCATGAGTCCCGGGCATTGTTGGCGGCCTCTCTTTCCTCGTATTAGATGTAGGCTTGGGCTTTAAGGAAAAGGTCATCCAGCGAGTGGAGCGTCTCAATGCCAATTGCTTTGGCAAAGTCACTGTGAGGGCGCAACCCTCGCTCAAGCAGGTATCTTTTCATTCGGTCAGTCGTGGTGATTTGGAAGGCCTCTCGATTAAACCTCTCTATGTAGGCTCGGAGAGGTTCATCTTTACCCTGTATGATGGCCTCGAGCGATGCATCAAATTTTGGATTTCTTTGAGAGATGGTGAAATGCCTAGTGAACTGTGTCTTCAGATCCTTCCAAGAGGTGATGAACTCTGAGGGGAGGCTTTTTTACCATGCCATGGCGCCCTTCCTCAGAGTTGTGAGGAAGAGTCTGCACTTGATGGCGCCTTTGACATTGTGGTAGTCAAGAATCACATCGATGTTTTCCATGTGATCATTTGGGTCCGTCATGCCATCATAGGTTGTGAGGCTCAAAGGTTTCTCCATCCCGATGGGGAGGGGAGTTTCAATAATTGCTCGGGGCAATGCACGGCGAGGGTCATCTTCGTTGCTTTGGACTGGTGAGCGCGACGAAGAGAGGCCGTGCTGCAGGATTCTATCGCGACGCAACGAGTTTCTTGGTCGACCCTTCGACTTATCAAGTTGCCTACCGCCTTTGATCCTTTTGGGAATGGGAGAGCGCCGCTCCTTGTAGGGATCGTGCTTCTATGTAATCGCAGGTTGTGGCCTCTCTAGACACGGGTGACGTTCGGGTTGTTGCGAGGAAAGGCTTTGAGATTCATTGTGTTGGTGTCTTTGCAGGGGAGAGTGTAGACAAGTGTCTCGTTGTTGCAGGGACGTGCTACGAGAATCAGGCCATAGGTGTCTCTGCAGAGGAGAACGTGATTGACGGTCTTTCTCTAACATTCTAATCCGTTCATTTTGTTGTAAAATCATGAAGTTGGTCTGGTTGATTGCTGCGAACAAGGCCGATGTGGTAAGATCAACGTTGGGTGGTATGGAAATTGGTTGAAAAACCCCTGGATTCTCGAAATGCTGGACGATATTGTAGGCCACATTATCGGAGGGGGGAGATGCAGTCAATTCATCCCTAGGATCACCCTCTTCAGAAACGGTCGTTACATTATTGTCATAATCATCGCCGGCAGTGAAGGTGGTGAAGGAAGTTTCTTGAACATTGCCATCGGTGTGTTGATTGGCTATGATGATCAGTAGGTTTTTGATAATTTGCTTTGGTTCTTACGTTTCAGAGAAAGAAAAGACGGGGGAGCAAAGGGTTTCCAGAGATGGCACCACTGATCTTACCGGATCAGAAGTTCATTCAGCGGCCAGCAATGCGCCATGAGCTCCAAATTCGCCAGTGATTGAGAAGAGGAGGTGGTGTACCTACAAGACACTCTGATGCCAAAGTGAGGTTCAGAGTGAAAAATAAAGAAAGTACATAATAGTGAGTGGATTATAATACCTGACCCTCATGCGGAGGAGGGTATTTATAATGTGAAGGCTCTGCTGTTTTGACATAAATTTTGGTAAAAATTGTTGATTGAATAAGATGTAGAAACATGAAGAATTCTGCAGAAAATAAAGATGTCAAATGAAATGTCCCAGCATGAAGACTCAACATCCTGGACTGACTTAGCAGGTTATTTTAATTCTGTTGCAATATTCAAGGAGCGGTCACAGTACTGGATCAAGGAATCAGCTGACAAAACATTTGAAGCCTAAGACAACAGAAGGTTATAAAATAAGACTTAGACCTAGGGCTGAATAACTAATCGCTTGTAACACTTTTATAAAGGGAAATAAGGGTTTAGGGTTTTGAGAGTCATAAGATTTCTTGTGTTGTAAGTCTCCCTTTGTATCAGTTGGATATATTATGGTAGACACAAATGTTTATACATATTCAGAAGCCTTGAGGTAATGAATTGTATATTGTTCTTGGATGAAGCTTTGAAGCAAATCCAATATAATCCGAGGAGGATTGTTAGTCAAGGTTGCTTGGCTGAACTTTACATTGAAAGAGGGTTCTTTCAAGTAGGATGATGCAGTTGTTGTCGATTGTAACTGTCAAATATCAAAGAAGGTGATTAAGGGAGTAAGATAGGTTTCTCTTATCTAGGATGGAGTTCTTAAATAAAGTTTTCATTGGGTAGTGATAGGTAAACCGAAGGTTGTTTATTGTAAACCTGAGGATATTTATATAAAACTATACTAGTGATAGTGGATTCTTCTTCCTGGCTTGGTAGCCCTCAGATGTAGGTGTATTGCACTGAACTAGGTTAACATATCTTGTGTTATTTATCATTCTGCAAATTTACAATTCAGTATTTGCTTATTGATTAACATATTGTAGCTGATATTGAAACATCTATCGTGATTCTGTTACTGATATTCAGAGTGTCAGCTTGATTATTCTACCCTTGTTTTAAACTTATGCAGGGAACAATGTCGTGACATGTTGTTAGGACATCTACAATTTTCTATGCCAGAATTTCAAATGGTATCAGAGCAGACATCTAGTCTGTTTCTAGATGAGATCTTGGGAGATACTTTCTGGTTCATTAAATAAGGCGTGTGTTTGTGTAATCAGACCTTTCATTCTGATGTTTTCAAAAGTATTGGATATCTAGAATGATTAGTATTGGATCAAGGATGACAACTATTGTTTGGTTGTCTTTTGCTACTGTGAAGATGCTTCAGCTGCTGCTGGTGAAGAGGTTCTTCTCTGCATGATGACTGAAGACTGTTGAAGGTGTTTTTTGGTATTCCGCTGCATGTGTCTCTGAAGGAAGAACTCTGGCTGACCTGTGTGATTCTGGAGTTGTGGTTCAAGAAAAGTCTATTCTTGGAATAGATTGAGATGTTCACTATCTAGAGATTTGAAGAAGGAAGATGGTGGAAGCGTTTTCTGATCTTGCATGTTTTCTCCTACTATTGAAAGTAAAGCTAGATTGAATACTTTGTTTATCCTCTTTTTGTCATGAAGGTGCCAACATCTATGGAAGTTCTAGTCGTTCCAGCAGGGAGTAGTGGAATAGAGAGAGGTGTTTTCCGTTGCTTGCCTTTGATGTCTTGTTACTTGGAAGGATGGTTTCTTCAGATTGATGAAGTCAAGATGGTACTCCAAGAAGTGCAACATCTCTAGTTGCATCTACCAAGGATCATGTTCTATGAAGATTGGATGCATTAAATATCATCGTTGAATATTTCACTAGATAAGGATTTGATGTTCAACCAGATGTTGAAACATTCCATCAGCAGAGTTTATGCAGAATCTTGTTGATTCAAGGAGTGAATCTCTAGGACAAGGGAGTGGAGTAGCTTATGCTCTGGGAACCAAACTTTTGTGTGTTGACATAAAGTGTTGGGAACCTTCTTCTGGTTGGATCTGTAGAGGCACATAATATGACTAGGAAGTTTCTTGGAAAGAAACTTATCTAGAATATGGTGATAGTGGAAGTGAAGATGAAGACATCTTAATCTTGATGAATATTGCTTGGGTCAGTTTATTTCTGATCTAGGTGAATTGGAGCGTAACTGTTGAGAGCATGTGATCCATTTCAACATGGAGGTTCTGGATAAGTGTCCAGGATATCATCTCTGACTCCTTGAAGAATTATCTACTTAAGGAAAGTTGGATTTCTTTTGGTATAGCTATTGTGTGGTCTGCTCTTGATTACGCTTTTCTAAAGAATCAGACTTTGGCATATTTGATTCTTCTGAAGATGTGTTCTTGAAGCAGTTGTTCATCAAGGTATGTATCCTTGAACAGTTTGGGTATGGTTCATAAACATGATAGAGGTTGTCTACTCAAACTTGATATCTTAATCAAGTCTATGAGAGTATGGAACTCTTATTCTGTAGAAGTGGAAAAGTTCCTCGAGATGGTATGTCTGAGGGGGAGTTGATCAAGATTGTATCAGACAGACTTGAGCTCATCAGCTGGAAGTCATGACATTGATGTCAAAATCATATGTTCTGACATCAGGTTTATCATCAGACTGTTCCCTCTGTGGGATCTGGTTATAGTGGAGGTTTATCATCTTGAGAGAAGTTGATCTTCTCAGATGTGATTGGAATGTATGCTTCAAAAAGCCTATGCAGTGTATGGGAATTGCATAAGCTAGTAGAGGCTACATTTTATAGTCTTAGTGTATCTAAGATGTCTTGCTTTGGAGAAAGTAGGATGTTTGTTGAAGACCCAGATTCTTGGTTGAACCAAGAGTATTTTGTCTCTTGGAAATCTGGAGGAAGTTGTGTGACAATTGGCTGTGTTTAACAATAGTCACTTGGATCCAAGATGTGTGTTTCATATTACCCTTTAAACATATTACCTTTATAAAGAAGGGTGGTTATTTGAAGACCAAAGGAGGAGCTAGTTTTGCTCTTGGCCTGCTGATTATTGAAGGGATCTTCGCTTAAGGAGCTTGCTTTAGTGGAAGTATGAGAGTTTATTTCTCTCTACAGTTGTCTGAAGTTCTTAATGATCAAGCTGGTAGAAGATGTGTTCTCTGAATATCTTCAGTAGGATTACTATGCAATAGTAAGTTCAGTGGTAATTGTATCAAGAACCATTTTGTTTGGCATTTGTGATATGAGAAGGATGTCCTAACTGATGTTAGAACATCATCATGTTTTCTGAAATTAGAGTTCAGTTTGTGGAAGCTGATATTCACCAGTTGAGTCAAAAATGTTCTAACTTATCATACGGGAGAATGATGAGATGAAGATTGTCTTGGATTATGCGGGTGTCTATCTTGTACTCTGACTCGTGCTGAGGTCAGAATGCTTGTGGATAAGTGGTTGCTTTTGCTGCAAGTAATTCTAGAGATAAGTGGATCAATTTGGAGCTTGAGAAGAAAGTAAGCCGATGATTTCTGGAGCTTGTATTTGATGTCTTTCAAGTGTGAATGACATCTGGGCTAGCTAACAAACTAAGAGATTTTGTATGTCTCTTTGAGGAATGTGAGCTTTCCAGGTTCAATTGGATTTATTCTCAAGAAACAAGGATATATATGCCTGTAAAATTCAAGGTGGATTTGTACAGGGTATGGATGGGTTCAGGATGAGAGGGATCAATGGTGATTTTGGTCTCAATCCAAGAGTTTGTTGGTTATGGTATAAGGATGGTAATCCTAGTACTTTCTCACTATATGAGCATGAAGTTGGTCATGTGATAACATGTGCTGGTTTTGGCTGTTTCTTGTTGGAAGAAGTATCATTTATGAAAGATAGGGGAAGAGCTCATGTCGGTTGGGTGTACTACTGTGGTACATAGATTGCTTGTGGATTAAGTAGTAAGTGAATGCGTTCAGCAGGTGTGTTGAACAAGGAGTGAGCTCTTGAAGACATCAAGATGAGTCTTGTGTTTTCCATTCACTTTAAGGTGTTGTTCTTTCAAAGGAGCACTGGTTATCCCTGATACGGGAAGTTGGACTTCTGTCAAGGATCTGTTACTGCAGTAGTACAATTGTTTATCAAGATTGCTTGTGGTTTCAAGCAGTTTGAAATTATGTTCCTCTAGTGAGGGTGTAATGTCAGACAAGATGTTGTGACATTATGTTACTGGTGAAGTTCATGGTGGACTTGATAGTTTAGAATTGGTTCTATCGTTGGGGTGTCAATAGACTGAATCAACATTGTACAAGCTTCTTGGGAGTGTCCTAAGAATCATTGTTTTTATCTGGGAGAATCTATTTTTCTTTGCAGATTGGAAGATCAATAGAAGTATCATGTTGATATTTGAAGATATCATGATCAAGTATACTAATTTTAGATTAAAGAGTTGATTTAGAGTTAAGTAAAGAAGATTATGATTATCTCTTAAATCTGTTATGTCTGTACTTGACTAGACAATACAGTGAGGTCTTGGTCAATGCAGAAGAAAAGTTGTTTTGGTCATCTTTGAGAAGACTAGACAATGTCTTCCTAGATGTCAGGATATTGTTCAGGACTTATTCTTTGTAGATCAACAAGTGGTTACTTTTGGGTGGTGTATCTGAATGTTTATTAGGGAGGCATGTCAAAAGTGGCATGCGAATTTCTTAGAACTTTTATTTCTAAATAAAACAGTCCAAATTGAATAATGGCTTGAAGAATGGGTCCTGGACGGTGCACAACTAGTTTTGCTGAAGTTTTCTTCCTCAAAGAGCGTTTCCTTTGACTCTGATCTTTGGTACAATAGAGGATCGTTACTTCCTAAGTTTGTGATCGAGTATAAAAATGGTCTCTTATTCTTCGTCTCATAATGTGTTTTTTCTTGAGCCATGTGGCTTTTGTCAAGATTTGGGTATGTACTATTTGGAGCTGGGTATGTTTTGGAAACTTTTGTCAAGTTTTGGCTAAAAAGGGGGAGAAAGGTTATCTGAGGTTTGGTTTTGTTCTTGCAGTTGTTTTGAAAGGATGTTGGATAAGATATTCCAACATCTTATCTGAGTCTCAATTTTTGTTCTAATTCACATTTGTGCCTTGTTATCTGAGTTATGAAGCAGGATGTGTCATGTGACCTGAGTTGCATGCTCTATGTACTCTGTGTTATGTATGCTACATTTGTTTCTTCTTAAGCTCTTTCTAGATCTTCTTAAGGGTTCTCTTATGCCCCTTGAGAGGAAGATTTATCCCTATGTGGTAAGTAAAGGTTTGAGAGGGAGTGTGTTACATCCTCTTCCTCATGTACACCAACAGGCAGCTAGGGATTTCAGCTGAAAGGGGAGCCTCAGAAGTGTGCCAATCGTAACCACCACTCCCTGGATGAAATTGAAAGTCATTCAGACTTTCTTTTTCTACCTAAGGAGTTTTAGCCAAATTTTGTCAAAAGGGGGAGATTGAAGGCTCTGCTATTTTGACATAAATTTTGGTAAAACTTATTGATTAAATAAGACATTCAAACATGAAGAATTATGCAAAAAAACAAAGATGTCGAATAAAATGTCCCAGCATGAAGACTCGACATCCTGGACTAACTTAGCAGGTTGTTTTAATTCTGTTGCAAGATTCAAGGAGCGATCACAGCAGTGGATCAAGAAATCAGCTGGTAGAAGATTTGAAGCCCAAGACATCAAAAGGTTATAAAAGAAAACTTAGACCTAGGGCTAAATAACTAATCGCTTGTAACATTTTTGTAAAGGGAAACAAGGGTTTAGGATTTTGAGACTCGTAGACTTTCTTGTGTTGTAAGTCTCCCTTTGTATCAGTTGGATACATTGTGGTATACACAAGTGTTTATATAGATTCAGAAGCCTTGAGGTAATGAATTGTATATTGTTCTTGGATGAAGCTTTAAAGAAAATCCAATATAATCCGAGAAGAATTGTTAATCAAGGTTGCTTGGCTGAACTTTATGTTGAAAGAGGGGTCTTTTACGTAGGATGACGCAGTTGCTGTCGATTGTAACTGTCAGATATCACAGGAGGTAATTAAGGGAGTGAGGTAGGTTTCTCTTATCTAGGATGGAGTTCTTAGATAAAGTTTTCATTAGGTAGTGATAGGTAAACCGGAGGTTGTTTACTATAAACTTGAAGTTGTTTACATAAAACTATACTACTGATAGTGGATTCTTCTTTCTGGGTTGATAGTCCCCAGGTGTAGGTGTATTGCACCGAACTCAGTTAACATATCTTGTGTTATTTATTATTCTGGAAATTTATAGTTCAATATTTGCTTATTGATTAACATGTTGTAACAGATGTTGAAACATCTGTCGTGATTCTGTTGTTGATATTTAGAGTGTCAGCTTGATTATTCATCCCTTGTTTTAAAGTTATATAGAGAACAATGTCGTGACATGTTGTTAGGACATCTGCAATTTACTATGCCATAATTTCATAATGTGACACCAGCGTTTGGCCAACGGTCATCTCTTGTGGGCTGGATCATAAGACCCGCTACAAATGACTGCTAAGATCCTACGTGGAAGTAGAGGAGACCAGCATGTGGTCTTCGTCCTAGTTCAACTATCCCACGAACTTCGGGATGTGGATGAACTGTTCTTAAGGTCGTGGGTTCAGTTGGTGACGTGTTCCCGCGTGAGGAGCACATGGAGAACGTGTGGAGAATATGGCCTCCAACGACTATGGAGGACTTGACCTGTGTTAGACCTTCCTCGATACGGAGCTGGACTGGGCTATGCCCAACGGTGGGCCATCCCCAGGCCCAATCCAGAACACAACCAAACATACCTTAAATGTTTCATTGTTTTGGAAGAACATTTGTAAATGAAGAAATTGGTGCAAAATAGTATAAAAAGAGATGGAAAAAAAATGAGATATGGTATAGATATAAAATATTAATTGGTATATGAGAAATAGAAGAAATTTAAGTGTGTTTTTTAATATGAAAAATATATCTTTGATTAAATTTAATGAATGTTTAAAATAAAAACAAAAATTGATGAATACAAAAGAATATCAATGACCTAAACAAAATAAGTCTTCTCTTTTGCATTTCTCTTCCAAAGTGAAAGGAAATAAAAAGGTGATAGATCATACCAAATTCTCTCTCTCTCTCTCTCTCTCTCTCTCTCTCTCTCTCTCTCTCTCTCTCTCTCTCTCTCTCTCTCTCTCTCTCTCTCTCTCTCTCTCTCTCTCTCTCTCTCTCTCTCTCTTTCTTCTTGTCCATTTGAGTAAATATTTCATTTCTTAGTTATTTATCCTTCTTTTACTTTTCCCTCTTAAAACAAGCATCCCCTAAATGATTTTCGTTCATATGTCAATTTGAATTAAACCAACACAACAAAAAAAAAACAAAAGTCATATGAAGGCGACGAACAAAATAGTTTTGCACTCAACGGAAACATGCTACATAAAATTGTAAGATTTTTTTTTAGCCATACCCAAAAATCTTCTGATTACATCAAAATATAATTTAAGAGGAATTTATAGAGGTGTGGCAGGGAAATTTGTGAGTGTAAGCTATTGATTAACTTAACTCAAAAAACAAGAGTCGCCATCGCACTTTTATTTTATCCAAAAAGGAAAGGAAAAAGAGCGAACAAAACCAAAGAGTTCTAAAACAAGAACGAAAGAAACAGAGATCGGGGTAATAGGGCTGGTTACGCAATGGGAAGGTGTTAGCACCCAAAACGTCTATAGTACCCTATAGGAGCCCTTTGAAATATTTACGCTTTTTGGTTTGAAAAAGGTTTATTTGAAAAGAGATTGGAGAGATGAGAAGAGAATTATTTTTTTAGATTTTTGTGTTTGGAGAGACTTATCGCCTCATGCCTACGTACCCACAAAGTGTAATATAGGATCAAAACCCCGTAATTTGTGGTACAAATAACAAAAATTTGTTGGTTTTGATTGATTTTAAAATGTAAAGACAAGTCGTCATTTTAAGGAGAAAACTACGACTAGTCACCCACAAGTATAAGACAACATTTGCATCACCTAAAGATGGAGGATTTTGCTTGGATTATCAACAAGTCTATCACTCAACATCTAAGTGGAAAATGTCAAAATCTTAATACTATGGGGAATAGGATAATTATATCTCAACTATGGAAATGACTCATGTCTAAATTTTATAAAAAAATTTAAAATGAAAAGTGCACAAAAGGCACAAAAAGTTTGAATGAGATTTGATCTTTTTAAAGTCTTTTTGAAATTTGTCAAAAAATGATTAACATTGATTGACATTTATTAAAAAAAACAAAGTTTGAAAATCAAATTGACAAAAGTCAAGGTTTTATTATGAAAGTGGTTTTGAAGTTTGAAAACAAGAAGGTTTTGAAAGAGGGAGATGATTTTGAAATTTTAAGAAGGGTAGGAGATGAAGTGACTACCCTAGAAAGCAAAATAAAAGCTAGAGATAAGAAGGATCTAACCAACTTGTAGCACACTCCATAGCAAGCAAAAAGAATTCCATCCATCTTGAAGCATAAGCCAATAAGCAAGCCAAATAAAGGCAAAGATCCATAATACTCCAAGCATAGGGAAAGGGTCCTAATTCTAAGTCCAAGGGTCCAAGAATAGTCCAAGAAGTCCAAGGTCTAGGAATAGTCCAAGAGCATAGCCACAAAGTTAAGAGAACCAAGTTTTTTTATAGGTTTAATCCTTTATTAGTGTTTTGAACAAAGTGTGGTCCAACTGGACAAAAGAAAAACAAATGGTGGAAACATAAACATGTGTCTAACGGATAAAGAAAAAATAACGGAAGCATAAACAAAATTATAATATGAAATGATGATAATGGAGCATAAAAATAAAAGAGAGATAGGGAGCAAGAAGGAAACATAAACAAAGTTAGTACAATGAAAATGTTAGTGAGTTAGTAGTTAGTACAAATGATCAATGATGATTAATTATTGCACTTAGACCAAGGTTAATAGAAACTCATTAGAGGATTGATAAGACCAAAGCCTCCTAACAAAAAGCTTCATATATGATGGACTTAAGACAAATAATCAACCATACTTGGACTTTCAAACATAGGTTTGAGCCACGAATGATCACTTTTCCGATTACAGGACAATGTAGCGCTATGTTAAGCAATCGTAATCGGGTTTATGTAGAAACCACGACTATCTGAGGTTGGTCAATACAATGTTAGTGCTAATGCATGCTAGAGAAGTGATATGTAGATTACTCTCCGAAAGCAATACCGCACAAAAAGAAAAGAGGTAACGATCTCATCTTCATCAAGAACTTGAAATAAGTTCAAACAATATCGAATATTTTCATCGATCAAAAGAAAAAGATAAGAGGAGAGGGAATGCCAAATTGAATTACAAGTTCAAGATCATTCCATCTTTAAGTTCATCCACTCATCTTGGTGGATTAAAGCACTAAACATATCATTAACTCAAAGCACCTAAAATGAATTGAACAATTCACTTTAAAGATAGATTTGAATTGATGAATGTTTATCCAACTTCATCTACACCCTAAGTCCAATGAATTTAAAGAGGAATATGTCCTTTAAAAGTGTATTTCATGGCCAAAACCAAAAGGAAATGAAAGAAGAAGAAGTGAGAACCAAAACAGTCCCAAAATAGAGCCAAAAAACACATTTTGTACAGGTGCAATCGATTGCACTGATACAACAATCTATTGCACAGCAAAAATCAGAATTCTGGACAAAAACAACAATGTGCAATCGATTGCACTGATACAGCAATCGATTGCACACTGACAGACAGCAGCAAAAACAACATTTACAAGGCAAAACCATGCTCAAACATTTCTTCAAACATCTCTTGATCAAGGATGAAATTGAGCACGAAAATTCAAGTGAAATAACAGTAAATAGCACCAATGGAATACAATTTGCAAGATCCAAAGATCAAGCAACAAGAATCAACAATAGATCACATTGTGGAAGATGGATCAAGCACAACAATGGTGGAATAAGAGTTTACCACTTCAAATCTGAAAATTCTTCAAATCAAACTCCACAAACACCACTTCAAAGCTTTGATCTATAAGAATTGAGGATGAAAAAGTGAATGGATGAAGGTTTAGCTCAAAGATTAGTAAATTCTAGTGATAAACTTACTAATCTTTCAAAAGGGAGAAAGAGTTTTGGTGAATTTGGTAATTGGAGAAAATTGAAAGTCAAGAAAGAGTTTGACAAGGTAATTTTGGCTATCAAAAGCTTGAGAAATGAGAGGAATGAGGCCTCTATTTATAGGATTTAGGCTTGAAAAATTTGGTGGATTGAAATTTGGTTTGGAAACAAAATTAGGCTTGGAATTTGAATTTGGAGGGAAATTCAAAATCAAGTGGTGATTAGTGAGGGTGTATGGTGGGAATTAATTGTGATGAGGTAGTGGAATTATTTTTGGGTGATCTAGAATATTCTCAAATGATGAAATTGGTGTCAAATGCTTCAAAATTTGAAAAATGCTGATTTTGGCCAATTTTGTCCTTGTGGAATCATGCATTTCTAAAAACTTCAAAATATAGGCAAAATATGCAGGGTGCAATCGATTGAACTAATGGTGAAATCGATTGCATAGTTGAAAATTTTGAAAAATGCTCAGTTGATTGGATTGTGCTGGCTCTGGCTCGATTCTTTTGCTTGTCAAAGAAGGCATGGAAATAAACACATGAACCTTGGAGTCTCTTGAATAAAAGTCAATCAAAACTTGGGAGACTCTTAATTAGATGATTTTGAATTGCTTGCAGATCAACTTCGACTTTTTTTCTAGATAAAGTTCATTCGAGCTGAGGGACTAGTATTTGATACCTTTGATCCAAATCTTCTTGAAAAAGTTAGTAAAGAGAAAACAAACATATATTTTTGGATTTTGATTAATGGTTAGTAAACATAAACATAAACAAATATCAAACAAACAAGAAAGTAAAGGTGTCCGATGATCTCTCAAGAACAAACCTGCAGAGGAAAGCAAAAGAGAACCAAAGCTCGTGATCTTGTTTATGGGATGAGATGCAAATGACATGTGGGATCTTAGAGGTAAAAATTAGGGTATTACAAGTGGAAATTACTAATCTCACCGTAAGTGGTGAAAAAACACTCTATAAAAATTCAAAATCACCTCTCAGATTTTGGATATGCATCTTCGGACGCACCTTTATCTTCAATAAAAACGTTAAAACTAAATCACACCCAATATATTTTCCAAAATTGAATATGGAGATGTATCTCTGGAATAATTCAATATACACTTCATCCATCCCTATATGAAACACACCTTTTTATCATATATTGATCCGAAGATGTATCTTCATATTCACACCAGACAAAATCCAAAGATGCGTCTCCCTAACCAAACCAGATAGTAAAATTTAAGATTGTTATAGTGTTGCTCAGATGAAATTGACAATAGATGAAACTATTCTATGATGGATAAACCATACAACAGATATGCATAAAATGACAAATATAAAATAATAAATCCAAAGTACAAAATGAAGTCGAAATAAGTCAAAATAAAATACAATTGAAAAAAAATACAAAGTACAAATATTAGAAACTATTGCGCATGACGAACTCGGACACGAGACCCCATGTTCCTACACTGCCTTGTGTACTGCAGTGCCTCTCGTGCCTCCGCTTTCATGGCATCTACAACGTCCCTGGTCTCAGAGCCATCCGAAAACAGTCCCTATTTAATACACATCTACCCAATCTCCATGATACAAAGACATCTAGGCAACACATTAATAATATTATGTACCCTAGTGTGCTCATCCTCTAGTATCTCTTGATGAGCTAGACTCACTATAAGAATGTGACACCCTGAAGAACCACTAGATGTAACCATCTAGGTAACTCCAATTGCTAGAAGCTATGGTACTTCAAGCCTCCTCTGAAACCAGATGATTAAGATTATCATCAAACATAACATCCATATCTCTACGTGTCATAGTGGGAGGAGGAGACACATAAGGGTCTCCGGGAATATACTTCATGTAGTCGAATTGCCATATGACGCGCTCAGGAAGATGAGGATATGTCAGACGCGAGCCACAAGCCAACCATCTAGAGTATAAGACTTTGTCATCAAAGGTACGCATATCACAATGATTGACATACATATGGACGTGTATATCCTCTGCTACCAAGCGGTCAAGATACACTTTGAATGGCTTTGTCTCCTGGTTCCCTCTGGGTGGGGTGAATGCAGCAGTATATGGCATATCCTCAGTATAGGTTGGTAGACATGACCAACCAGATATATGTAGGAAGTGTTGGAGCATACAAGCATGAAAAGTGTTGAAACATGTGAATCATTAGTAATGAATTTGAAAATGTTTATGAAAATGGCATACAAACACTAAAAGACTAAGAAATATCATCGTCAATAGTGTGATGTTGCCTGTCACATATTTCATCTTCCACATACAACCTTTGAGTTGTTGGTGTAAGCCCTAGAGGCTAATACTTTTGATACTTGTATCAAATTATTTATTATTAATAAAAAGCATTTCTTTAATATGTTTGTTTTTCCAGAATAATGAAGTCCCTAAAATAGCTAGTTCGTTTAATGAAAATATTAAGTGTGACTTAATCATGAGATCCCATTAAATATAAGGACATTATTCTTAAAGTATCTGTAGTCGAGATTTACTGTGAAGTGGGATAACCTTAAAGAATTAAGACTATTTTGTAGATAAAGTGACGATCACATCTCATGGATCATGGATAAGGAGCTATCAAGTCTTAACATATGTATGAATATTATGAGTAATATTTATATTGGATTGACCCGCTATGAGAGTACTACATAGAATGTTATGCAAAGTGTCATAAGTTACTCTCATGGTGATAGTGGTGTATACCATCCTTCGACCTGAAACCACAATGGACTCTAAATGTAGAGTCGGGTACTTTATTGTTGATCTAACATTGTCCATAATTGGATGATCATAAAGACAATTGATGGGTACTCCACAAAGCATGTTGAGGGACATGAGTAACCTAGATAGAATTTTCCTATCCTCTAAGGGCCCAATATTGAGTCGGACAAGGACGACACGATATATGCATTATGTTTAATATAGACATAAATACAAAAGGGTAATTGTACACACAAATATTATTATAAAAGGTTTTGTTAGATCACATGACATTTTCGTGACTTGAGTAGCAGTGATGTGTTGCTAGATACCGCTCACTGTTTATTATGTTAAATGCGTGATTTAATATAATTTCCAACGTCAAAAAAACCTACAGGGTCACACGCATAAGGGTAGATTGATAAGAGGTAGAGTAAATAAGGAACATCGTAAGGTACGATGTACTTAAGTAAATGTAGAGCACCGTAAGGTAAGGTACACTTAAGTAGAATACGAAAAGTGGTAAGGTATCACGCGCTTAAGTGATACACGGTACACCATAAGATATGGTGTGTGTGCACTTAAGTGGGGTTTTTAGCTTGGAACCTACAAAAGTGGTTCTATAAATAGAACCCTTGTGCTGAAGCATTCACACTTAATGAAAATTCAGACTGTGAAATCCTAACCGTATTTTCCTTCTCTCTCTAACTCAAAGCCTTCAATCGTGGTAGCTAGCACTGAGACTGAAGAAATTTGTTTGTGTGGACTGAGTAGAGGCGTTGTTAATCATTCAACACTCGTGATCACTCCTTCAATTCAGTATCAAAGGTTTTATTGTCACAAGAGGTAATAGTTTCTATCTCTGATCATGCCCATTCGTAAGGACCACTAAAGGGAAAATTTTAATTTTTGTTACGTTTTGGATCGCGATTTCCCTTCATGGATAACTTAGAGTACAAGTAGACCAACACAAGTGGCCTTTCAGTTGTACTCATGGATCTGCTCAAAGTCATCGAAGCATCGTAGGTAGATGACATCCACATAAGTGATAGTCTTGTCCATAAAAATGGCAGTGCCAACCAAATACAACATGTATGCTCCCATAGTGTATACTTTATACTGCACAACCTACTCATCATCACCAACAACCTGCTCTGCTATAAGTAGCTCATTTGTATACTGATCAATGCATTTTAATGCACACTCTTTTACTACTATTCTACTTCAATTATATATTTTCTCTTGTTATTTCTATTGTTTTTAGTATGTTTTCCAATTTTAATTCAACTTTGCTCTTATTTTATTTTTGTCATTTATTTTCTAAATAAGTAGTTACACATTCTCACTGTGCATATTATAACTTGAGCTACAAGATGTCGTTTGACGCGTTCTAATATGTTAGAAAGTTAAAAGAAAGAGCTACAAGTTTTTTGTTCATATCAGAAGTCAACTCAAAATGCAAAGATTCAAATTATTATTTTTTATTCCAGTCTTAATAAAAATAAATTAGTTAGTTTTGGGCCAGTTTATATTTTTCTCGCTGGTGGTCTTAAAGCCCAATTTTCTATATTATTTAAGATAAACCTAACATTAGGGAAAGTTTGGTGGTTTTTAGGAATTAAAGAGCATTGGGATTACATGGTCAGCTAAACTCCGAGGTTAATCTACTATTTCAAAATTTCATGAAGACTTTGAGGTTATTATATTATCAATTTTTATTCAATTCCTTTAAATTTTGTTTTATGTATTCTTGTTTGCTTAATTTGAGTTGCATACAATATAATTGATTCATGTTCCTTAACTTAGCATTTTAACTTAACTTATTCGTTAACTTCACTCGATCTTCAGCCCCCATGCTTAATGCGGCATATAGGAATATAATCACATAGTGTTGATCACGCTTGTTAATCAATACTATAATCAAATAGGAATTGAATCCGCTTAGGGAGTTAGTGATATAATAATCGATAATATGTCTGAAATTACCAAACCAGTAAATTAATCTGTTGATCATAATTGTGATCATTTTCTTTATTTTCAATTGTCTGAAAACCTAAAACCCCTTTTTTTGTTTCTTTCCTTTGGTTAAATTAACGTAGACTCCTTGTGATACGACTTGAGTGCCGCTTTCTTATAATACACTTTATTTACTCATTTTTTAAACCGTGTGTGACAATGGATCATATACACCTTCTCCAAGAATCGAAACCTAACATGAGCCCCTCGAGTGGTTTCAAACTCCTTCATGGCAACCTCTGTGTCAACTCCCATATAGTCTACCATTAACTCTAGTGAATCATCTTTGTTAATCTTCTCATGATTTAAAAGTTTCCCCCCAATCGAAAGATGCAGCAAACACGAGACATCGTCCAACGTGATAAACATCTCGCCATGTGAAAGATGAAATGATGACATCTCTGTGTGCCATATCTCTACAAACGCGGACAACATACCATGGTTAATCGTAACATTACCGGTCTTGCACAAGTCTCTCATTCCAGATAGGTGCAAAACATCCTGAAATCATTGTTGCTTAGGCTACTTCAGACAAATAATCTTCTGGCCATGGTTGATGAATTTTAGAGCATCACGGTCTTGCAGAAAAATAAATCATCATCAAATACTTTTAATATTATAATCAACATGATTTAAAAAGAATGAATCCAACTAAATTTTACCTCTCTGTCCCATACATGTCTAGCACTATGGTCCGGATAAAGAGGCAACAACGACAAGTCGGACGGGTCTCCTCCAAACCCTTGCGGTGTTGGTGGTGTCTGGGGTGCCTATGTTGCCTCTTGGGCCTATGGTGCCTCTGGTACCTCTAGTGCTTGAGGTATCTCCGGTGACTTTGGTACCCCTGTTGCCTCAGATGCTTGAATATGTGAAATATGTCGCCTACAAAAGGATGGAGATAAAGATGCATGAGTAGGTGACACCCGTCTCCTACGAGAAGAAAAAGGCGGAGATACATAAGCCCCAGAAGTTGACGCCTCCGCATCAGCTGGGTTAGAGGTCACAGGAGCCTACGATGGTTGACTCTTTTTTCTCTGAATAGATGCATGTTGTGCAATCTTGTTGTGTCTCAATCAGTCTTACCTATCAGCCATAATGTTTGTAAGTAAACCACACAAGCGTTACACAATGAGTACAAGCAAAATTTCCAAAAAATACACTGAAAAAATCCGGAGATGCATCTATGGTTTATGGGAATCAAAACGTTGGAAAATTCTAGAGATGTATCTCCAGAATTTTCTACACCTGTCATCACTATCAATGGTGGAAACGCAATCCCCTAAAATAGCAAAAATAGTATATTGATCAATAAAACTACCTATCAAACTTGTTTCTCATTATGTATAAACTATCAAACATCTATAAACTATCTATTGCATACCCTAATCATCAATTTCTATAAACGACCTATCAAACTTGTTTCTCATTATGTATAAACTATCTATTGAGAAAATGTGGGTTGAGAGAGTTTAATAAACATGGTTTAGAGTTGTTTTTTTAAAAGTGAGGAAGAAGAAGGAGTTCTGACGCAATTTTAAACAAAAAGTGTCCGAAGATGTCCGTAATTCTTTTTCCCATTGACTTAGAGCCTAATTCAAAAATGTATTAATTTAACATGCATTCGAAGATGCATCTCCAAAATCTAAAAATATTATTGTATTTTCACGAGAGTATAGTAGTAATCCATAAAATCCACTAAGAAATCTCCTTAATAATATCTAAATTATCCTCTTTCATATAAGTTTTTGAAAAATACTTCTTTTATCTCTCAATCAAAATATTTAAGTCTTCTTCATCCTCGGTATTCATCATTGTATTTTGTTGGATCTTTAATCTGGTTGTTATTTTTTCTATTTGGTTATTTTTACTAAAAAAAAAGTGTAAATTACTGTCTAAGCAACCAATTTCAACTGTTACTATTTTCAGGCTATTAGAATTTTTTATTTTTTTTTTGCAAAAGACAATAATTCTACTAATGACTATAACACACCCAAGCACAGCTAACAAGGTGGAAAATATAAAACCAGAATCAAATTACAAACTAGAAGTACTCAGAAGATAATAATCCCAAATTCTCCACTCCAACCCACATTGTCAAAACCATGAGACTAACAATTCATGCTATCCACCAATCATCTATAGCAAGACTTTGAATCTTCATTTGACCATATGCCTAGAAAATTGACTAGATCTTGTGAACACCATAACCTGATTCCTCTGATGTCAAATCCTCTTTCCAATTCTCAAATTCGTCTCCACCAAACACTATTTGCTTAATCCCAACAAAGCTATCAAAAACACAAGAGCAAAATCAATTAATGGGATTGAAATAGACATCTAATTAAACGGACAGAGAAAGTGGAGAACATACTCAGAACTTATCTGTGTTAATGCATTTATCAAAACATCTAAAATCAATGGGTCATCAGTTCCAATATCCACCCTGTTATATCACAACAAGACATTATAATTAGCACTTCAGATCACATTCATTAATATGTATAATAGAACATTAAGAATGAAGGAATATGAATTCAGTGTGGCACCATATTCGAGCCAAGTTGTCTTGAACCTCAAGATCCCCGATGTTGTAAAATGTAGTTGGCGTCACGTTTGCTCCCTGAACGTAATCATAACTTGGTCGTTTTTCCATCTGAGATTGTGACAGCTGTAGAAAATTTATGCCACTTCTATATAAGCAATACAATCATGTTTGAAAAATTCAATAAAAATATAAAAGAAAAATGAGAGAAAGAAAATTTGGTTCTAATGGAAGAAGAGAAGAATAACTTACTTGCATGTTCATGGCGTTGCATCCTCCAAGACGTCCTACAATGTGCCATGCTCGAATAGTCTGCAAAGGCCCAAATTCAACAGGTTGCCTGATAAGAAGCATGTGTGCAACGTGGAGAATGTACTAGAAAAATAGAGTCATAGGATGATGTTACTTACATCACAAATTAAGGAGATGTCTTTTGCCAATGGAACATTGTAAAATTCAAACCATATATATGAGTTTGAATAATCAAATCTGGAAATGCCAGCATCGGGGTGAGAAAAACAGAATATATTTTTTACAGAAAAGCAATTAGAATCTTTACTTATTGCAGCATGTAGAACAAAGTGAAATGTTAAAAACAAATTATTGTTTGGTTTATTGTATGCAACAGAGACAGTTAAATTGAAAATGCATAGCATCAAAATTAGATCCAGAATATATATATCTGACTATCTGTGATGATATTTGAAATACACCTAATTATCCCTAGTAAATATACTAACACTGACTAGATTTTTGGTAATTGATGACACAAATAAAAGATTTTTCGCCTTTGGGGTGACATTTTAACACAAGGTTGTCTTGGAAAATGACAGACCCATTATTCATGTGTAGTAGGAAAGGTAAAAAGGGGCAGGGAAAATGATGTAAGCTTTTGTGTGAATAACATGAGAAGGAAATTTGATGCAGCATGAAGCATATATACTATAAAAAATTTCTGCCTAATTGCATATGATACACCGATATGCTCCAATACGTTGTCGATATGTATCGAAGGAGTATCCGAATATTTTATTTAAAAAGTTACAAAAATTCTGATGTATCAAGATACGGAAGTGACACATCTCTGATACGCCATGAATATGGCCCGTCTATATATTGACTTTACATTTGTCCACTACATGAACCAGACTCTTCTCTCAGCTTTACTTACTTATTCTCTCTCCTATGTAATTTGAGATACACCCATTTAATACTCCATCTCAAAAAATATTATATTTGAACCGTTCTTTAAAAAGTGATTAGATAGTATGATTTTAATGATAAAGTTATATTTTGTGTTGGTTCCTATCAGAAGAAAAAATAAAGGAACCAACTGGCCAAACCTTGACCATTCCCCATCAGAATCTAGTCCTGACCATCGGGATCAATTGGTCACAGGAGGCGTTGCGGATTAGATCTAATATGATATGTGGTGTGCGAATCAGCATACTAATGCTGTGCGGAGGAAGGTTCAGGAGCAGCATGAGTCACCATTCCAGATGGCTGTTTGAGGAGCCCTTCTGTAGGAAATATTTTGACTAAAACAGAGGAAATGGAGATTGATCTTGATAAGATCAAAAGTATCAAACTCAAGAAATGGAACTATGGCAGAGATTTTATTCACAGCAGAGGAAATAAATGGATTTGGATTCTCCATACTGCAGGGGATCTAGATGAAAATAATCGAGAGTAATCTCAACCAATATTTCAAAGAGCAAACTCTTAACAAGCAAAGAATTCTCCCTCCAAAACGGTTAATAGCCCATACTTAACACTCACCTACAAAACCAACTCTTTACAGAAAAAACCCCAGCCTACTGGTCATTCTTCTTGTAAAACTTCCATCTTTTGGATCCGTAAGAAAATTGGTCATTAGGTTCAAGATTCAAGTGCCTATCATATACTACTGCTTCCATGGTGAATGAGATGGTTGTGAAGGCAATGATGGGGACCAGGATAAATAACAATAAGGCAGAAGCCTGATGAAGAAGCATGAAGTTGACCATAATTACAGCTTACCTAAGGTAACCAACTTAAGCATCAATGACTGATCTTTTAGAACACTAGACACCTGCTCATATTTCTGCAACCTTCACTGCCACCATGTCAAGAATACTACCATTACCTATTATGTTCTTGTGATGATAATTGCTGGCGAAGAGGAAGAGCCCCCACAGGAACTAAGAGAATCTTGTAAGCCTATTATACGAAAAAGCAGAATAGGGGTCACCTAGACCATTCGGAGTCTGTTAGATTCCGTTAAGTAGCAATATGCTAATCTCTCATTAGTAGTCTGTGTTTCAACTCTACCAATAACTCAAAACAAAAAGGAAGGTATGTCTGATTAATCTAGTGTGAAAGGATAGGGCTCATTTGGTTAGTATTGTGTACTTTCCTTTGCGTATTCTTTCCTAATACAGAATTCTATTCTTTCTTTCTCTAGCAGTTCTCTATTTTTTGCTAAGTATTCCGTTCCGCTTATATAGATCTTCCACCATTTTTATGTTCCCCAACTCAGAAGCAGAACATGAGTGTCTAACCTCCTATATCAATATGGATTATTTGGGCAGACCGCTAATAAGTTTAACAGGTGACCCTTAATAATGGTCTCGACCTGTTCCTACAAGATAATGAAGTTTATCACCCAACTTCATTGAAACTAGATGCAAAAAAGTGTCATAAATCTCCATATTTCTAACTTCCCATTTATTTCTCTCACCTCCCCTGTCCCCAATTAAAACCATATCGTCTTCAAAGAGCATGTATTGTAGCACAGTCTCTTGCAATTATTTTGAACACACATCTAGAACTAAGATATAAAAAGACAGGGGTTAAAGGTTTACATTTGGTGCACACCTATAATTATAGAATTTTATGTACTTGCACCATGTGTTTTCACACTAATTACACCCTCTTTACACATATATTTGACTGTCAAATATAAGTAATTGAAATTTTTTATTTTCTACAGCATTCTAAAACAGCTCTTTGAGTACTTTCTCGTATGTATCTTCCAAACCAAACCATATGTAAGACCGTTTTATTCCTCTAATTATCCATCAATCTTCATAGCAAGTGTATAGCTTCAATAGTCAAGACTCAAGTCATCAACACAAAATCAAGCTATACAAAATTCAAACTAACCAGATTTTAATAATTACCAATATATTCAATAATCTCAATTCTCAAACCTATCACAATTTTAACTCAGTTTTAAATGCACCTGTTAGAAAACATGAAAACATTTTAATATTTTATAGTACCTTGATGTTACATTAGAGTCTCTTAAGATTATCTCATAAGATTAGTTTTTGTATCTTAGAGTATGTTAGACTATCTGATTAATTTCCATATCTTAGTTATTATCATGATTTGTTTACCTATTTAATAAGAACTTAAAGTTATGAACTGATATAAATAAAGGTTGGTGCTTAGTTTATCTTGTATCTTCAATCATATGATCAAACCATAATCATAATTCGAAGTCTTTATTATTTGTCTTCCCTCCTTCCTTATCTAAAACCCTACAACTCCAACTGTCAGCATCCTAATATTCTAGTTCTATTTCCACTTGTGCCCTGAAAAAGGACATACTCGAAAACTTATTTCGATGCTTATTCATATTCTACCCTAAAAATTCAACCCTCGACTATACATTTTTCAATTCAAACAAACCAAATAGCAGAGAAATGAAAATTCACGATAAGAAACACGCAACTACATCAGCACAGTCAATCAAAAAAAATTTCATGGTTCAATGACATGTATATACACGGTTGAACTTACTTATTAAATGATACTTTCATTGGTACTCCTGAACCAGTCTTTGTCTGCAGTATTTTGTTCCTATTCTTTCTTAGTCTCTCTTCCATCTGCAAATTAATCAAAGCTCATTTGGTTTAATCATTGTATCATAGTTGGAAAGTAATTTCGATAAAACCCTAAACCTTAAACCCGAAACAATAAAACCCCCACATATGAGGATAGATTTGACTACTTGATTTGTGAAACTATAAGTCCCGAAGCCGATGCTTTAAAAAGCAGACCGGAGATTGAATCGATGAGGCTTCTAAGTCATGGTTTAATTAGTTCAACCCCAATTCATTCTAATTCAACCAGAACGAAACCAACAGCATATCAGTCTATTTCCGCTCAACTGGATTCCGCTTTTTAAAACATTGTATGAGACATCATTAGGTGTTACTTACCCTAGATTGTGCCTTCTCAGGATCATCTACAAAATCACCAAGTATTTCAGCATATTCAGGATTTCTATCAAAATCCTTCTCTGCCTCGCCTTTATACGGCCCACCGCCACTCGAATATCTTCTGCTATCACCGTCATATTTGTGTCCTTCTTGTGTATCAATAACATCCTTCAATTCCATCTCTTGAGGTGAAAATCCGCCATAATTATCACTCTCGTGTACCTGATCTTCCTCAGTGATGCCTATATCAAACCCAATATTATTGGAATTTTCACGCCGCGGACTTGTAGCACTGCATAACAATGTTGGTGTTGTGAGATTTCTCAAGAGTAGAAAAGGAGGTGTTGGTGTTGTGAGATTTCTCAAGAGTAGAAAAGGAGGTATAGAGGATTTGATGAAGTGATTGTTATGGGAAAAAGAGTTGGAGCATGTAATGGTAATGCATGAAGGAGGAAGAGGGGCAAAGGAGTGTGATATAATCATGGATTTTTGTGTGACTTAAGAGGTAAATTGAGATTTTTAGGTCTATTTATTAACCTGCACCATAAAAATAATTGGTTAGTAAATAAACTGCATACATGAGTGAAAAGATGTTGAAATAAATTGGGGTTTGAGAGTGTGCAGAAAGAATTGAAATGGATAGAAAGGTAAAATAAGTAAGAAAGAAAGAAGGATGTTTAAGAAAAGCAGTAGAAAATACGAAAGGGGCATCCATAGATGTAGCGAATAGAAGAGATTAGTACTCACAGAGGTGGACGGTTCTTGAGTCGGGCAACTTGAAAATTTTAGGAGATGACATTATCAAGCAGGTTTTAGTACTCTACTATTAAAACCCGGGATGTGAGGTTTAATGTTAGAAAGAGTATTTTCAAATAAAATTTAAAGTTTATTTGTAACTATTGTCAAATAAAATTTTCAATAGCTTTATAAATTTATGTTTATTTTTTCAAACTATTTTTATATGATAAATATAATTTGATTTATTTTTTAATTAATTATTTAATTTTTAATGATAGAAAGAGTAAACTATAATTTGCTTTGGGAAAATTCTCTATTCTACTATTTGAGAAATCAATAATTTTGTTTTTTTTTCTTTAGTTTATTTGTTTGATATGATAGAAATAATGTAATAGTGAATCATATGTACACAATAAAAGACAATTGCATATTCTATTATATTTAAAGTATCGATTAAGAATGAATTATCATTGAAAATTGTGTAAGAATTACTTTGAAATTAAATATCTTTGTTTCGATTTTTTATTTTTATTTATATAATTTTAAGAAAACAAAAAATATTTTATGGTGTTTAGATTCATACATCTATTTTAATTTTAGTTTTGAAATACATATTTGAAAAAAAATTTGTTGTCTTGTTAGACTATTTAATTTAATTTTTTTTTTGCCTTTATTGAGGTTTGAATTTGTGACTTCAAATAGAGAATAAATATTTTAATTAGTCTTTTGAATAATGAAAATAAGTGTTGAGATATACCAAATAAGACTATGTGATGATGTGACATAAATGGAATTGAAGTATTAGTGTTAGAATGTGCACTTTTAATATATTATAAATAGATTTTAAAACTAGGGCGTTTGCATGAGAAAAAATCTTTATATGTTAAATTATCTAGAAGACTTGTGCGTCCGCATGAAAAAAAACATTTATATGTTAAATTATCTATTTGTAATAAAATTATAATTAATATAAAATTTAGACATAGAATCATTAGAGCATAGTATATAGACTTCAATATAGAAGAAAATTTCAAAATTTGTTATACATTATCATTTGAATTGTAATTGTATTTGTTACACAAAAGTACATGATAATTCAATAGTCGTGGGACATAAAGCAAGATTCAGTTGATTTGAAATTAAATATTGTTGACTGAAAGATTTCGACTGAGAAGAGTTGACGAAAAGGCTAACATGTGCTCGACAAGTCAGGAAGAGGTGAAGGAAAGACCCAAGTCGACACCAGCGAAAGATATATCGCAAGTCGACGCCAGGTATTGTGAGTCGATCCAAAGCTATGTCGTCGAAGGTGTCGATTGATGGCCAATGAAACTGACATATAGTGTGGGAACCTTTGAGCGTGAAGGAATTTAAAAGGCTGAAAATGTGGAGAAGCTATAAAGATGGTGGAGCAACACGTGTCACCACCAGGACCAACATTGAGAGAAAAACAATTATTTTCCCTTTATATTTAAAGCAATGTCCATTTTCATTTAGGAGGTCACATTTTGTAACATTGTCAAAGGAATACACTTTGAGTACCAAGCGTCAAGAGAAAAGAGTTCACTCTTGCAAAATGTATAATAGCGTCCACATTTCTTTTTAAAGAAATTTACATTATCAAATTTTAAGATATCTTTCCTTTTACTTGTTTACTTGCTTGTTTATCAATTCATGTACACTTTCTCTTCAAGTTTGTTTCCGACTTACTCTAAACAAAAACCATTCTACCAACATCACATAGACTTGACTAGATTGTTCTGGGACTTGTTTGGCCGGTCCCGCAAGTAAACATGTGTTAGGAGGCCAGATGTTGTTCATGTGAAAACTGTGTGCGAACAAATTGGCACACCCGGTGGGACACTTTGGTTTGGGTGTATGCATTTACGCAGTGGTAAGATGGTGATACCATGCCCAAATGAAGAACCATCTTCGAAGGGAAATACGATTGTGACACAAACAAATGATGTTGGCGCTGACGCTGCGTCTGCGGTTTCAACTGCACATAGTGGGCCTATCGTGACATCACGTCGACCTGAACCTAGGCCTATAATGGCGGAAACTAGGGGGCAGTATGCGCCTAGTTTCACAATGCCCACACCTCGAGTCTTTGGGATGCCAACAGATTTTATGTCGAGCTTACATAATAGTGGTCCACTCTTTGGAGAAAGTTCATCGTTAGCTTTCTCACCGTATCAAAGATTAGGGCCTTTAGCAAACCAAGTTACTAGGCCCCCAGGGTTTAGTCTTCCATCTCAATCAATTCCAACTTTCACCTCAAGTTTTGTCGTCGTTATGAGACAGCAGATGGATGAAAGTAATCACGAAATGGTTCATATGCTAACCCAACAAATGAGCACCATATTAAGACCATTAATACAAGATTCGACCCAGAGTTACTAACAGTTGGCAACTCAGATGACACAGATAGGTGATTTCCTAGGCGCTCCTAGGCCCCTGGTCGACAAACTCCTCCACCTCGATCGGAGACGCCAATTCAACAAGACAAAGTCTTCGACGAAACAATTGATCAACAACCCCACGAGTTTGAACACACACCTAGAGTGGCCCAAAGGCCTCCCGTTGTTTTAGTTCATAGGAACCAAGACCCAGACTATGTAGTCAGATAAGTTCGACGCGAAGCCATGGCTGGCAAACCAAACTTAAAAGCTATGGTGGGACGGATTATGGTTCGCAATGGAGCGAACCCAGGCCTTCGAAGACCAATATATACGTCCCCACTACCAGACTTTGTTTTGCAAACAGAGCTGCCTAGGGGATGGAAGGTTCTAAAGTTCACCAAATTTTCCGAAGAGACCGAAGAGTCCACCATTGAACATGTTGCCAGATATCAAACTAAAGCTGGTGACATAGCAAACAATGAGGACTTAAAAATGAAGTATTTTCCAAGTTCCCTCACAAAGAATGCGTTTACTTGGTTTACCATGTTACCCTCACAGTCTGTCCATACCTGGGCACAATTAGAAAGGTTGTTTCATGAACAGTTTTACATGGTGTCACAACTGCGAAAAGGGTCGGCGAAAACAAACAGAAGAGTCGCCACCGAATGTTATTTATCCCAAAGAGAGGGAAAGGAAACGATCGAAGAAAACCTGAAGAACAAGAAAAGAAAAGGTCATCACAACCAAATCTTGGATTCGGGAGTCGGTTACGCAAGGGGAAGGTATGGGCATCCCTCACGTCCGTTGTACTCAACGAGATCCATACTTTTTGTCTAATCAAAGGGTGTGTTTTCTATAAGCTACTGCTAAACGGAAACGGGAACAAAGAAAAAAGAAAGAGACTCGATAGGATATCACCGCCCTATACCTACGTATTCCCTCGTGCAATGGGAAAGTCAGAGTCAACGTAGCTCGAAAAACTACGAGTGATGGGGGAAGGTTTCTTCCCAAGACATCATCGTCTTGTGCCTACGTATCCTCATCTGGTATGGGAAATCAGAGCAAACGTAGTTCAGGAAAATTAGACCACAGGTTTGTTAAGTATTTTTTAAAAGTGACGCTAAATTCTCATTCCAGCAGTTAGGGCTGATGCCTGTTTGCGGTAGAACAGAGAAGTAACACACTCTTTTTTGAAAATGACTTTGAAACAAATCCTGAAGGATAAAAAGGTTTGAATTTGGTTTAAGAGGTTTAATGAAGTGAATTGAATTTGTTTGAGATTCACGTTGCATTAAAGACTTTGATATAGGAGCCAATTATCACATATCGCCCAAAGGGCATACACTAAACACTCTAGGAAAGTGAGGAGAAACCCCTCACTCACAATTTTCCATATGATTAAGGCTCGTGGCGCACAATGTTCATAATTCTTTATTAAGTGTCTTAGAGTTGTTTGAGATGAGAAGAGAAGACACAAAAAAGAACACTAAAGGGAAGTTGAAAGCGCTAATGTTATCATACAAAATAATCCTAAGGTTAGGATGAAAAGGGGGAAGTCTATCTAATATTATCATACAAATGATGCACCTAGAGTTGAGGTCAAAGAGGGACTATCCTAATTGTTATCATGCAAAGGATTGAAAGCCTAATGTTTCTCCTACTCCCGCCTTAATCAGAAGTTAAGTGAGGCTAGGAATCCCAAGGGATCATGTGAGAAAGCACAAGTAAACACCATACTAATCAATCACAAATGAAAGCAAGCTCAATACTTAGACAAGTCTCAAGAAAACAAAGAGAAGAATAAGAGATGAAGAAAAAGATGCGATAAGAGGTAAACAAACAAGAAGTTCACTCCATAAGACACAAACATCATACAAATGCAAGCATTAGGTTCAAACATACAAAGTAAACACTAACATCATGTCAAAGTAACAAGAGTATGCTCACATGCCAAACCAAAACCAAAGATTAGAAGTCAAAGCAATTAGGCAAAACAAAGCATCAAAGCATACACGAATGACTTAAAATCAACCAAGAAGCATTTTCAATCATCAAGCATAGTGAAATGAAATCAAATGAGATGAGAACCAAGGTAGGGTAGTAGCAATATCATATCATGTTTAAATCAATTCAAAGATTATAAAATAAGCACAAGAGTGTCAAGCACACATCTTATCCGAACACAATCAATAGCCACACAAAATAAGCATGTAACAAACACACCTCACAAGAGTAAACATGTAAACTCAAGGAATGAATCCAAATGGGCAGCAACATGAACATGTCAATTCAAATCCAAACTCAAGACCTCAAGAAGGATGCATAGTCAATACATTAAGACAAGCACGAACAAGCACATACAATTAGGCATGCATCAACCAACAACTTCCATAAAAGGAAACAAATGTTCATATAAAGTAAAGGAGGTGAAAGTTAAACCAATAATCATCAAGACATGTTAAGGAAGGGGTATAAACCAAGTGTTCACATCATTCAACTGTCTCAAGCATCATTCAATCACAAGTAAACATGAGGTCTCAAAACTAGGTTAAACATTAAGCACATTCATCTCAAAAAAATGTCACATTGAGGCATCAAGAAAAAATAGGAAAGATGAAAAAAAAAGTGAATTAAAAGGATCTAACACATGCTATATCCATCAAGAAAAATAGTGTAGAACAAACCCTAACTAGTTGCACAAGTGCATCCTTAATCAATCCACAAAGTTCAAGCACAATCAAACAATTAGGCAAGCAATGCATCACACATGAAAAATAGTTAAGAGGCTTCAAAATTTATAGAAAAATGATCATGATATCAAAGAGGAAGTAGGTCAATGTGTCCTAAAAGGGTGCCTAAGAATGTGTATAAGAGGTGTCCAAACCATCTCAAACATAGGGCAAACACACAAACCAATGATCAAAGAGATTAAGCATCAAGAAATACCCAAATAAGGACCCAAAATATATCATCAAGGCATAGAATGGACATTTAAATACCCTAAATATATGTGCTTAAATGTGTGCAAAATCATGGATCAAAAATCACAAGGAAAGGTCATGAATCAAGGTCATGTTTCAAAACTAGGTCAAATAGAACACCCCATGAAAATAAATCAAAATAAAATCAAAATCAAAATCAAAATCAAAAATAAGTCAACATGTCAATAAATCAGAAATATATCTTTGTCATTTTTTAAAATGATTAGAACAATTAAAAAGAAAATAAAAAAGAAAATAGAATAAAAATAAAATAAAAAGAGGAAATAATGCAATGGGGGTGCACAAGCAAAAACAAGAACAACTAAAGTGTAGTTCAACACGCTATTGGGCTGAAAAACAGGGAGTGTGAATAGCAAATGGGTTAGGCCTAAGATCAAATCAGAAATAACACAATGAAACATTGTGTTTCATTAATCCAAGTCAGTGCCACATAAGGGCCACACGAGCGCCACACAAGCAAGTCAAAGGAGTCAGCGTGCCAACTCAAACTTTCATGACCAGACGCTGGAGCTAGGGCTCCGGTCGTCTTCTCCGACGACGGCCATCAGAGCTGGTCCAAAAATCCACCAAAACTCAAACAACCTTATATCATTCCACTTGGATTTTCAAGCTGAACACAACTATGGGCTTATTTTCCATTTTTAACCACCCTAACACCATGAAAACCGAGCACGAAGCAAAGATGCATAAACTGAAACATCAATAAACAAGCACAACACTAACACAAGCATGGTCTACATCCACCCAGAAGATCAAATATGCAAACCACAAAGCAAGTGAACATGTAAAATTAGAGAAATAGGTTGAAGAAAAATTACCAAAAATGAAGCTTCACAATATCTGCTTTGAGCTTTAAAACCTCACCAACTTGCTTCTTCTTCTTGCTTGAGATTTAGAGTTGATGATAGGTACCAAAGACCACATAAACAAGCCTCAAAGAATCAGATTCAAAGAAAGAGAGAGATTGAAAATGAGAGAGTGTTTGAATGATGTGTGGCTGTAGAAAAGAACCTATCTTCTATCTAGGGTTTGTTTTTGGTTTATATATGGGGTTTTAGAGTGGTTAGGAACAAGTTACCGTGATTAAAAAGGTTAGTTAGTGATTTTTGTGAAATTTGAAAAGAATGAGAGGGGTAGCATGAGTGGTACGAGCAAGCATGTTTTATGGTTGTTTTTGTTATTTTTTGAGGCCATCAGATTGGAGAGAGAGGCCAGAAAGAGACTGTGGAATGAGGCATTCTTGCTATACAAGTTTTTGTACATTTTGTCATCTTTCCCTCTTTGGCAAAAATGCTTCAAATTGGTGCATGAGGTACACATGGATGCTTGGCTTGTTACGACAATGTTTGGTAATGTTATTTGGCAAGAAAAATAAGGTGAGATGCGTGTGACATGAGAAGGAATGTTGGCTGCATGAAAGATGGCACATGATGCATGAAAATGACACCTTAAGCACAAATGATTTAGCTCACTTTAAATAACCATAACTTGATGGATTCTTTCTCAAGTTATAAGTTCTTTGGCTCAAAAGAAAGTATAAATATCAAAGAACAAGTGCTATATAGAAAACTTCTTGAAATGAGGCTTGGAAGCATGAGAAAAATTGATATGAAACTGTGTCCAACATGATGTCCAAAGTTACTTAGAAATTTTTTCTAAGTTGTGGATTTTGACAACTTTGAAATCTTGATTTGGAAGCCACATATCTTGAGGAGATTTGATCCAAATGAAAAGATTTGGTAATGGATAGAAATCTTGAAGAATTATCTTTAACTTTCATGTTCAAGGGAAAGTGATTTGAGGTCAATATCTTAGTGATAAATTCCTTGGGAAGTAGCCCCAAAAATCTGCCTAAAACTTGTCCACTCTTGACAACTTTGAAACCCTAACTTGGAGAGATCATAACTTAAGCTCTACACATCTAATGGAGATGATCTAGTACTTAAAAGAACATTTGAAGGATGCTCTACAACTTTAATTTTGGATGAAAATTCATTTCGAACTTGTATCACCATGAAAGATAGGCTTGAAATTAGGTACTTCAAGTTGAATTTTTATACTTAGAAAAATTTCTAAGTGTTGAAATGACAAAACCTCCATTTTCTTAACTTTAGCTCATCATATCTCTCAAAATATAGATCTTTTGGACTTGCTTACTTCCAAAAATTTGTATTTCATGATTTCCTCTTTAATTTGATAAAAAGCTTGATTCCATTGGATCAAGTATGAAAAAGTTATGGAAGTTGCAAAATGGCTAGAGTTAGGGTTTTCTACACTTAGAGAATATTCCACCCAAACCCTAATTCATCCAAACTCCTGATTTTATGTTTCCTCTTGACTTCACTTGTTTCAAACACATTAAATCTCTTAAAAACACCTCCCTTTATTGACCTTGAGATCCAAGATTTTGACCCCCTTAAATCACAGTTGACTTTTGTTGACCAGATGGAACCCTAGGATCATTTCTACTGATTGAAGCTCTTGTGAGGGTTTGTGATGACATATAATCCATGTAGAGGACCCTCAAGGTGTGTTTTAAGCTTTATAATCATGTCTTTCCCAAAGAACTAACCATATATGCCTTTTGAACCAAAACCCTAATCCAATTGCCCACAAGATAGGAGGAGGAGATCAATGCTTGTGTTCTTGATTCAAGTAGTGGAGTGACATGTCTTGATGATGATGAAGACATTGTGACTTGAGATTGCCACAAAGTTGAGCATGAACTCTTGATTGAGCTTTGAAGATGAAACTCTTCTCTTGATTGTTGGATAAGACACCTTGATCCCCTGTCTAAGATCAATGATATGTACAAATACCAATGCAAAAATGATAGGAAGCATAAGCCAAGATATAAGAAAAAGGATGGACAAATTTTGGGGTGTTACAACTGCCCATACTCAAACAACTTGGACCTGAAGGGATGAAGAGCGACCGCTTTCAAACATTCAAGGTAAAAGGTGATTGAATACCAAAAGAACCCAAAAATTTGTAATCTGTGGGGATGTGCGCAGTGCAAAGATTGACATCCGAAGGTGGACTTAAAAGGTAGCAGGTACCAACCAAAAGTTGGGATAACCGAGGGACACAAGATACCAACCAAAAGTTGGGATGAAAGGCTACTAACCAAAAGTTAGGATCACCAGGGAGTAATAACCAAAAGTTATGAGAAAGAGGTTACTAACCAAAAGTTAGGATCACCCAGACGCCAACTAAAGGCGAATACACAAACAATGAAGACTACCAACCAAAAGTTAGGATAATGGCTACTAACCAAAAGTTAGGATCGCTAGAACGCTGACCGAAGGCGAACTTACCAAAACGAAGACTACCAACCAAAAGTTAGAATAACATCTTCGCAAGGGAGCAAAAGAGGACTACCAACCAAAAGTTGGGATAACATCCAAGAAACAACGAACTACCAGCCAAAAGTTGGGATAACATCCAAGAAAAAATGGACCACCAACCAAAAGTTGGAATAACATCCAAGAAAAGAGATCAAACAAAAGTTGGAGTAAAGGCTACTAACCAAAAGTTAGGATCGCCAGAATAGAAGACTACCAACTGAAAGTTGGAATCGTCAACAAAGTTATACCAATCAAAAGTCGGAATCAAGCAAAGGCTACCAACCAAAAGTTGGAATCACCAGAACACCAAACGAAGGCGAACTCACCGTAACAAAGACTATCAACCAAAAGTTGGGATAACGGCTCCATAGGGGAAACAAAAGAGGGCTACCAACCAAAAGTTGGGATAACATCCACAAAACAACTACGGTGGGGATTACCAACCAAAAGTTAGAATAACATCCGGGATAGGCAGGAAATAGAATCAACTAACTCACGACTTGAAAAGAATACTCCGCTGGGGGAAAGAGAAGCTTAAACAAACAAAATTTATCGGGGAGTAAAAGTAAGATGAAAACATCTATCAAAGGTTTTTACTAGGGGTAAAGTACCACAAAGTCCCATGAATTATGTTGTTATCTGCTGCAGAGATGTTTAGAAACAAATGTATCAAACCTGACTTATTCTTCAGATGCATATGTTTGAACATAATGCTCCATACGAAATGAAAATGCTACACATTTGGGAGGATGCTATGCAAAATGCAAATGCAAAAGAACACCACCCGGAAAGGTGCTGAGAAGAATAAGCAAACAAACCCTGCTGAGGAATATGCCCTGAACAGCCTTCCTGAACATAACTTATGTTGAAAATTCTGCTCTGCTGGGAGTTGAGAATAACATTTGTTGGGAGATCGTCCCAAAGAATCTGACTTTGAAAAATGTCAATGACCATTGGACTTTGTTGAGGATATCAGCCATTGCTGATTTACCCATCGAGGGAATCAACATCAATCTCTTCTCGGAGAAAGAAGTCAATGGCATAGACTCTATCGGGGGACAACCTTCACCTTTACTCTGCTGCTGGGGAAAAAGCCCAATCTTACCATGCTGGGGATAAGTACACATCTTTGCTGACGAGAATACTCATAATCTGACAATAACACTCTATGGAGAAGCAAAAATCTCTATTGTGGAAAGATAAAATATTCTACTAAATGAACGCCTAACTTCATAATGACACCCATGTGTTGCAGATATTGCTAGAAATTCACCATCGGGAGATAAGCTCTACTGGGGAAATGACTTCGTCATCCTGTAAACAAACAATAAACAAATATGAGGTCCTATGTACGAAATGGTTATCTCAGTTACCATTCATGACATCAATCAAGTAAATTCACGTTTTCAATATGCTTTGTAAAGCCCCAATGTTTTCACATGTAAAGTTTATCAAAAATATCGGACGCCTTTTTTTGCAAACAAAATAGTAAAAGTAAAAACAAGAAATAGAAAGCTCTTTGAGTGAATAATACTTTATTGATTGAAAAGGCTTGTAAATAGGCAAATTACAATTGGATGCAATTCCTAAAAAGAGGTAATTGCGCGAAAAGTACAACAAGAAAATATACAAATGTCGGCAATGTGGAAACAGACAACCATCATGTGTTGATTAGGCTATGACTTGTATGTCTTCAACGTTTCACCAATGCTCTGTCTTCTGAAGAGACTGACTGGACTGATTCATATCCTTCGGGCCCTCCACGTGTCAAGATAAGTTCACAGATCGAACGCAGACTGCATTCATTTGCTTTAAAATCCCTAACTTTTGCCTGGATCTCCCTTGCGGGTTTTTAATCAACCGGAATACCCATTTTTGAAAAAGTTTCCTTTTCAAGTTTTCAACTTTGCGGGTTTATTCTTTTTTCTTTTATCCCTAATTTTTTCCCGAACCTTTTTCTTTTATGGTTCGTTGGGATGCCCCATTTTTGCCTGGACCTTTCTTTTTTTGTCCAACGGGTCTATTTTAAGCAAAATATTTTTTTTACTGCGTCTACGTTTACAGGGGACGTAAAATATTCACCATCCATAGTAGATAGTAATAAGGATCCACCAGAGAAAACCTTTATTACCACATATGGACCTTTATAGTTTGGAGTCCATTTGCCCCTGTAATCTGTTTGAGGAGGAAGGATCATTTTTTAAACGAAATCCCCTATCTGAAAGTGTAACACCCCACTTCCCAAATTAAATAAAATGCGAATAAATCAATTAAAAACATCAGAGTTTCTCTTCCAAAAGTGGGGTATTACTTTTCACAAAAATTTCCATAAAACATTTCATTAAAAGATTTTCAAAATAAGCAGCGGAAAAGAAATTTGTCACAACATATATACATATATGTACATCATCTCATACATCATGTTCGGCCATCTGCCCAAAATATACAAAACATCACCAATGAATCCATCAAAACGTGATACGACACAGAGTATAAACAAAATCATCGAACAGATAAATAACTCCCAAAAACCCCGTGTTACGTATCAGAGCATCCCTACGACTCGACTCGCCATAATCCAAGCTAGCTACACACCTGGATTGTTTGTACTGCCGAAGAAGCACATACCACAACAACAACAAGGGGTGAGAAATCACGATCAAAATTATAATGGTAATAATGTACATGAATAAAAGGCAGACAACACATAAACATCATTCATCATACATCAATCCGGACCTACTGTCCCATGCCAACACAGCACACCAACAATGCAACATATGCAACTTGACACAATGATATGCGGTACCGACTCAAACTCAGGATAGATCACTTACGCTCCATCCGAGACATGATCTATCCCTACCATGCTCCTCCTGAGCCCATATAATCAATCTCAAGATAGATCATATACACTCCATTTGAGCAACGATCTATCCCTACCACCTCCTCTCCTTCGGAGTACGGGCAAAGTAAACTCAAGATATATCACATACACTCCATCTGAGCAACGATATATCCCTACCACCCCCTCTCCTTCGGAGTACGGGCAAAATAAACTCAGGATAGATCGCATACACTCCATCTGAGCAACGATCTATCCCTACCACCCCCTCTCCTTCGGAGTACGAGAAAAATAAACTCAGGATAGATCGCATACACTCCATCTGAGCAACGATCAATCCCTACCACGCTCCTCTTGAGCCCAAACATGCATCATGATATGCATACACTAATTCACAACAGCAATTCACACACATACAAGGTGCCCACAATCCATCCGATCACATCATCATACACCACACACACACATACACACACACACACACACACACACACACACACACATATATATATATATATATATATATATATATATAATTATATGCATATATTCCACACATCACCACATACATGTATCATGTCATACACTAATAGAAATATCCAATTCAAACGATTAACACGGAAATTACATTCCAACACCACACATACACTCTCCCTAATACAACATCAATCTTATAATCAATCACGACCAACAAGGGTCCAACAACACAAGAGAATAGAACATCACATCACAAAAATACAAAACACTGTCATGCTCGCTGGCTTACTCGCTAGGAGAAGCATCGGCGAATGCTTGCTCAACGAACTTCCTAACGAAGCTAGACAGTGGCTACTGGAAGCACTCGCTACCCAGTTCGCCCAGCGAATCCCTAGCGAAGATTCGCTACTCACTCGCCTAGCGAAGCAGCTGGCGAACGTCTGCGATTTTAGAAAAATAATACTGCTCAGAATCGGAAAAACACTCTGAACTCAGCCGATTCTACTCAAACCAGACCCCATCATATCAGACCAATATTCCATAACCCAACTACAACATCTATCCTCGATTTAGACCGATTAAATGTCAGCTCTACTCATTTAATCAACTTCGGCATAAAACTTCGAACTACCCAGAAACCCCCAAATCACCAAACAACACATGCAATGGATTCAACATATCATCAACAACTCAGAATCACAACACCAAGTAAAACATAATCATCAAACTTATGGGGTTAAGGGAAATCCCCTTCTACCTAATATTCATGCATTCTACCAATTTTACCGGATTCCCCCCCCCCCCCTTACCTCAAATGCAATTTCGATCAAAGAATCTTCAAGAATTCCACCGTCAAGCTCACTTCTTCTTCCTCTTGATCGCACTCTTCAAGCTTGCTCTTCACTTGCTAGACCATGCTCTTCTTTTCTTCCTTGCTCGTGTTCTTCCCTTCCTCTATTTCTTCCAAAATGACACTTCTGCCCCTAATACCCCAAAATTCTCTTTTTAATTCCAATAATAATATTAATCCTCATTTTCTCCTTTTTAATCCAAAACAATTCCAATTAACAAAATCTTCATAATAATAATAATAATAATAATACTAATATCAACATTAATATTAATTATTCATTATCATCATTATCAATTATATAATATTAATATTATGTTCCTTATATCCTCAACAATTCCCACACAAGGCATGCCGATAATAAAATAACACGGGAAAAACTTAAATAATTAAAATGGGTGTTACAACACTCCCCCACTTTAATTATTTTCGTCCTCGAAAATACCTGATGGAAACAACTCTGGATAAGCTTCCCGCATTCTGCTTTCCAATTCCCAAGTCACACTGCCTCCTGCAGCACCTCCCTAAGCCATTATCACCAAAGGTATCTATTTCCCTCTGAGTCGCTTTATCTTGCGGTCCTCGATCCTCAACGGCATCGTCTCAACGGTTAGATTCTCTCTCACTTGAACTTCATCTCTCTGAATCACGTGAGACAGATCTGATACATATTTCTGAAGTTGCGACACATGAAACACGTCATGCAAGTTCGAAAGTTTCGGCGGCAACGCCACCCTGTAAGCCACAACACCAATCCTCTGCAAAATCTAATACGGCCTGATAAACTTCGGATCCAACTTCTTGTACTTCAATGCACGTCCTACACCGGTCATTGGGTTAACCCTAAAAAACACGTGGTCACCTTCATTGAATTCCAACTCCTTCCTTCGGCTATCATGATAACTCTTCTGCCTACTTTAAGACGCTTTCATCTTCTCACGAATCATCTGAACTGTCTCAATATTCTGATGCACAATCTTTGGTCCCAAAACAACACTCTCACCCGTCTCATACCAACACAGAGGAGTTATGCACCTCCTAGCATAAAGAGCCTCAAACGGTGCCATTCCGATACTAGAATGATAATTGTTGTTGTACGTGAACTCTACCAACGGCAAATAAGTATCCCACGCACCACCTTTTTCCAACACACAAGCTCTTAACAAGTCCTCCAACGACTGAATAGTCCTCTCTGACTGTCCATCAGTTTGAGGATGATATGCTGAACTCAGCTTCAACCCAGTGCCCAAAGCTTCCTGCAAACTCTTCCAAAATTCTGAAGTAAACCTCAGATCTCTATCCGATACAATACTCGACGGCACACCATGAAGCTTCACAATCACCCGAATATAAATCTCTGCCAGCTTCTCCAACGGAAAACAGATATTGATCGACACAAAATATGCAGACTTCGTAAGCCGATCCACAATCACCCAAATAGCATCAAATCCTCTTGCCGTGTTCGGCAATCCCGTAACAAAATCCATGGCTATATAATCCCACTTCCAAAACGGAATCTCTAACGGTTGCATCAAACCAGATGGTTTCTGATGTTCCACTTTCGATTTCTGACATGTCAAACAAGCATAAACAAAACAAGTGATATCTCTTTTCATGCCAGCCCACCAAAATAACTTTTTCAAATCATGATACATCTTCGTAGCTCCCGGGTGGATACTCAGGCTACTACGATATCCTTCGTCCAAAATTGACTTCTTCAGCTCGTTATTATCCGGCACACAAATTCTGCCCTGAAATTTCAACACACCTGCACTATCCAACTTGAAATCACTACCGGAGTCACTTCTTGCTTCTCGCATCAAATCCACAAATTTCACATCCAACTTTTGATTTTCTCTAATCATATCCAAGAAATCATTCCTCACTTGTAACTTGCCCAACATCACACCATCTTTCGTAAACTCACACACCATGCTCAAATCTCTGAACTGTTCAATTAGCTCCATCTCTTTCACCATCAAAACTGACATATGAATTGTCTTCCTGCTCAAAGCATCCGCAATAACATTCGCCTTTCCGAAATGATAACTCAAGCTGAAATCATAATCCTTTAAGAATTCTAACCATCTTCTGTGTCGCATATTCAGCTCTTTCTAATCAAACAAATACTTCAAGCTCTTATGATCACTGAATACCTCAAACCTCAAACCAAACAAATAATGTCTCCAAATCTTCAACACAAAAACCACTGCAGCCAACTCAAGGTCATGAGTAGGATAATTCCTTTCATGCACCCTCAATTGCTGCGAAGCATAAGCTACCACTTTACCATTCTGTATAAGAACTCTGCCTAATCCCAACTTAGACGCGTCACAATACACCATAAAAGGCTCACTCGGAGTCGGCAATACCAACACTGGCGCTGAAGTCAACCTCTTTTTCAGCTCCTCAAAACTTTCCTCACATGCAGCATCCCACACAAAAGCTTGATCCTTTCTTGTTAACTGAGTCAACGGCAACGCCAATCTAGAAAATCCTTCAATAAACCTCTGGTAATACCCTGCCAAACCCATAAAGCTTCTAACTTCCGTTACCGTCTTCGGTGGTTCCCACTGTAATACCGCACTCACTTTTGACGGGTCTACTGCTACACCATCACTAGAAATCACATGCCCCAAGAAAATCACAGTCTTCATCCAGAACTCACACTTTGATAGCTTGGCAAACAGCTTGTTATCCTTCAACACTTGCAAAGCGATCCTCAAATGCTCTGCATGCTCTTCTTCCGACTTAGAATAAATCAGTATATCGTTAATGAACACAACAATAAATTGATCCAAATAGGAATGGAAGATCCGGTTCATATACTCCATGAACACTCCCGGCGCATTAGACACTTCGAAAGGCATCACAGTATACTCATAGTGTCCATAACAAGTTCTAAACACCGTCTTCTGAATATCACCATCCTTCACTCTGATCTGATGATAACCCGACCTCAAATCAATCTTACTAAACACACGAGATCCCACTAACTGATCCATCAAATCATCAATCCTTGGAAGAGGATATTTGTTCTTGATGCTCACTTTGTTCAACTGATGGTAATAGATGCACAGACGCATATTACCATCCTTCTTCTTTACCAACAACACTGGAGCTCCCCACGGCGACACACTCGGTCTGATAAACTTTCTATTCAACAACTCTCCAATCTGAGACTTTAACTCGGCCAACTCCACTACCGACATCCTGTACGGCGCCATAGAAATAGGCCTCGTACCAGGAACAAGATAAATGCTAAACTCAACTTCTCTCTTCGGAGGCAATTCCATAATATCATCAGGGAACACTTCCAGAAATTCATTCACCACTGCCAACTCTTCCAACAACGCCTTGTTATCAACAGATAATGATGCAAATAAAGCAAACACCTTAGCTTCTTCTTCCAACAAAATCCTCAATTCCTTATTAGACAAGGAATCCGCCAATGCTTCCTCTTCTGGAGTAAGAAACAATAACACCTTCCGAAAACAATCAATGTAGACTCGGTTGAACTCCAACCAATTCATACCCAGAATAACATCTAAACCTCCAAGTGGCAAACAAATCAGATCTACCCCAAAATCTCTATCGAAGATAGTTACTGGACACTTCAAACACACCAAAGAAGTAGTCACTGAACCAATAGAGGGAGTTTAAATAGTTATCTGCCGCTCAAGAGTAGACGACACCAAACCTAACCTCTTCATACAATCGACAGAAATGAACGAGTGGGTTGCACCCGTATCAATCATAGCAGTCAAAGGAACATTATTGATAAGACAAGTACCTTTGATAGCATGCTCCTCATCTGCTAATTGAGTTCCCACCACAACAAACACTTTACCGCTGACCTGAGACGTCTGAACCTTCTTCGGCTTCTCACAACGAGTACTAATATGACCTTTCTCACCATAGTTATAGCAAGTAGGCACATTAGTCCTGCGCTCCGCCATCACATGGCCCGGCTTCCCACACTTGAAGCACTTCTTTACCTCCTTAGGACAATCATTAGCACGATGCCCCGTGACACCGCACCGAAAACAACTCAAATCCACAGATGCCCTCCTCTCTCTGAACTTCTTATCAACAACAACCTTCTGCTTTCCCTTACCAGCCGGAACACTGTGGGGAGTGCCACCAAACCTCTACTTACCCTTACAATCATTCACCGCCTTATAGTGTGCAATCCTTACCCTGTTGTCATTATCATAAATCCTGCTTCTGCTCACCAGCTCAGGGTAGCTCCTGATCTTCTGACAAGCGATCCCCATCTTAATCTTCGGACGCAATCCGTTCTCAAACTTCAAACACTTGGAAGTCATTGCTTCATCAGTATTATAATGGGGACAATACTGTGCCAACTCTTCAAATCTAGCAGCATACTCTGCTACAGACAGGTTACCCTGCTTCAGTTCCAGAAATTCAATCTCCTTAGCACTTCTGATGTCTTCCAGAAAATACTTCTCCAAAAAAATCGTCTGAACCACCTCCCAGGTAATGGCAGTTCCCGCAGCCTCCAATCTCTAGCGACTGTTGTCCCACCAAGCCTCAGCTTCACCCTCCAACATATGAGTATCGAACCTCACCTTCTGCTCATCACTTCATCCCATGGTCCTGAAGATCTTCTCAATCGCCTTCAGCCATTTCTATGCAGCTTCAGGGTCTAAAATCCCTCCTTCAAACTTCGGTGGCTTATTATTTTGAAACTGCGTCAAATCTCTAAATTGCGCACCCGCAACCAGATTCTGATTGGCAACCACCTGCGCCATCGCTTGCATAGCTGCAGCCAAAGCAACAACATTCCTTCCTGCCATACTGCTCAACCAAAACAACACTGGGTCAAAAGATACACAACCTCTATCCTAAGGACAGACTCAAAACACTACACTGGCCGGACGGACCGACCTGCTCTGATACCAACTTGTAACACCCCACTTCCCAAATTAAATAAAATGCGAATAAATCAATTAAAAATATCAGAGTTTCTCTTCCAAAAGTGACAAATTTCTTTTCCGCTGCTTATTTTGAAAATCTTTTAATGAAATGTTTTATGGAAATTTTTGTGAAAAGTAATATCCCACTTTTGAAAGAGAAACTCTGATATTTTTAATTGATTTATTCGCATTTTATTTAATTTGGGAAGTGAGGTGTTACAGAAAGCATCCAAGGACGCACATTCTAATCAAAAGCCTTCTTCATTCTGCTCTAGTATAAACGGCCATGGGCGATGGCTACCAATCATTTCTCATCAATGAGACTTAGCTAATTCAACCTGGCCTGAACCCGTTCAGCTTCGTCGAGCTTCACATCAGATGATACCCTCAAAGAAGGGATCTCAACTTCTAATGGTAGGACTGCTTCCGTACCATATACCAGCAAGAAAGGAGTTTCCTCAATCGATGTACGCATCGAAGTACGATAACCATGTAAAGCAAAGGGAAACATCTCATGTCAATCTTTATAAGTCACCACCATCTTCTGTATAATCTTCTTGATGTTCTTATTGGTTGTGTCAATAGCGCCATTCATCTTCGGACGGTATGGAGAAGAATTGTGATGCTCAATCTTGAAACTCTGGCACAGTTCCTTCATTATCTTGTTATTCAAATTCGAACTATTGTCAGTAATTGATATTCTAGCAAGCACACGATGGATGTTATTGTAGATGTTATGACATCCACTGTAACATGTACTACTGCACTTAATAATAAGCTGTAAATAGAAAGCAGTAAATAACACAAGTAATTATTCACCCAGTTCAGTGTCAACCACACTTACATCTGGGGGCTACCAAGCCAGGGAGGAAATTCACTATCAGTAGAATTAATTCAGAGCCAAACAATCCCAGTTTGCACTCCTCACTTAAGACCTACCTAATGACACTTCTTCCTAGAGACACTCTAGACCTGAGTATACCCACTCACTCCCCCTCAATCACCTCAGTGATATCAAAACATAATTACAGAAAAGTTATAGAGATACACTCCAAAAACACACCTTGATCTTACTTCATAGCTTTGATCAAGAGACACACACTCTTGCTTAACAGCTTTGAGTGACACAATGAACACACATGTTCATACACAATAAACCAGAGCAATCATACAACCTACAATTGCTTGGCACACAAGGAATCCTAAGATCCCTAGACACACGTGAAGAACAAAGTTCTTCACTCACAAACACACTCTATGATCTCTCACTAGATACTCTCTTCTCTGTGTGTCTGCCCATTAGGAATGATCCTTCTGCTATTTATAATAGCAGACCTGTGTTGGGCCTTGGTAGAGAATTTGGGTTTACCCAAGATAAACCTTTCCTCATGAAGCTGCGCACTTATCATTAGGTCAGGAGCCTTCTATGGTATCCTCAGCAATACCTGTTATGTTGCCTAAAATAACTTTGCTTCCTGGTTTATTTCCTGAAGTATAGCCCGAGCGAATAACAGAAAAACAAACTCTGCGCGCCCTGATGTCATACGATCAATGTCATAATATTCAGTCATGACATTCGACTTCACTTACTCATAACTTTCCTTGCATAACACTCTTCATGTATGTCCTAATATCAGTTATGACATTTACTCATACCTTAATGTTTTACCATAAAATGCAGCCAATCAAAATCACTTACAAACTCCCTATTTGGCTAATTTTTGGCTAAAAAACCCTGTTAACATATTAGAGTTTACAAGCAGCAGAAGTCTTAACCTACCATGCAGGAAAGCTACTAGCTACACATTATCAGTGTTGTCTACACACTCATATTGTCAGCTCTCAGAATCAACCTGTTCACAATACTGTCTGTTAGTATAGCCTACAGATGTCACAATTTGTTGAGTAACATATCAGAATTTACTCCCTCTCAACTGATGCATATCACACCAGCTGTACAGAATCTGCAGACACCCTGCAGTCACACATATTCATCCAGCCTGCAGACACCCTGCAGTCACACATATTCATCCAACCTGCACTGGATGTTATAACATTCAGGATGCTCTGGATGTTACAACATTCAGGATGACATTCTGAAGCACACATGTTGTGGAACAACCTGTGCTACTCCCCTTGAAGAGATGCACAACATTCTGCAATCATCCTGCAGATACACACAACACTAGCAGCTATAGAGCTACTAGGTTCCATCAAGGAACACACATAAATCTAACATACATTCTTATACTTATTAGGAACTCACATATCACTAATAGCATCAGTTGTTATCACACATTGACAAAATCTTCAACCATGCATATCAGCACCTTGCAGCAACACCTTTAACATACCAACCACACACTTGTAGCAACAATTCAGCCAAGAGTCTTCCACCTGTTTTCAAGATTCTTCCACCTGTTGTTTCCTAACACTTATTACTCCCCCCCTTTTTAGACACAAATTAAGATCAAACTAATAACATAATATAGATCATAATAAGTAACATTACACATGTTTGGGGTTATTACAAACAAAACTGCTCATGGAGAGCATCACAAATTAATGCTGTCAAATAAGGATTAAAATCTAAAGCAAGAAAAATACATCACTAGCCACACCAACACCAGCAGCACACCCACATCAGCCCAGGCACCTACTTTCTGAGCCTCATTGCAGGCCATCATCACATTAATCTTCCTCTTCAGTAGAGTTGGAACTGACTTCCTCAGATCCTTCATCACTAGCCTCCTCAGAACTGGCAACAATAATGCTGCATCCTGGCCATCATCCTCCCTTGAACCCTCATCATTGTCATTAAATTCGGAGTCCTCATCTAGCTCAAGAGATCTGATCAATTTTTCCAGATTCTGCTTCCTTGTATCCAATTCCTTGCAGGTTTGTTTGAGCATTACAATCACCTCAGCTTTTCTGGTCTTGGGACTCCCTTTGGATGTCTCAACGGAAGTCATGACAATGTCTGGAACATGAGTTCCTTGAAACAACTTGTGATAGAATGACATAGGATTCTCTCTCTTGCGGGCAGAATCATTCTCTTTGAGGATGTTGGGATATTGATTTAATATAATGCCACAGATGAGTGAGGGATATGCAATGAGGCCTTTGACACTATAACTTCCTACATGCTTCATGGTCTGATAAAATATGTAGGCACCATAATTAATTTTGGTCTTGGTCCCAACAACATAGATAAACCTTCCCAGAATAGTTGCCACTGTTGATTTATGATTAGTGGGCACCCAATTTGCAGCACCAATCTTGTGTAGCACAACATATTTTACACTCAGTTCGCTAGCAACTAGCTTTCCTTTTGATGGCCAACCTTTGACTTGGTTGCCAGTAATTACTTGACACACTTTGTTGTCAGAGGCAGTTATATCAGATTGAGCTCCATCTGATCTTCCAAGGTAGTTGTTAATGGTAGTGGAGGAGAAGGTGACGCATTTTCCTCTAATATAAACTTTACCAAATTCAGCTGATTCTCTATCAGCACATTCATCTGATAGATTTACTATGAATTCCTTGACAAGTGTTTCATAGCATTGTGAGAATTGAGTCACAGTCTTCACCAAACCAGCATCGTGGATAAGAGCCATGATCTCCTTGCTTTAAAGAGCATTTTGAGCTAGCTTTCTCTCCAAGGCCATCCTCTTCTGATAGGCATACTTCCATCTGTTGATACTTGATGGATAGTGGAATGAGACATTATCAATAAGATCATCTGGGATACTAGCAACAAGCTTTCTAGTTGTAGGTTTCTTCTTTGGTTGGATGCCAGTGGCATCACAGGCAACATCAGAATCTGATTCTGTACTAGTTTCAGCTTTCCTCTTCTTTGGTACTACTTTGCTCCAAGCTTTGGTAGGGCCAACCTGAGTTCTTTTGGTCACAGTCTTCTTCTTGGGGTTACTTTGGATAGCTTCCTTCTTCCCTTTACTAGTCATGAGCCTTTTGGCTATGCTAGGGTTGACTGTGGTTATCAACTCATTGTTTGAAGACTCATTAGCATCATTTTCTTCACTCAGCATGTGTTCATTATCTTCAGAGACTTGATCCTTGTCATTGTCGTTTGGAGAGGTTGCTTCCAAGGTTTCAACATTGTGAGTGATATCAGCTTTTTCCTCAGTGTTAGGGGGAATGTATATTTTTGGCACATCATTTGGCTCAATCAGAACCCTGGTAACCAAGTTGGCAATGGTGGAGTGGATTTTCTTGGCTTCTTCATCATTGATATACTCATTTATGGAGGTTCTAAACTTGCTTTGTGGATCTTCAAATTGAGTATCCTTGAAACTTCTTGTCATCGTGTCAGCCCTTTGTTGGTCAGAATCACCATGCTTCACACAATCCTTTTCAAATTGATTCATGTCACCCCTGTGCATGGTTCTCTTGAACTGAATGGAGTTCATATTAAAGTTACTGTGAGTGTCACAGAATAATGTCATGACATCCTGAGTGACATTGTTTCCTTTATGATGATTACTAGTCTTGGACTCCATCAGATTCCAGTATAACAGATCCAGGTCTCTGTGATGTCCCCTTTTTGGATATGCTATCTTGGCTTGCCTGCCAACCTGACATTCACCACAACCTCTTCTTCCATCTAGAGGAAATTTAGAAGTTCCTCTTACTGATTCCTTGGTTATGGTCTTCTTCATCCTGTGAGGAAGTCTACCTTTCTCCAACCATATTGGATCCTTCTTCTCTTCTTGAGTCATGGTACAATCATTGAGGTTACTTTTAGACTCCCATAAATAACAGTTATTCTGAGCTCTATTACCCCTCATGACTTTCTCATCTTCTTTATTGACAACCACACATGTCTCCTTAGTGAATTTGACACTAAGTCCTTGATCACAGAGCTGACTGATACTGATAAGATTTATAGTCAGTCCTTTAACCAACAAGACATTGTCTAGTTTTGGAGCACCGGGACAGTCTAGTGGTCCAATCCGTTTGATCTCTCCTCTAGCTCCATCACCAAAGGTCACATGACTTGAGGTAAGAGGTTTGATGTTTACCAACAAGTCCTTTGTTCCAGTCATATGTCTAGAACAACCACTATCAAAATACCAGTCTCCTTTGGTAGGCATCCTAAGAGAGTTATGAGCTACTAGAGCAACCTCCTTGGTAATTCATTGTTTTTTCTTGGCAGGGATAACCTTCTTGAGCTTAGCATGATTTTGTTTCTTGACATGAATACCCTGTTTGGATTTTCCTTGATGAGGATGACTAGGAAATCCATGCATCCAGAAACAGAAAGGTTTAATGTGTCCAAGTTTACCACAGTAGTAACACCTATACCCTTGGAACTTTTTCTTGGTCTGGTTCCAGCTTCTGTTTCTTGGATGTTGTGACATTGGTCGTAACATCCATTTTGACCTCTGAGTTCCAGGCTTTGGTCTTTTGAGCTCCAAGATGGGTTTCTGTTCACCAACAAATCCCAGTCCAGCCATGTTTCTAACTCTTTGATCACTCTGTAGAATCCTTTCTAGAGTGTCAGTCCCAGGGTTTAGCATCCTTAGGGATTTTGACATCTGCTCTATTTTGGATTCCAACAAACTTGCCTCACTTTTGAGTGAGTCTATTGTTGCAAGATGCTCTATCTTCTCAGCCTCTAATTCCCTTATGAGCTTTTTCTGTTGCTCTCCTTGCTGAGACAATTATGTACTTCTGATGTGAAGCTTTTGATATGAGTCTGCAAGCTCATCAAAGGTTAACTCATCTTACTTGAGTCATCATCAGAAATACATACACTGTTCAGAACCGTGACATGTTTAGCACATTCTTCTTCTGATCCACTTTCAGAATCTTCATCTGACCAAGTGACTGCTAGGCCCTTCTTTTGCTTCTTAATATAGGTGGGACACTCAGTTTTAATGTGACCATAACCCTCACATTCATAGCACTGAACTCCTTTGCCTTGGTTATATCCATCTTCATATTTTTCTTTTTTACTGTTGTCATTAGAGATGTTATTGGCATAAGGTTTAGACTTATGGTCTATTCTCTTGATTAACTTGTTGAATTGTCTTCCAAGCAAGGCTATTGCTTCTAACAAGTTCTCCTTACTTTCACCATTGTCTTCATCAGAAACTTCTCCAGCTTTTGACACAAGGGCTATGATTTTGTTCTTTTTCTCCACAGCCTGATCACACATGCCCATCTCAAATGTTTGAAGAGAACCTATGAGTTCCTCCACCTTCATGTTGCATATGTCTTAGGCTTCTTCAATGGTTGTGACCTTCATGGCAAACCTCTTTGGCAATGATCTTAAGATCTTCCTCACTAGCTTTTCTTCAGACATCTTTTCTCCCAGAGCTCCTGAGGTGTTTGCAATTTCCAGGATATTCATGTAGAACTCATGAATAGTCTCATCCTCCTTCCCATCTTGACTTTTGAGGTTCCCTCATGAGTTGTTTTGAGAGTATCCCAAACCTCTTTAGCCAGCTCACAATGATGCACCAGTCTGAAGATGTTCTTGTCTATACCATTGAATAATGCATTCAAAGCTTTAGAATTCCCAAGAGCCAAGGCTTCTTGCTCTTTGGTCCATTCTTCTTCAGGTATAAGCACAGACAGTCCATCTTTATCAGTCTTCACTGGATAATTCCATCCCGAGTTTGCAGCTCTCCATGCCTTGCTGTCTAAAGACTTTAAGAAGGAAATCATCCTAGGTTTCCAATAGTCATAATTAGAGCCATCCAGAATTGGTGGTTTATTTAAGAATCCTATGTCTTTATCCATAGTACCAAAATTTATCTTCCCTAGATCTCACCCAGAAAATAACAGGCAGGGTGCCTGCTCTGATGCCAATTGAAATTTTGGCAAGCACATGATGGATGTTATTGTATATGTTATGACATCCACTGTAACATGTACTACTGCACTTAATAATAAGCTGTAAATGGAAAGCAGTAAATAACACAAGTAATTGTTCACCCAGTTCAGTATCAACCACATTTACATCTGGGGGCTACCAAGCCAGGGAGGAAATTCACTATCAGTAGAATTAATTCAATGCCAAACAATCCCAGTTTGCACTCCTCACTTAAGACCTACCCGATGACACTTCTACCTAGAGACACTCTAGACCTGAGTATACTTGTCACACCCTTATTTTCGCCTTTAAACCTTACATTCGCCATACCATACATCATTTTATTGCATATCGAGCATGTGGGTACGGATTGGGTCGATTCGTCATTTTCCATTTCAAATGAGATAACTTGTCTATCTTGGACTACATGGAAGGAAAGGTTCATCATTTAAGGTTTGATCTAAATTGGAAAGTCTATTCTTGTAGATTTCTTCAAAGAGAAGTTACTTGACGAAATATTAGATATTCAAGATATGTTCCTAATGACCATGAAATACAAGGCATAATTCAAGATTGCTTCATCCAATTTTGTTATAAATTCTTGATCAAGTGGAGTCCAAATTTGCAAAGCATGAGTCAAGATCACAAGTCCATAATTCAAGACTTCATCCATTTTAAGCTTAATGGTTCTAAGGAAATCCATCATGAATTCAAGATTAAAGGCAAGAATATTACAAAGAGAAATTTTATGACATTACAAGAATGTCATTTGTTGCAAGATTTCCAACTCTAAGTAATGTTTAGAAATTAATTTATTTCTAATCTTCATTCAAGTCTCTAGTCAAATTCATGTTATGGTAATGCCACACCAAGTCTACATTATGCTTACAAACATCCAAGAAACATGCAAGGATTAAATCAACATTGGAATGTTTTAGGACCAAGATTATGCATGTTAGTCATGAACAAAACAGCCCCATGCAAGAGGAGACAAACTACCTCATGTCACAAAATCTACATGTCACAAGACCAAGGGAATAACATGTGACAATGCTTCTACATATCAGAATTTTCAAAATGCTATCAAGAGTTGGTGGCATTGACCAAGAGGAGCTGTCCAAACACAAACCAACAAAATGGATGCAAGGCACAAGGTGCTGCAGAAAAACAGCATAGGCAAAGTGCAACAGCAAAAATGCAGCATAGCTCTTGCATGGAAATGGAAAGAAAGAGAGTGGCATGAGGAAAGGTGGTAAGAGACACCACTTCATGAAAAATCTGATATGTGGGGAGAAGTGAAAACCCTAGAGGAGCTGAGATAAGAAGAGGGGGCTGTAAACAAAAAGGTATCACTCTTTATTCATTCAACATACATTCTACACACATTTGCAAAACCAGAAAATAGAGAGAGCTAGCAAAACCCTAAAAACCAGAAAAATAGAAAGCTTTGCAAACCAGAAAAAGAGAGTGATATAGAACCAAGAGGATCATTGAGAAACAAAACCTTCACAACATAGAGTGAAGAGGAGTGAAGTACTTTCAACCAAGACCAAGGAGGACTTACAAGGAGGATAGAAAGCTCTTGGGTATCCATTTCCTCCAACCTTTCTCCCTTTATTTTTTTGCTATTTACATTCATTTTGTTTACTCTTTTATGTGTTGTTGTATTGTATGTATCATGTAAGGTTCCAAAGGGACCAAGAAACCATTTTTAAGAAACCATAAAACAAAAGAAAAACATAGAAAAGTTAGGTTTTTTCACTCTGGTAGCCTGACACGGGCCGTGTCATACAACACGGCCACCCGTGTCACCCAACACGGGCCGTGTCACACAACACGGCCACCCGTGTTGCACCTCTATTTGAGGTTTCAACATCCAAAAACCCCAGACCTTACAACACGGGTCGTGTCACACAACACGGCCACCCGTGTTGCACCTCTGTTTGCCCTAAAAATCATTTTTCACCCAGTCTTTACAACACGGGCCGTGTCACACAACACGGGCCGTGTCACACAACACGGCCACCCGTGTTGCACCTCTGTTTGGCCTCAAAAACTTTTTTTCCCAGACTTTATGACACGGGCCGTGTCACACAACACGGCCACCCGTGTCACGCCACTGTTTTTTTTACTTATTTTGTTATTTTTACCTCCAAATAATTTTTCTCAAGGAGTTCGCACGGTGAACTCCTTGATGGCACTTCGTGCCGTTTTTATTGCAGGTCTCGATTTTTTTTTAGCCGACTAACACCATATGTTTGTATGATTTTAGTGCGAATGTTGCTATTGTCCTTGGTGACTTTTGATTCCAAAAACCATTTTCAAAAACAAACTCTCGATTTTATCGAGCCATTTTCAACCCTTGTAAGTCGGCCGCCTTGTACGTCCACCATCGACCTTGTCCGTATCACCTCAAATACTTTTACAAACAATAAACCTTGATCCAACGTCAAGTGGTTCTCTTTTCTCATAAAAATCCAAAACACAATAACATAAACGATTAGAATCATGCACCACGAACTTTAAAGTGGTGGAAAAGGAATGAGAATGGAGTCCTCCTACACTCGTTCCGAATGTTTTGGATACAAGGCGCTCGACTTGGTTATTCGAAACATTCATTTCTATCTAAAGTCTTTTGTGTATAATCCTAATCAAGAACAATTTCTCTTAAGAAACTTAAAAATAACATCAACTCATCAAACCTATTTTCGCCTTAGGGCATCAATCCAAAAACCCTTTTTCAAGGTATAAAATCAACCAACAAACAACTATCTTGTAAGCCTCCGAACTACGGAGCTCTGATTCTTCACTTCTTTTAAGTGAGGATACGTAGGCACAAGGGCCACAATCCTTGGCGAGCATTAAAATAAATAAACCAACCCCTCTTTTCCGTAAGCAAGTAAACTTTTAGAATAAAACACCCATTCACGCGAAATAACCTAGGAGGTTCCCATCGAGTACGATGGATGCGAGGGGGTGCTAACACCTTCCCCTCGCATAACCGACTCCCGAACCCTAAGACTTGGTTGCAATGACCATGCTCTTTTCCCAAAGGTTTTATCGCTATTTCCCTTTCCCTCCGTGGGATAAATAAAATCCGGTGGCGACTCTGTGTCATTTTTCGCGTAGCAACAATACCCACTCACTCCCCCTCAATCACCTCAGGGATATCAAAACACAATTACAGAAAAGTTATGGAGATACACTCCAAAAACACACCTTGATCTTGCTTCACAGCTTTGATCAAGAGACACACACTCTTGCTTAACAGCTTTGAGTAACACAATAAACACACCTATTCATACACAATAAACCAGAGCAATCATACAACCTACAATTGCTTGGCACACAAGGAATCCTAAGATCCCTAGACACATGTGAAGAACAAAGTTCTTCACTCACAAGCACACTCTATGATCTCTCACTAGATACTCTCTTCTCTGTGTGTCTGCCCATTAGAAATGATCCTTCTGCTATTTATAATAGCAGACCTGCGTTGGGCCTTGGTAGAGAATTTAGGTTTACCCAAGATAAACCTTTCCTCATGAAACTGCGCACTTATCATTAGGTTAGAAGCCTTCTATGTTATCCTCAGCAATGCCTATTATGTTGCCTAAAATAATTGTGCTTCCTGGTTTGTTTCCTGAAGTATAGCCTGAGCTAATAATAGAAAAACAAACTTTGTGCACCCTGATGTCATACGATCAATGTCATAACATTCAGTCATGACATTCAGCTTCACTTACTCATAACTTTCCTTGCATAACACTCTTCGTGTATATCCTAACATCAATTATAACATTTACTCATACCTTAATGTTTTGCCACAAAATGCAGCCAGTCAAAAGCACTTACAGTAATGATTCACTCTGGTATTCCATAGCGGCAGATGATGTCCTTCTTTATAAACTGGTCCACCCGTTGTCTTGTGATGTTGGAAAAAGAAGCTGCTTCTACCCACTTGGTAAAATAATCAATTGCTACCAAGATAAAGTGATGCCCATTGGAAGTAGTCGGCTCAATTTTCCCAATCATATCAATACTCCACATTGCAAAGGGCCAAGGAGATGTCAATAAATTTAGAGGGCTTGGTGACACATGCATTTTATCAGCATAATCTGGCATTTTTTGGCATATTTAAAATAGTCAGACTCCATGGTCATCTAGTAATACCCTGCTCTCAACAGTTTTCTAGACATTGCATGTCCACCGACATTAGTACCAAAGGAACCCTCGTGGACCTCTTCCATCAGCATGCTTGCTTCATGCTCATAAACATAATGCAACAAGACCATGTTGAAGTTTATTTTATACAACACATCATCCTTATTCAAATAGAAGTTGCCTGAAAGCCTCCTCAGAGTCTTCTTGTCTTTGCTTGATGCCCCAAGTGGATACTCTTGAGTCTTGAGAAAATGTATGATGTCAAAACATTATGGCTTTCCATCTGACGCTTTCTCAACTGCAAATATGAAGACTGGTCTGTCAAGATGCATAATAGTGATTGCTGGAGCTTTAACCCATAAATTCACTTTATACATAGATGATAACGTTGCCAAGGTGTCTGCCATATGATTTTCAGCCCTCGGTACATGATGAAATTAAACCCTGTCGAAGAAAGGCAGCAGTCTTCTTTCATAGTTCTTATAAGGCACCAGGTTGGCCTGACGAGTTTCCCACTCTCCCTTGATTTAATTGACGACTAATGCTGAATCACCATACATATCTAGATTCTTGATCCTTAGATCGATGGCTTCTTCTAAACTCATAATGCACGCTTTATACTCAGCTTCATTATTTATGCATGAAAATGTTAACTAGACGGTGAATGGTATATGCAAATTGTGAGGAGTTGTAATAATCGTCCCGATTCCGTTGCCATATGAGTTAACAACACCATTGAAAACCAATTTCCACTGAGATCCAATCTCAGGACCCTCGTCAGGAAAAGGCTCATCGCAGTCCTTCATCTTTAAAAACATTATATCTTCGTCAAGAAATTCAAACCTCATTGGCTGATAATCCTCAATCGGCTGTTGAATAAGATATTATGACAAGACACTCCCTTTAATGGCTTTTTGAGAAACATATTGAATGTCATGCTCTGTGTTGCACCCCAAAATTTGCCCAACCTTTTTCTTAGCTTGTCTTTTGTTTCATTACATTATGTTGCATTTCTGCATTGCATAGCATTTGTTCTTAATACAGGGGATCAAGGTTTTACGGTGGCTCAAAATTCATTTTCAGTGCAAGCAATCAAAGCAGCGAGTATCAGGCGACATTTGTTTTGCCCAACAGTCAGGCGACCGATTTTATTTTGTTTTGCAGGTTATTGTCAGCTAAGTAAGTGGCGTTCAGGCTATCGTGAGCAGTCTCATGGTTACAACATTCAAGAACACATTCTAGAAGCTTAACAGGGTTCGAAACAACAAGAAACAGGCAAACGGGCAGGTTTCCCTCTAAAAGGAGCCAAATTCAAAATTTTGAAGGTGTTAATCAGTTAACCTATATGGTTAATCGATTAACCATTAAAAAATCAGCCCAGATTCAAAATTTTAAAGGGGTTAATCGATTAACCTATATGGTTAACTGATTAACCAATGTAATTTTTGCCTCTGTACGTGATTTTTTAATGCAGAGCCATTTGGGGTCCAATTAATTCAATTCCCTCCAAAATCCCACTCCTAATTCCATTCCAAATTTTCCAATCCACTTTCCAAACCTTGCTTTGGATCAAGCCAAGAGAGTACTTAAGTGATTCACTCCAAACCACACTAATCTAACTCTCATAATTCTCATTCCAAATTCAGAATTGCTCTCAATTCTCTCTCAATTCTCTCTCAATTTCATCACTTCCAAAACCCTCACCAAAGCTCTTCATCCATTGAATTAATTGATTCTTCATTGGAATCCATTAATTCTTGAGCTTAAACCTTCATCTATCATCTCCATTGGATCAGTTTCTTCATTCAATTTTCGTGCAAATTCAGATCTGAAAGTTGAAGTGAAGCTAGAAGTGATTATTTGAAGCAATTCAGCTTAATCTTGAAGGATCTCCATCTCTACTACAAGGATTAGCTTGGATCTTGAAGTATTCCGGGTTTCTTGCTTCAATCTACTCATTTCCAGCAAATCAATATCAATTGAAGCAAATCTCCGCTTTGTAGGTTAGAAATTCTTGATCCGATTCTGTTTTTAGCTTAATTGCATGTTCATCATGATGATTTTAATTTTTGATTGATTTGCTGCATTTTGATTCATATGATCTGTGTTGATGCTGTTTGGATATGTGTACATGCTGTTGGAATCATAGTTTTCTGATTTAATTTCATGTTTAAGTGATTATGTGATCATTGGTATGTTTGGAGAAGTGATAAGCTGTTGAAAAGTGATCCTGCTTTGCTATTTTCTGCTGTCAGTATAGTGTTAATCGGTTAACGCATATGGTTAACCGATTAACCATCACATATTTTCAGATTTTTCAAAGTTTTCACAGTGTTAATCGGTTAACGCATATGGTTAACCGATTAACCAGTTCAAATTTTCAAAATTTTCAAACGTTAACAGTGTGTTAACTGATTAACCCTGGGGGTTAACCGATTAACATTGTGCTGGCAGGCCTGTTTTGCTACTTTGTTTATTTTTTCGCATACCGTTTCACTTCGAATCTTCATAAACTGATATGGTGCATTAGGAATGAAATGTTTTTGGTGTTTTCCACTGTTTGTGTTTGGTTGATCATGATTTGGTTGATACTCGTGTTCATTTCCCACTTGGATGCATACTTATGGATGTGGTCCAAAGTGACGAATCTTTGCATGTTCGCTTGTTCTCATTCTTGCTTTCCTTGCCATGTTTGCATCATTCTTGCATCGCTGTTGAGGTTGAGACGAGCTTGTGGTGGTTGCTGCCCCACATATTTTTCCTTCCTCCCACCATTCTAAGTGTTGCATTTTCATGTTTGCATCTTACTTGTGATTGAATTTACTTGGTGCTTTCTTGTGATTTTTGCCATGATCCCCATAGGGTTCCTAGTTCCTCCGTTTAGGATGGGAGTAGGAGAGACATTAGGTGTTCAATCCAAGTATGCTAACGTTAGGGTAGATGTTTCCCCTTTTTATCCAAACTCTAGGACCATTTTGCATGACAACGTTAGGGCCGAGTTTCCCTTAGACCTTCTGTGCGTCTCTCTTCCTCATCTTCAAACAATTCTAACTCACTTAATAATGATTAACAAATGTTGCGCACTACGAGCCTTAATAATGATTGGGTGGTTGCCTCTCAATTGTCTAGAATGTTAGCATATGTCCTTCGGACGATATGCAACGCATTCGCTCCTAGGTCATAGTCTTTAGTGCGACATAAGTTACAAATCAAATTCAAAACACTTCTTCTCTAAAAAACACAAAAAAACACTTCAAATATTTTTTATCCTTCGGGATCTTAATCAAGGAAAATCTTTTCAGATAAAAGGGTGTTGTTAACTCTTAGTTCTACCGCAAACGGTAACGCCTAAGTCTCCAATGGTCGAGCTGCATACACTAACTTCTAGAACTACTTGTTAACCCAACTCGGGCCTAAAAACTTTTGAACCAACCTATGGTCTTTTTAGCCTAAACTACGTTTGCTCTGATCTTTCATACCAGATGAAAGTACTGTAAGAACACAAATTGTTTCTTAGTAATATCTCTATGTTTTGATGATAACTCTTATGAAATTTTGTATTAAAGAATTATATACTCTAAAATTTTTTCATGAATATTTGCTATAGATGTCAAAGTATATATATATATCTAAGAGCAAATTAATCTGAACATGGAACTATGGAAGGCTCTGAAGAGTCAGAATCATCTTATAAAAGAATCTGAATGTTGTCTGCAGAAGGATCTGAAGCAGAAGCTACAGAAGAATCTGAAGCAGAAGACACTGAAAGATCTGAAGACTCTGAAGCATTGAAGATCTTTGTATGAGAGTTAAGAAGCACAGTTTTTTAGAAGACTCTGAGAGTACTACACACTGCATGTACTGAGGATCTGAGTCATAAAACTCTGCTCTGATAGAACTACACGCTAAATCACACTTGCTGCATTACTCTGATTCAGCAAACTCTGATGGGCATCCAAGACTCTGATCACGCAGACTCTGATGTTTACTTTGCTGAAGTGAAATACTTGTTGAAGAAGAATTCAAAGTTATATCCGTTGATTTGGCTCAACGACTATTTCCTCTTTGATGCTTGACACTAGAACACAGACCAAAAGCATTTCTCTATGTATTCTACTTCCAGGAAAGGTCATGTGATGTGAAGACAAAAAGGTTCAGGCCTTTTCAGTACACAGCCTCCAACTCAAGACTTTGTGGACTATTGTGCATATAAAAGCAAGTTTTCCTCATCTTCTTCAGTTGACGAATCTTTGATAGAAACTCTTACAAGCTCTCATAAAATATTCTTATTCTCTTTGCTGAGTTTATTCTTTTGTTCTTAACATTAAGTGAAAAATTACTCTTGTCATAAAGCTTGTTAGAAGTATTCAAACACTTGTATTTATCTTACATTTCATTGTAATAGTTCCTTAAGAAGATCCAGTTGGGATCAATAGTTCTTTAGAAGACTTTGAACAGTTGTTCTTAGTGCTTAGTATTATAATCAGTTGATTAAATAGTGGAATAAGTCCTTGTTTGAGAAAGGCAAATCACTCTAGATAGGGTGGACTGGAGTAGTTGAGTTCAACGAACCAGGATAAAAATACTTGAGTTTTATTTCTAAGTTTTTATCTTCATACTTATTCAACCCCCCCCCCCCTTCTAAGTATTTTCTCACCTTCAGTTGGCATCAGAGCTCCGGTTCTGTGTGTGCTACCACTTCACAGTGACAGAAAAGATCCAGTGAGAAAAACTTTGATATATATTTAGTTATTACTATGGCTGATACTTCAATATCTAACATTAACAACAAATATGAAGAAAGGGATAGAATCATCACTAAACCCCCTATGTTTGATGGGGAGAAATTTGATTATTGGAAGGACAGAATAGAAAGTTTCTTCCTGGGCTATGATGCTGATTTATGGGATTTGGTCATAGATGGGTATGTTCATCCCATTGATGGGAATGGCAAGAAAATAGAAAGAAAATCTATGACTGAAGTTCAAAAGAAGGAATTCAGAAATCATCACAAGGCTAGAACTATATTGTTAAATGCAATATCTCATACTGAGTATGAGAAGATCACAAATAGAGAAACTGCATGTGATATTTTTGAATCTCTAAAGATGACTCATGAGGGAAACTCTCAAGTCAAGGAAACAAAGGCTCTGGCTCTAATTCAGAAGTATGAAGCTTTAAAGATAGAAGAAGCTGAATCTGTTGAAGCCATGTTTTCCAGATTTCAAATACTTACAGCTGGACTAAAGGTTCTGGATAAAGGTTACTCTACTGCTGATCACGTGAAGAAGATCATTAGAAGTTTACCCACCAGATGGAGACCTATGGTGACTGTGCTGAAAATGGCTAAAGATCTGAACCAGATCTCCTTGGAGGAACTAATCAGCTCACTAAGGAGTCATGAAATTAAACTTGAGGAAGATGAGCCTCAAAAGAAAGGTAAGTCAATTGCATTAAAATCTAATAAATCTGCTAAAGCGTTGCAGGTAATAGAGGAAAGCTCTGAAGAATCCTCATCTGAAGATGAAGATGAATTATCCATGCTGTCCAGAAGAATAAACAAACTCTGGAAGTATAAAGGAAAGAAGTTTAGAAACTTCAGGAAGCCTGACCAAAGAAAAGAATCTTCTGGACACAGAAGATCTGGCAAAAAGGAGGTTGACACAGAAGATCTGGACACAGAAGATCTGGGCATTACAAAAATGAATGTCCAAAGCTTTTGAAAGAAAAGCCTAAAAGAAAATCTGATAAGAAGAAGAAGGTTCTAATGGCAACCTGGGATGATTCAGATACATCTGAATCTGAATCTGAGTCAGAAGAGGAATGTGCCAATGTAGCATTGATGGCAGACATAGAAGATCAGGAGGAAGGAATTTCAGGATCTGAATTTGACTCTAAATCTGACTCTGACGCTGAAGAGGTAATGGCTAAACTCACTAAAGATGAACTTATCAAAGTGTTATCAGAAGTTCTGAAGAGCTATAACAATATTAAGCTCAAATAGAAGGAGCGTCAAAGCAATCTTGTATCTGAGAATAATATTCTCAAATCAGAAGTGGCTGAGCTAAATGAAAAGAACTTAAAAATGAAAAATGATTTTGAATTAGCTCAACAAGACTCTGATTCTGAAACTGAGTCTGAATGCAAAAATATTTTGGAAAAATATGACTACACCTTTCAGAAGTTTCTTGCTAAAAGCATAGACAGAAGCAAAATGGCTTCTATGATCTATGGAGTTAGCAGAAATAACAGAAAAGGAATTGGATATAAATCTTCCTCTGGAAAGGATTTAAATCCAAAACCTGTTGATAGAATTATCATCAAGAAGACTCCTTTATATTCTCATTTTAAATTTGATCACTTGAATGATATTATAAACACTCGTTCTGAAAAGAACATTCATGTGTTTAAATCTAAGGCTAGTCAGAATAAACCTTATGTTGAAAAACTAAAGTTTAGACGAACCTTCAGAACAACTAACCCAAAAGGACCCAAGAAGATCTGGGTACCTAAGAGTAAAATAATTCCTGTTGCAGATGTTCTTAGCAGCAAGGTCAGGACGCCAGTCATGGTACCTGGACTTTGGATGCTCGCGACATATGACAGGAGAAAGGTCTATGTTCCAAAGTCTGGAGCTTAGATTTGGAGGTGACGTGAAATTTGGAGGGAATCAGAAGGGCAAGATCATTGGATCTAGCACTATTGGAAATGGTAACCTTCCCTCTATTACTAATGTTTTACTTGTAGAAGGATTAAAGCATAATTTATTGTCCATAAGTCAATTAAGTGACAATGGTTATGACATAATCTTTAATCAAAAATTTTGTAAAGCTATTAGTCAAAAGGATGGCTCAATCCTATTTAGTGGAAAGAGGAAGAATAACATTTATAAAATAAATCTTTCAGAACTTAAGGTTCAGAATGTTAAATGCCTCTTGTCTGTTAATGAGGAGTAATGGGTCTAGCACAGAAGATTGGGGCATATTAATATGAGACGTATATCTCAGATTAATAAACTTAATCTTGTCAGAGGACTTCCTAAGTTGAAGTTCACCTCAGATGCTCTTTGTGAAGCATGTCAAAAAGGGAAGTTTTCAAAATCCTCTTTTAAATCAAAAAATGTTGTTTCTACTTCCAGACCATTAGAATTACTTCATATTGATCTGTTTGGACCAGTGAAAACTGCATCCATCAGAGGCAAGAAGTATGGATTAGTCATTGTTGATGACTATAGTAGATGAACATGGGTAAAGTTCTTAAAACACAAGGATGAGTCACATTCTGTGTTCTTTGACTTCTACAAACAAGTCCAAAATGAAAAAGATCTTAAAATAATCAACATCAGAAGTGATCATGGTGGCGAATTTGAAAACAAATTTTTTGAAAAATATTTTAATGAAAATGGCATTGCTCATGATTTCTCCTGCCCTAGAACTCCACAACAAAATGGAGTTGTAGAGAGGAAAAATAGAACTCTGCAAGAAATGGCCAGAACCATGATCAACGAGACTAATCTGGCAAAACACTTTTGGGCAGAAGCAATAAACACAGCGTGTTACATTCAGAACAGAGTGTCTGTAAGACCTCTTCTGGAAAAGACTCCCTATGAATTGTGGAGGAACAGAAAGCCCAACATTGCTTATTTTCATCCTTTTGGATGTATTTGTTATATGTTGAACACTAAAGAGAATCTTAGCAAGTTTGATTCTAAAGCACAAAAGCGTTTCATGCTTAGATATTCTGGACGCTCTAAAGGCTACAGAGTATACAATACTGAAACACAGATTGTGGAGGAATCTATACATGTTAGATTTGATGATAAGCTTGGCATTGAAAAGCCAAAGCAGTTTGAAAGTTCTGCAGATAGAGAAGTAGTCTTCACAGACTCTAAAGGCTCAGAGGCAGAAAAAGCTCAAGAAGAAGCTACGCCAGATGCAACTCCATTAGCTGCTCAGATGAATAACATGAATATTTCTGAAGAACCAACAGTTAAAGGATCATTCAGAATCAAGGCTTCTCATCCAGAAGAAATGATTATTAGGAAGAAAGATGACCCTATAAGAACAAGGCCGTTTATCAGATCATCTGGAACATCACTTCTTGGGTTGGTGTCTATTATTAAACCAACATCTGTGGATGAGGCTCTGAGCAACAATGATTGGATTCTTGCAATGCAAGATGAGCTAAATCAATTTACAAGAAATGATGTGTGGGATCTGGTTCCTAGACCAAAAGGTTTCAATATTATTGGAACAAAGTGGGTATTCAGAAATAAATTAAATGAGCAAGGAGAAGTTGTAAGGAACAAGGCAAGGCTGGTAGCTCAAGGGTACAGTCAACAAGAAGGTATTGATTACACTGAAACTTATGCTCCAGTGGCAAGGTTAGAATCTATACGCCTTCTTATTTCATTTGCTGCATAACATAACATCACTCTTTATCAGATGGATGTTAAGAGTGCCTTCTTAAATGGTATTATAGAAGAAGAAGTTTAGGTCCATCAACCTCCTGGTTTTGAAAGTGATAAATTTCCAGATCATGTTTTCAAACTCAAAAAATCTCTTTATGGTTTGAAACAAGCTCCCAGAGCTTGGTATGAAAGATTGAGTAATTTTCTTCTGGAAAAGAACTTTACCAGAGGCAAAGTGGACACAACTCTTTTCTGTAAAACATTTAAGAAAGATCTTTTAATTTGTCAAATTTATGTGGATGATATTATTTTTGGATCTACCAATATTATGCTGGGAAAGGAGTTTGCTTTATCTATGCAGGCTGAATTTGAGATGAGCATGATGGGAGAATTGAGATTCTTTCTGGGAATTCAAGTCAACCAGACTCCATACTGCACTTACATTCATCAGACCAAATATGTTAAAGAGCTTCTGAAGAAGTTTAATATGACTGATAGTAAGATGGCAAAGACTCCTATGCATCCAACAAGTACTCTTGGTAAGGAAGAGGTAAGTAAGAAAGTAGATCAGAAACTCTACAGAGGTATGATAGGATCTCTTCTCTACTTAACTGCTTCTAGACCTGACATTTTGTTCAGTGTATGCTTGTGTGCAAGATTCCAATCAGATCCTAGAGAATCTCACTTAACTGTTGTAAAGAGGATTCTAAGGTATCTGAAAGGTACTACTAACGTGGGTCTGTGTTACAGAAGATCTGATGAATATACATTAGTTGGATTCTATGATGCTGACTATGCTGGAGACAGAGTAGAGCGTAAAAGTACTTCTAGAAGCTGTCAGTTCCTTGGAAGTCATCTGATCTCATGGTACAGCAAGAAGCAACCCACAATTGCACTTTCTACAACAGAGGCAAAATACATTTCTGCTGCTGGATGTAGCACGCAGATGCTCTGGATGAAAAGTCAGTTAGAAGACTATCAGATCTTTGAGAGTAATGTATCTATCTTCTGTGATAATACTTCTGCTATATGTTTGTCTAAAAATCCAATTTTACACTCTAAGGAAAAACATATAGAAATTAAGCATCATTTCATCAGAGACTATGTTCAGAAGGGTATTATAAACTTAGCCTTTGTTGATTCAGATCATCAATGGGCTGATATTTTTACAAAACCCCTTGCTGAAGATAGGTTCAGGTTTATTCTGAAAAATATTGGTATGGCTTTTTGTCCAGAATAATATTTATTAGAGGCAAACTTCTCAGATGCAAAATGTTTATTGCTCTGAAATACTTCATCTGTAAATTTATTCATTTTCTTGAATTATTTTATTTGTGTAAATCTGAACTAACAATGCTCAGAGGATCTGAACATTGGCTAACGTTTCATTTCTCAAGAGATTTCAGAAGCACATGCAAGCAAACACGTGTAGCTCAGAAACTGGAAAGGTAGAGTGCACTTTACTAAATTAACGTTTGAGGTACTGCTTTGAAAATATGATTTTTCTTGATTTTCCCCCCATCTGTCAGAATCATAAATACTGTGCAATGATGTTTTTAATTTTTCATTTAATGCTATGTGAAGCGTGCTTATGTGACTGTTTGTGTACCTGATTTTATCTATAAATACCACAAATCACACCATTTCATAATTTTCACCTCACGAACCTTTTATGCATTTCTGTCTTCTCTTTGCTCTTCATCTAAACCATAAACCTAAAATCTCTCACTCAAAAACAACAATGGCAACTTCTTCATCAACATCTGCTCAGATGCAATCAACCACTGCTGTTTCTTCTCCTAATACTGAAGCGTACAAGGAACCTGTGAGAACCCTTCTCACTCCAACTGTAGATCTGGAAGTTTTGAGTGAATGCTTTGTAGATTTTGATTCCATTGAAGAAAATGGGTTTAATCTCTCTTCAACTATTCAAACTCAGAGTTGGACAAAGTATTTTGACAGGCTTATGGGTCCTGTTTATCCAACTTTGGTGAAAGAATTCTGGATACATGCTCAGGTGTGCCGTAAATTCATCCATTCTTCTGTCCTTGGAAAGGAGATTATGATTACTGAGAAGCTGATCATACAACTTATTGGGTACTCTGAAACTGATGGTGAAACCAGTCTACAATCTGCTCGTGTGGATCTTGCTGATGTGTTTCAAGAAGTTAGTATTTCTGGGGAACCAACTAGCAAAGTAAGGGAACTGAAGCCAGTCTACAGGATCTGAGCCAAGATTTTCATGAGTTCCATCTTTCACAGAAAATCATCAAATTCTCCAGATTATGTCAGTGCTGAACAACTCTACTTCTTGTTCTATATGAGCAAGGGAAAGAAGGTGGACTTGCCTTATCTTCTGTTTAGTCACCTTCTGAATCATATAAAGGAAACAAGAGAAGAAGTAAGAGTCAAAACTGGAAAAGTTAGGAATTGGATTCCTATGGGAAGATTGATATCAGACATTCTAACAAAGAATGGTCTTATGAAACATCTGTATGATGCTGGGGTGCCAGAGGATCTGTCTTATGTCATAGGTTCTATCATTAATGGCAATACTCTGAAGAGGATGAAGGTCATCACAGAGCTTGCCAGCAAACTTAAGAAAATTGCTACTAAGGATGTCAGCAACAGAAGGATTCCTGTTGAAGATTTTCCAATGTTCAGCGCTAACGAACCAAGGAAGATCATCTTATCCTACATAGCTGATTTTTTGTTAAATGGTGTTCCTCTACCTGTTAACATCGTCCAGAAGGAAGGAGAAGTTCTGCCTAATCTTCTTAGAGAAAGGCGTTCAAAGAAGATTGCTGAAGAAGGGTCTGAGGCTCAGCCTAAGAGAAAAGCCTCTGAAGCTGTTGCTAAGCCTCAGAAGGTAAAGAAAATGAAACCAACTCCTCTAGAAGCATGTCTGGAAGACATTAGAGAAACTATCAAACAGGTATTAACATCTGATCAAATACCAACCATTCACTCTCCATTACCTTCACCTCCTCCATCACCTTCTAGACCACAATCATCTGTACCACCATCATCTGGGATTCATTCATCTGAACCCTCTCCATCTCAACCTACACATTCTCAACCATCGTCTGTACAAACTCCATTTGAACCACCTCAACCAAAAACACAACCAGAACATCAACAACCAGAACAACCTCAACCACAACAACAACCACAACCAGAACAACAACAACAACCACAAGAACATCAACCTCAACCCATTTCATCTGAACCTCCCCAACCAACACCATATGAACAACCCTCAATAATAGAACAATCGTTACCTGTTCCAGAACCCTCTATCTTTAACTCATCCAATGACATTCTTAATTTGGAACCACTTGCAACCATGGTTGTCTTGTCATCCACTTCATGCCACTCCACTGAATCATCTGATTCTGAATCAGAAGTTCACTCACCCTCCTGTTTACACATTCCTGATCCATTCAAACCTTCATTTTCTGACCTATCAGCATCTGACCAAATCAATCGTAGACTTTCACTTCGCTCCAAATTCAATCTCTCAGATTTTCAACCTTCATCATCTGAAGCTGAAATTTCAACAACCCCTACACCTCAACTCACTATACCACTACCATCTGAACCTCAACCATCTGCACCTCAACCATATGAACCTCAACCATCTGCACCTCAACCATCTGAACAACCACCATCTGATCCAACACCTCCTGATACCACTTGTGAACAACCTCAGCCAAACGCTGAATCTGCTGAAAGAGTGACTCTTGAGGAATACCTTTACCCCAACCCTAGATCAGATGTTGATAAACTGTTTGAAAATTTCAAAAAGGAAGTTCGTATGGGGATAGCACGTGTGGAAGAAGAGTGTCGGTTCAATATAGATCCTGTTAAGTCTGAAGCTGCTTGGGATAAATTTATCTCTAAGTTCAACGTTGTGGCCTCTCATCTCAAGGCAGTATGTGCTGAAGATGCTAAGGCAAAGTTTGATAAATTGGTCAGACAGACTCTAATGAGCATTCCCAAACCACGAGTGCTGCTTCTGGAAGCTGCTCCTGCTGAAGACTCTCCATCTGAAGATGTTGCATCTGATATGGACATTGATGTGTCTGAATCTGAAGTGAAGACTGACAATTCAGAACTTGTGAAAGAGGTTAAGGAAATCAAGTCCTAGATGATCAAACAAGAACAAACCACTGAAGAGATTAAGACTTGGATGGCCAAGCAAGAAGAGTCTACTGCAAAGATCACAGATCTTCTGACCCTGATTGCATCTCGCCAACCTTAGTTTCTTTTCATGTTTTTTGCACTGTTGTTTGCATTTGTTTTCTTTTGCTTGTTTTTTATCATCTGTTATGTGAACCATCTGAATGAATGAAAATGTTTGTGTTGCTTTTCTTCTGTTCTCTTTTCTGTCTTTACACATCTTTTTGATTATGATAAAAAGGGGGAGAAAAAGAATCTGATTGTTCAATCCATAAGCAAATACTAAAACGAAATTCAGACATATTATTAACTATCTTTGAATTTAAGTCTTTCAGATTCTATTGTTTCATCTGACAAAATAAATTCATTGAAGTTATCCTGAGAATTACCCAACCAGACTCTGATTCCTGAAGCAAATTGTACTCTGATTCTAAACGAAAAACCAGACTCTGTGTTTGAAAGAAGTCATCAGACTCTGATTCTGAAATACACTCAAGCAAAAAGGGAAGTATTCTTTTCCTTTAGAGTATTCATTTCAGGGGGAGATTCTTAATCTCAGGGGGAGTTATAATTATTATTATTTTTATTGAACAAAATTTCTCATGTTTTGTCATCATCAAAAAGGGGGAGATTGTAAGAACAGAGATTGTTTCTTAGTAATATCTCTATGTTTTGATGATAACTCTTATGAAATTTTGTATTAAAGAATTATATACTCTAAAATTTCTTCATGAATATTTGCTGCAGATGTCAAAGTATATATATATATATATATATCTAAGAGCAAATTAATCTGAACATGGAATTATGGAAGGCTCTGAAGAGTCAGAATCATCTTATAAAAGAATCTGAATGCTGTCTGCAGAAGAATCTGAAGCAGAAGCTACAGAAGAATCTGAAGCAGAAGACACTGAAAGATCTGAAGACTCTGAAGCATTGAAGATCTTTGTATGAGAGTTAAGAAGCACAGTTTTTCAGAAGACTCTGAGAGTACTACACACTGCATGTACTGAGGATCTGAGTCATAAAACTCTGCTCTGATAGAACTACACGCTAAAGCACACTTGTTGCATTACTCTGATTTAGCAAACTCTGATGGGCATCCAAGACTCTGATCACGCAGACTCTGATGTTTACTTTGCTAAAGTGAAATACTTGTTGAAGAAGAATTCAAAGTTATATTCGTTGATTTGGCTCAACGACTCTTTCCTCTTTGATGCTTGACACTAGAACACAGACCAAAAGCATTTCTCTGTGTATTCTACTTCCAGGAAAGGTCATGTGATGTGAAGACAAAAAGGTTCAGGCCTTTTTAGTACACAACCTCCAACGTCAAGACTTTGTGGACTACTGTGCATATAAAAGCAAGTCTTCCTCATCTTCTTCAGTTGACGAATCTTTGATAGAAACTCTTACAAGCTTTCATAAAATATTCTTATTCTCTTTGCTGAGTTTATTCTTTTGTTCTTAACATTAAGTGAAAAATCACTCTTATGATAAAGCTTGTTAGAAGCATTCAAACACTTGTATTTATCTTACATTTCATTGTAATAGTTCCTTAAGAAGATCCAGTTGGGATCAGTAGTTCTTGAGAAGACTTTGAACAATTGTTCTTAGTGCTTACTATTGTAATCAGTTGATTAAATAGTGGATTAAGTCCTTATTTGAGAAAGGCAAATCACTCTAGATAGGGTGGACTGGAGTAGTTGAGTTCAACGAACCAGGATAAAAATACTTGAGTTTTATTTCTAAGTTTTTATCTTCATACTTATTCAACCCCCCTTTCTAAGTATTTTCTCACCTTCAAGTACGTAGGCACAAGACGCGATGTCTTGGCGAGCAACCTTCCCCATTTCTCCCATAGTTAGCCGAACTACGTTGACTCTGACTTTCCCATTGAACGAGGGAATACATAGGCACAGAGCGTCGATGCTCTGCCGAGTCTCTTTTATTTTTCTTTTGTCCCTTGACCTTTAGCGTAGATAGATAACACACCTTCTTTTAGATAGAGAACAAAGCGTGGATCCCGTCGAGTACGACAGACGTGAGGGGTGCTAATACCTTCCTCTCGCGTAACCGACTCCTAATCCAGGACTTGGTTGCGATGACCTTGTCTTTCCCTTTTTCGTTAGGTTTTTATGATCGTTTCCTTTCCCTCTCTTTGGGATAAATAACGAAAGATGACGACTCTTCTGTTTTCCGCCGGGTGTTTTTCACAGTTGCGATAGCTGGGGACTCTGCTGGGGACTCTGGTTCCCTATGCGAGTCAATCCTAGTGCTTTCTTGTTTATCTTTGGGTGTTGTATATATATACTTTATTTACTTTCACACTTTACTTTCCCACAGTTATTTTTAGCATCATATATCATTATTGTTGTGCTATGGGGAGGGAATGTTTCATTGAGAGATAAGCCAGACCTGGGCTTGAGTACAAACATAGCATTAGAAGTGGAAAGTAGTGGTGAACCTGTATGTTAGGCATGCACTAGTTCCCACGAAATTCACGCTCATATGAGATTCTATTTGATGACTTTCTTTCCTGCCCAGTGGGTCGTTGAGAAGATTTCAAATCTGAGGGTTGTCGACTTTGGGGATCGATCATCTATGATTCAGCTAAGTGAGGCCTCTTTGGGAGATGATGATGCCAAACTAGAAATGGTGAACATATCATCATTACTCGAAAGTCTGTGACGCTGATGAATGCATAGGATGCCGAACCTTATCAGTGGATATGTCCATACCTGTGAGAGGGATTTGGTTATGCAGGAAACCTTGACTTTCAGACTACCCGGTTTCTTTACAGTGTGAATCTGTGTTCTTGGTACAGGGGTCTTATTATCAGAGCTATGTTTTGCTAAAGCGGAGCGCTGGTTCTTCTCGATCTACAACACAACAATCTTGATCCCCTATTTGCATTTGCATGTGCATTTTCATATTGCATTTGATTAACATGTATTTATGTTACAGGTGCATATTTCCTCTCCGATTCTAGTGATCTTGTTCCTTTATTGCTGACATGGAGCCCTTAAGGAGGACATTGGCCTACAAATTTCCAACACCTGATATTGGAGCTTTACGGAGTTTGATTTCTTTAGCCGACAAGAAAGTTATGGAAGACTTCAGACAGTCCTATGAGAGGATTTTGAGTGCTGTATGTAAACCTTCTTTAAATGAGTTGAATGGTCTTCAGACTCTGTTGCAGTTCTATGATCCTCAGTTGAGAGACTTTGCTTTTTAGAGTTTTGTGCTGGCACCAACGTTAGAGGAATTCTCCGCACTGCTAGGGGTGCCTATTCTTAACCAGATACCATTCTATCATACTGAGGATGAGCCGAATCTGGCTAAGCTTACTAAAGCTTTACATTTAGATGCCTTTGAGTTGGTAGGGAAAGTAGCTAAGAGAAATGGAATATCTGGGTTTTCGTTACCTTTTTTGGTGGATAAAGCTCGACATTTTGCTAAGGAGGGTTGTTGGCTGGTGTTCAGTGCTATCTTGGCCCTATGTATCTACGATATTCTATTGTTCCCTAATATCCAGGACTTCATAGATATGGATGCATTCCGTATCTTTGCTTCGAAGAATCCTATACCTACGTTGTTAGGTGATGTTTATCATTCCGTACACTATAAGAACGAGAACAGAAGAGGGAAGAGTGTATCTTGTTGTGCACCTTTGCTCTATCTATGGTTTGTAAGCCATCTCCCCAAGGCTGGTCTATTCTCTGATACTGCAGGTACATCGGAATGGTCTGAGCGTTTGATGAGATTGTCTGTTGAAGATATTGTCTGGTTTGATAGGGACATGCTGGGTATCGAGATTATTTATAGTTGTAGAAGCTTTCCTAACGTCCCACTGGTCGGAAGGAAGGGTTGCATAAACTATAACCCGTCCATTGCAATCAGGCAATTTTGGTATGCATTGAGGAGTCCTCCTAAGGATGAAGAGATACAGGAATCTCTGTATCTCACCGGGTTATTGGAGGGGGATACCTTAGCCAGAGTTGAACATGCTTGGAGCAATGTCCACAAAAGAGGGAAGGTTTCCTTAGGTAAGAGCAATAGTCGAGCCTACGACCCCTATTTAGTTTGGATTCAGAGTAGAGCCGAGAAGTTGATGATGCCTTACCCATCTGCTAAGCATGTATGTCCTCTTGTGATTGAAGAGCCCACTACGGTTGACATTCAGAAGTACAATCAGTTATTGTTTGAGAAGGAAGAGTTGAAGAAAGCTAATGAGGAGTTCGAGAAAGAAATCATTCAGCTTCGAAGTGAGAAGATTGAGGCTGTTCATTCCTTTAAAAAACAAATTGAGCTTGTAAACAAATTGGGTACGGATCTGACTAAGGAGACCAATTCTCGGGAACGTTTGGGTTTGGACTTCAAGGCTGTTAATAGTGTTCTTGCCTCCAAGAAGGAATATTTGGATAGAGCTTACTTAGAGATTCCTAAGTTTAACAAACAATGGAATGCTACACTCACCAACAACAAAGAGCGCGAAGACAAGTTGAAGCTACAAATCAGTAAGTTGAAGACGCAACTCAATGCCAAAGACGAGAAGATTGCAGCGGAGGCATCATTCAGACGGGATAGTGAGTACAGGTTGAACGAGGCTATTGCAAACTTGAAGGATTGCCAGTTGAGAGTTGATTCCAAGAGATGCAAGCTCGAGGCGTGTTTTGGGGAAGGAGCTTGGGAATATCATGTTGAGATTCTGCAGCATACTGTTAGCCAGCAAGAGTTACTTATTCGTGGACTACTTGTTAGACCAGATCATCCTAAGACGCTGGAGTTGCTAGAGGACTTCCGGTCTCATCATCCAGCGTGACTACCTTATTTATCTTTTTATAGCTTGTTGCTTATTGCTTACTGTACTGGCCATCACCAGGCTTGTTGGTTGAGGTCTTTCCTTTTTGTACTCAGATGTTGTTGTTTGTCCATTGTCTGCTGGCCTGTGATTATATACGAGGAGCTTCTGTTATATGCTTGTCTATAGGGTTCCCCATTGTTGTGTTTTGCTCCCGGAAACTAGAATCGAGGGGGAAATTTCCCTGTTGCATACATGCATGTCTGCATTTTTGCATTTTTGCATTGCAGGTGCATCGGAACTGTTAATCTTATTTCCTGTGGTTCATAGTGTGTTTCAAGATTGTCGATCAAACGACTCACCGGTACGCAACTGGGGGAAATCAGAAGAGAGTAATGGAGCAGATGCAAGCAGAGATGTAGGAAATGAGGGACCGAATGGCCCAGTTCATGGAGGTAATGCAGGGAGTGGTGATAACGCGAAATCGTATATATATAATGACATACATTTTTACTAATCAGTGACTGGTTTCACTCTGATTTCGGGTATTTCCACATTATTTGTCCAGTATTTTGCAGGTATTCAAAGTTCATGCTCAAATGAAGCAAGATGAAGAAAACAAGCAATTACAGATGAAAACCAGATGAAAAACAGGCCAAAAATAGGAAATACGAATTTTGCTGATGTGACGACCGTCACAAGCCCATGAAGACCGTCATACGTGTTACAACCGTCACACATCCATGACGACCGTCATGCAAATAAAAAGTGCAGAAATGCTGCACGTGCTGTGAGTGCTTTCAACTACCAAAAGGAGTGGACCACTAACTCCTACATTTTCTGAGATCAATCCCACTTCCTGAGGCAATTAATCGTTAGAAATTCCATCTATAAAAGGAGGGAGCTGGTACCAGAAAAGGGGAGCTGCATTGAAGACACAAAGTGCTGCCAATTTATTTTCAGAGCAATTTTTGAGTTTCATAATTTCTTATTTGTTTCCCTTTTTCTTTCCTTTCCTTGCAATTGTGTTTTACTTTTCAAATTCTATTCTGTACGAGTAATTGGCATCAAGACTAAATCCTGTCGTCATTTTGGAGGATTTCCCAAAGGCCAATTGAATTATTTACAGGTTCTTATTATAATCGTTAATTGATTTCTATTTCCCATTATGATGCATGTTTATATATTCTACCATTGTTTACGTGTTCTGAGTTTATATTCCATGTCTGGCTAAATTAAAGTAATCGGTATGTAATACGTAGTCAGATGGGATTCGATAATGACTGGTGTATACTTTCCTTTTCAAACTTATTTATGGCTTTAGTTTTTAAATCGATTTTTCTAAAATAAATGTTCGTCGCGACAACGAGAACTTATTTAAAAGCAGTTTTGCCACGACAGTGGGAAACTCATAAAGGTACGAACCAACAAGCGACAACTGAGGTTAGGTCCAGATAGTAAAAACTAAGCATTCGTTTTAAAAATAGCGACAACACTTTAAAAAGGATTAGAGCTTAATGGTTTTCAAAAAGTAATTTTAATCGTGAACGGGATAGCGACAACATACGTTTCGCCTTAGAGTTGCGACTAATGTCAACAACCATCGTGAGACAAAGGTCTTTAAACCGTCATTTTCTTCTTAAACTATTTTTGAAAACACCCAAAACACTGGTGACTTGTCGAATCCTTGAAGAACCAACATATTGCATACCGATTCAAGCATTTATATCTTAAGTAACGTTTTTAGCCCCCCTACAGTTTACACACTTATTTTGCTTTTATTCCCCTAAAACCATATCAACCTAGCTAAACACAGTAACACACGAAAATACTAGCTTGATTACGAGTCCCTGTGGGATCGATATCTTATATTACTATGCGATAGACTATGAACTTGCAGTCAAGTGGCTAATGGACAAGAGCAACTTCGTACTCTGGTGCAGCCTTTGTTTGCACGTGTTGATTGCAACGGTGTGTTGCATGGTGGGAACGTTGTTAATCCTCCACATGTTGAGACTCCTCGAGCTGATAACTCCATGCCTACTTTGGTTATCCCTACTGCTGGAGGGAGTGGTAATGCTGCTGGTGTCGGTAATACTGCAAGGTTCAACAACACTGGTTTTGGTAATATTGGAAATGGTAATGGGAATGGGTATGGTCCTAACACCACTTGTGTTATACATGGTAATATGGATCACCTCTGGAATAAAGACAGGCAAGATGATGTGTTCTCGCCGAGGGTTGTGGCTGCTGAGTTACCCTCTGAACCTGATAAGAGGATCAAGATGATTGAAGAAAAATGAAGTCCCTTGAAAGTCAAAACTCCATGGGCCTTGACATGGCTAACCTGGGACTGATCCCGGACCTGAGAGTGCCGCCAAAGTTCAAAGCCCCAGACTTTGACAAATATAAGGGTACCACCTGTCCGAGAGTTCATCTAAGATCCTACTACCGTAAGATGTCTGCCTACTTAGACAATGAGAAATTGCTCATACATTTCTTTCAGGACAGTCTATCTAGTCCTTCGTTGGAATGGTACATGAGTTTGGAACCCGTGAATGTCCGTAGTTGGAGGGACTTGACCGAAGCCTTTGTGAAACATTATCAATACAACATAAACCTTGCTCCTAACAGGGTCTAGCTTCGGAATCTTTCACAAAGGAACAATGAGTGTTTTAAAGAATATGCCCAAAGGTGGCGGGAGTTAGCAGCCAGGGTGCAGTCGCCTATGGTGGAACGTGAGCTCATTGATATGTTTGTCGCCACTTTGCCTAGCGTCTATTACAAGAAGCTCATTAGTAGTATGTTGGGTAGTTTCTCTGACTTAATTATCACCGGAGAGAGGGTGGAAAATGGTATCAAGTTAGGAAAGATAAGTGCTGGTGAAATGCCCTCAGCTGGAGGAGGTAAGAAGGTGTTCGTTAACAAGAAGCGAGAAGGAGATACCAATTCCGTGTCCAGTTCACGTGGGAGTGGTAGAGGTCAGAATCGTCAGCAACAACAGGTTGCCAGTATTACAATCCCTGCATCTCAGCAACAACAACGTCAACAACAACAACAGCCACAACAGCAGGGGTATAGAAGATATCAAGACCAAGGTCAGGAGACAAATAGGCATTTTGATGTGCCTCCTGTAACACCCATTTTAATTATTTAATCTTTCTAGTGTTATTTTAATTCGGCATGTCTTTTGTGGGGATTATTTGAGAAGCTATGGCCTTTAATATTAGTATAATAAAATTAATAATGATGATGATTGATAATTAATAGTAATGATATTATTATTATTATTATTATTATTATTATTATTATTATTATTATTATTATTATTATTATTATTATTATTATTATTATTATTATTATTATTATTATTATTGGATTAAAAAGAAATAAGGGAAATAAGTGTTAAGGGGTATTTTTGGGAGTTTTAGAGAAAGAAGGGAAAGGAGAAACACGATCAATTGGGGAAGAGAGTGAGGAGGAAGAAGAACAAGAACAGGAGGAAGAAGACTAGGCTGTCGAATTCTTGGAAGTTTTTCATCGATCAGAGCAACTAGTCAAGGTAAGGGGGGAGAAACGGGTTAAAATTGGTGATTGCATGAATGGGGTAGCTGTTTATTCCTTAACCCCATAGGAATTTGATGTTCATGATTAAGATGTTGTAATGTTCTGACTATTTTTTCCATGAATGAATGATGCTTGTGTTGATAGGAAATTGGTGAAATTCTGTTATGCTAGCCTTACATGTGATGAATGTATGGATTTGTTGGATGTTCTGGGTAGTTTACTGTTTTATGTCGAAATGACTTTAATCGGTAGAGTTGGAGTTTTATCAGATAAAACTTGGATTAAGTAGTGTAGTTTAGTCATAAGAAGTTAGGCTAAGACTATTGTGACTGGTTTGGTGAGAATCGGTCGATTTTTGGAGCTTCTGATGAATTATGAACAGTGGGGTTTTTGTGAAATCGTAGACATTCGCCAGCACTTTCGCTAGGCGAGCGAGTAGCGAGCACTCGCTGATGCTTCGCTAGGCGAACTAGGTAGCGAGCGCTTCTAGTAGCTACTGTCTGCATTCGCTAGCTGGTTCGCTAGGCAAATGAGGCAGCGAGCGTTCGTTGAGGCCTCGCTAGGCGAGTGAGCCAGCGAGCGTGATAGAATGTGGGTTTTGTGTTGTTTTACCTTGTGTTTCATTTCTTAGGATTCCTTGGGTAATGATAGGTCGAGAGGTGTTGTTTAGGGGTAAAGAGAGTATACTTGATGTGGGAAGATTGAATTTAATTGACATGACTGATTGGTGAGAAAGATACACACACACACACACACACACACACACACACACACACACACACACACACACACACACACACACACACACACACACACACACACACACACACACACATATATATATATATATATATATATATATATATATATATATATATATATATATATATATATATATATATATATATATATATATATATATATATATATATATATATATATATATATATATATATATATATATATATATATATATATATATATATATATATATATATATATATATATATATATATATATATATATATATATATATATATATATATATATATATATATATATATATATATATATATATATATATATATATATATATATATATATATATATATATATATATATATATATATATATATATATATATATATATATATATATATATATATATATATATATATATATATATATATATATATATATATATATATATATATATAAAATATGTATATGATGCATGGTGAGGCGATCGGGAGGATCGTGTGTACTCAGTGTCGATTGGGGTTTCACTGTTATTTAACTTGATTTATAATTTATTGGTGTGTATATATGAATACATGTGTATGATGTATGAGGTTATGATCAGTAGGATTGTGTGCACTTAGTGTGCTTGATGTTGTGTGTTGTGCATTGGGGTTATGCATAGCATGGTGTGATGATGTGCTCCTTTGTGGAGGGTTGATGGCCAGGTGCCCATCGGTAGTGATAACGTGCTCCTTTGTGGAGGGCGATGGCCAGGCGTCTATCAGTGATTATGGTGGGGATAGATCATTGCCATTGGTGGGTGTATGTGATCTATCTTGTTCTTGATGTGCTCCTTTGTGGATGGTTGATGGCCAGGTGTCCATCAGTGATGATGATGTGCTCCTTTATAGAGGGTTGATGGCCAGGTGTCCATCGGTGATGATGAGTCGGTACCACATGCATGTGTCAGGTCGCATTCTTGCATTATGATATGTTGTGTGATGTTTGGACAGTATGTCCTGTTTGATGTTGGTGGGGTGATGATTTGTTTATTTACTGCCTTTTATTCATGTGGTATATTACCGATAATTTTGATCATGTTTTCTCACCCCTCTGTTGTTGTTGTGGTCTGTGCTTCTCCGGAAGTACAGATAATCCAGGTGCTTAGCTAGCTTGGATAGTGGTGTGCAGGTCGAGTCCTAGGATGCTCTGATACACAACACGGGATTTAGGAGTTTATTATTTTGTGATCGAATTGTTGTATTCCCGTAGCGTATCTTATTTTCATGAACCTTAATGATGACTGACTTTGGTGTATTTCGGCGGATGGCCGTGAATGATATATATTAATGAAAATTTTTCCGCTGCTTATTTTGAAAATCAGGAAATGAGGTGTTTTGTTGAATTTTTGTGAATGTAACATCCCGCTCGAAGGGAAACTCTGATATTTATTTGACTTAGTTGTATTTTATTTTAATTTGGGAAGTGGGGTGTTACAAGTTGGTATCAGAGCAGGTCGGTACGTCCGGCCAGTGTAGTTGTTGAGTCTGTCCTTAGGATAGAGTTGGTGAGTCTTGTTAACCTAGTGTTGTTTTGGCTGAGCAGTATGGCAGGGAGGAATGATGCTGCTTTGGCTGCAGCTATGCAAGCGATGGTACAGGTGGTTGCTAATCAGAACCAAGCTGCGGGTGTGCAATTCAGAGATTTGACACAGTTTCAGAGTAACAAGCCACTGACGTTTGAAGGGGGAATTTTGGATCCTGAAGCTGCTAAAAAATGGCTGAAAGCAATTGAGAAAATCTTTAGGACAATGGGTTGCAATGATGAGCAGAAGGTGAGGTTTGGTACCCACATGCTAGAAGGTGAAGCTAAGGCTTGGTGGGACAACAGTCGCCAGAGATTGGAGGCTGCAGGAACTGCCATTACTTGGGATGTGGTTCGAACTGGTTTTCTGGAGAAGTATTTTTCGGAAGATATAAGAAGTGCTAAGGAGATAGAGTTTCTGGAGCTGAAGCAGGGTAATCTGACTGTAGCAGAGTATGCTGCTAAATTTGAAGGGTTGGTACAGTATTGTCCTCATTACAACACTGAAGAGGCAATGACTTCCAAGTGTTTGAAGTTTGAGAACGGGATGCGTCCTAAGATTAAGATGGGGATCGCTTGCCAAAAGATCAGGAACTATCTTGAGCTGGTAAGCAGAAGCAGGATTTATGACAATGACAACCGGGCCAGAATTGCACATTACAAGGCTGCGAATGATCGGAAGGGTAAGCAGAGATTTGGTGGTACTCCTTACAGTGTTCCTGCTGATAAGGGAAGACATAAGGCTGCTGCTGATAAGAAGTCCAGAGAAGGGAGAGTGTCTGCTGGTGGGAAGTGTTTCCGATGTGGTGGTGCGGGGCATCGTGCCAATGATTGTTCTGAGGAGGTGAAGAAGTGTTTCAAGTGCGGTAAGCCAGGCCATGTGATGGCGGATTGCAGGACTGTTATGCCTACCTGTTATAATTATGGTGAGAAAGGTTATATCAGTACCCATTGTGAGAAACCGAAGAAGTCTCAGGTGCCTCTGGCCAGTGGTAAAGTGTTTGCGGTGGTAGGAACTCAAGCTGCCGGCGAGGAGCATTCTATCAAAGGTACTTGTTTTATCAATAATGTTCCTTTTACTGCTATGATTGATACGGGTACAACCCACTCGTTCATTTCTGTTGACTGTGTGAAGAGATTAGGATTGGTGCCGACTACTATTGAGCAACGATTAACTATTGAAACTCCCTCTATTGGTTCAGTGACTACTTCTTTGTTGTGTTTGAAGTGTCCACTGACTATTTTCGGTAGGAATTTTGGAGTGATCTGATTTGTCTTCCACTTGGTAAGTTGGATGTTATTCTGGGTATGAACTGGTTGGAGTTCAACCGAGTCTACATCGATTGTTTTCGGAAAGTATTGTTGTTCCTTACTCCAGAAGAGGAAGTGTTGGTGGATTCCTTGTCTAATAAATAATTGAGAACCTTGTTAGAGGACGGCGCTAAAATGTTTGCTTTATTTGCAACATTATCTGTTGACAGCAAGGCGTCGATGAAAGAGTTGGCGGTGGTGAATGAATTTCCTGAAGTGTTCCCTGATGATATTACGGAATTACCTCCGAAGAGAGAAATGGAGTTTAGCATTGATCTTGTACCTGGTATAAGGCCTATCTCTATGGCGCCGTACAGGATGTTGGCAGTGGAATTGGCTGAATTGAAGTCTCAGATTGGAGAGTTGTTGGATAGGAAGTTTATCAGACCGAGTGTGTCGTCGTGGGGAGCTTCAGTGTTATTGGTAAAGAAGAAAGATGGTAATATGCATTTGTGCATTGATTACCGTCAATTGAATAAGGTGACCATCAAGAATAAGTATCCTCTTCCAAGGATTGATGATTTGATGGATCAGTTGGTGGGAGCTCGTGTGTTCAGTAAGATTGACTTGAGATCGGGTTACCATCAGATCAGAGTGAAAGAAGGTGATATCCAGAAAACGGGGTTTAGAACTCGATATGGACATTACGAATATACTGTGATGCCTTTTGGGGTGTCTAATGCGCCCAAAGTGTTTATGGAGTATATGAACTGGATATTCCATTCTTATCTGGATCAGTTTATTGTGGTTTTTATTGATGATATACTGATTTATTCTAAGTCTGAAGAAGAGCATGCTGGACATTTGAGAATTGCTTTGCAAGTGCTGAAGGATAATAAGTTGTTTGCTAAACTATCGAAGTGTGAATTCTGGATGAAGACTGTGAGTTTCTTGGGGTATGTGATATCTGGTGACGGTGTAGCGGTAGACCCATCGAAAGTGAATGCAGTGTTACAGTGGGAACCGCCCAAGACAGCAACGAAAATTAGAAGCTTTTTGGGTTTGGCAGGTTATTACCGAAGGTTTATTGAGGGTTTTTCTCATTTGGCGTTGCCATTGACCCAGTTGACGAGGAAGGATCAAGGCTTTGTGTGGGATGCTGCTTGTGAAGAAAGCTTTGAGGAACTGAAAAAGAGATTGACTTCGGCACCAGTGTTAATATTGCCGAATCTGAGTGAACCTTTTGTGGTGTATTGTGATGCGTCTAAGATGGGATTAGGCGGGGTTCTTATGCAGAATGGTAAGGTGGTGGCATATGCTTCGCGGCAATTGAGGGTGCATGAATGGAATTACCCTGCTCATGATCTTGAATTGGCCGCAGTGGTTTTTGTGTTAAATATTTGGAGGCACTATTTGTATGGTTTGAGATTTGAGGTGTTCAGTGACCATAAGAGTCTGAAATATCTGTTTGATCAGAAGGAGCTGAATATGAGACAAAGAAGATGGTTGGAGTTCTTGAAGGATTATGATTTCAGTTTGAGTTATCATCCAGGAAAGGCGAATGTAGTAGTCGATGCTTTGAGCAGGAAAACAATTCATATGTCGGCTTTAATGGTAAAAGAAATGGATCTAATTGAGCAGTTCAGAGATTTGAGCATGGTTTGCGAGTTTATGGTAGGTGGTGTGATGTTGGGCAAGTTGCTAGTGAACAATGATTTCTTGGATATGATTAGAGAGAACTAAAAGCTAGATGTGAAGCTAGTGGATTTGATGTCCGGAGTAGGAAGTGACCCCGATGGTGATTTTAAGTTGGATAGCTCAGGTGTGTTGAGATTCAGAGGCAGGATTTGTGTATCGGATAATGATGAGCTAAAGAAGTCAATTTTGAATGAGGGACACCATAGTAGTTTGAGTATCCATCCGGGAGCTACGAAGATGTACCACGATTTAAGGAAAATATTTTGGTGGTCTGGTATGAAAAGAGATATAGCTCGATTTGTTTACGCCTGTTTGGTATGTCAGAAGTCGAAAGTGGAACATCAGAGACCCTCTGGAATGATGCAACCGTTGGAAGTTCCGATTTGGAAATGGGATTCTATAACCATGGATTTTGTGACAGGTTTGCCAAACACGACAAGAGGATTTGATGCTATTTGGGTAATTGTGGATCGACTTACGAAGTCTGCACATTTTGTGCCGGTTAACATCAGTTTTCTGTTGGAGAAGCTGGCATAAATTTATATTCGGGTGATTGTGAAGCTTCATGGTGTGCCGGTGAGTATTGTGTCGGATAGGGATCCGAGGTTTACTTCATAATTTTGGAAGAGTTTACAGGAAGCCTTGGGTACTAAGTTGAAGCTAAGTTCAGCTTACCATCCGCAAACTGATTGTTGGAGGATTTGCTAAGGGCTTGTGTGTTGGAAAAGGGTGGTGCGTGGGATACTCATTTACCATTGATCGAGTTCACGTACAACAACAGTTACCATTCTAGTATTGGAATGGCACCATTTGAAGTTTTGTATGGTAGGAGATGCAGAACTCCTCTGTGTTGGTATGAGACGAGTGAGAATGTGGTATTGGGGCCTGAGATTGTGCAGCAGACTACTGAGACGATTCAGATGATTCGTGAGAAAATGAAAGCGTCTCAGGATAGGCAGAAGAGTTATCATGATAACCGAAGAAAGAGCTGGAATTCAGTGAAGGTGATCATGTGTTCCTGAGAGTTAACCCCGTGACTGGTGTGGGTCGTGCGTTGAAGTCCAAGAAGTTGGATCCTAGGTTCATTGGGCCATATCAGATTTTGTAGAGAGTTGGTGATGTGGCTTATAGGGTGGCGTTGTCGCCTGAACTATCGAATTTGCATGACGTGTTCCATGTGTCGCAACTTCGAAAGTATGTCTCGGATCCGTCTCATGTGATTCAAAGAGACGAGGTTCAAGTCAGGGAGAATCTTACTGTTGAGACGATGCTATTGAGGATCAAAGATCGTAAGATGAAGCGACTCCGAGGGAAGGAGATACCCTTAGTGAAAGTGGTTTGGGGAGGTGCTGCAGGAGGCAGTGTGACCTGGGAATTGGAAAGCAGGATACGGGAAGCGTATCCAGAATTGTTTCCATCAAGTAATTTTCGAGAACGAAAATAATTAAAGTGGGGGAGAATTGTAACACCCATTTTAATTATTTAATCTTTCCAGTGTTATTTTAATTCGGCATGTCTTTTGTGTGGATTATTTGAGAAGCTATGGCCTTTAATATCAGTATAATAAAATTAATAATGATGATGATTGATAATTAATAGTAATGATATTATTATTATTATTATTATTATTATTATTATTATTATTATTATTATTATTATTATTATTATTATTATTATTATTATTATTATTATTATTATTATTATTATTATTATTATTATTGGATTAAAAAGAAATAAGGGAAATAAGTGTTAAGGGGTATTTTTGGGAGTTTTAGAGAAAGAAGGGAAAGGAGAAACACGATCAATTGGGGAAGAGAGTGAGGAGGAAGAAGAACAAGAACAAGAGGAAGAAGAAGGCTAGGCTGTCGAATTCTTGGAAGTTTTTCATCGATCAGAGCAACTAGTCGAGGTAAAGGGGGAGAAACGGGTTTAAATTGATGATTGCATGAATGGGGTAGTTGGGTATTCCTTAACCCCATAGGAATTTGATGTTCATGATTAAGATGATGTAATATTCTGATTGTTGTTTCCATGAATGAATGATGCTTGTGTTGATAGGAAATTGGTGAAATTTTGTTATGCTAGCCTTGCATGTGATGAATGTATGGATTTGTTGGATGTTCTGGGTAGTTTACGGTTTTATGTCGAAATGACTTTAATCGGTAGATTTGGCGTTTTATCGGATAAAACTGGGATTAAGTAGTGTAGTTTAGTCGTAGGAAGTTAGGCTAAGACTGGTTTGGTGAGAATCAGTCGATTTTTGGAGCTTCTGATGAATTCTGAACAGTGGGGTTTTTGTGAAATCGCAAACATTCGCCAGCACTTTCGCTAGGCGAGCGAGTAGTGAGCATTCGCTGATGCTTCGCTAGGTGAACTGGGTAGCGAGCGCTTCCAGTAGCTACTGTCTGCATTCGTTAGCTGAGGCCTCGCTAGGCGAGTGAGCCAGCGAGCGTGACAGAATGTGGGTTTTGTGCTGTTTTGCCTTTTGTTTCGTTTCGTAGGATTCCTTGGGTAATGATAGGCCGAGAGGTGTTGTTTAGGGGTAAAAAGAGTATACTTGATGTGGAAAGATGAATTATGGAAGATTGAATTTAATTGACATGATTAATTGGTGAATATATATATATATATATATATATATATATATATATATATATATATATATATATATATATATATATATATATATATATATATATATATATATATATATATATATATATATATATATATATATATATATATATATATATATATATATATATATATATATATATATATATATATATATATATGATGCATGGTGAGTGTCGCTTCCGCGAAAATAAGGTGCCGGCAAAACAGAAGAGTCGCCACCTTTCGTTATTTATCCCTCGGAACGGGAAAGGAAACGATCGGAAAAACCTGACGAAAAGCGTATAAGACAAGGTCATCGCAACCGTTGTCTGGGTTCGGGAGTCGGTTACGCAAGGGGAAGGTATTAGCACCCCTCACGTCCGTCGTAATCGACGGGATCCACGCTTGTTGTGTTTACTGGACGGGTTGGTTTTATCTATCTACCTATCAAGACTGGTCTGAAAAGAAAAGAAAATGACTCGGCAAAGCGTCGCGCTTTATGCCTACGTATTCTCATCAGAGAATGAGAAATCAGAGTCAACGTAGTTCGACTAACTACAGGGTGGTGGGGGAGGTGGCTCGCCAATACATCAGTATTGTGCCTACATACTCTCAACAGGTATGAGAGATCAGAGCTTACGTAGTTCGGGATAATACGGATTACAGGGATTCAGATTCATCTGTTTTATCGAGTAGGGTTAAACAACAATTCCAGCAGTTAGGGACAAAGCCTGTTTGCGGTAGAACTGAAGTTTAACGACACTCTTTTCTTTAGAAAAGCTTCCTTTGAATTACGGGCCCACGGGGCAAAAAGGTTTGAAGTTTGTTTTCTGTCTTTTACGAAAGAAGTGTTTTTTATTGTGTTTGCAATTTCAATCGCACTAAAGACTATGACCTGAGAGTGAATGCGTCGCATGTCACCCAAAGGGTGCCATACTAAACATCTAGACTGTTGAAAAGAAGCTCTCCAACAATCCTTTCTCAGATAGCTTAAGGCTCGTAACGTACGAAAGAAATCGTTCATGATTACTGTATTTTAATTTGTTTCAAGATGAGAAGAGAGAGCGGGCTCAACTAAGGGGAGACTATCAAGTCCTAATGTTGTCATGCCAAGGATTCATCCTATGGTTGAGGTTTGAAACAGGGAACTCCTAGAAGTTATCATGCATAGGTTTCAACCTAAAGTTCTATCATCACTTCCTTATCAACGGAAATGAGATTCCTAAGGGATCATGTCAATGATAAACAGAAACAGATAAAGCGTCAGCTTAAACGGTAAACAGATATACAGTAAAATGCATGCAATGCAAGTGAGGGAGGAAATGTGTGTGGGGCATCAGCCTCCACAAGCTCATCTCAACCTCAAGCCAGATATGAATAACTGCAATCATACAGGAAAAAAAATAACATGCTATCAAGCAAGACAATAATTAGCAACTGCAATCATACAGAAGAAATAACATGCTATCAAGCAAAACAAACCACATGGGCAAGGGAGCAGGGCTCTACCGAATACCCGCAAGCAAAGCCACACAGTAACAATACAAGCAGAGGGAGCAACTCAACCTCTAGTGCAATCATGCTCCTAGATTACATCAGTCTAGTTATGGACTTATTCTAATGCATCAAGCAAGTCAAACAAGGCACATCAATGCAGAGAAGAAAACAGACAAGAAAAGAGAGCAACAGCTTCCACAGCTCCACATCACAGCAGTCCTCTGACAGCAGCTCAGTCTTCAGACTTCAATCACCCTTCATGGCTATCCTCCTCAATAACAAGTATCAACTTGCTCCTTCAAGGTTCTAACACATCAAACATAAGTATCAACTTGTTCTCTCTTCTCCAAGCTTCAGCTTTCCAGTCAATTCCACCTTCAGGCTTCATTCCTAACTGCAAGTATCAACTTGATTCCTTCAAGCTCTCAATGCATCAATGCAAGTGTCAACTTATCCTTTATTCCTCAAGCCTCAGCTCTTCACTCAATCTCAATTGGATCTTCTTCACAAGCATCAACTTGGTCTTCTGGCTTCAGCTCTCTTTGCTTCACCAATATCAACTAGCTTTCCTCTTCATCTATAAGCTTCAGCTTCTCAGAGTAGTCTTCAATCACCTGGAAGTGCCAACTTCATCCTTCAATCTTCTTCAAGCAAGGAACTCCATCCCCTAGCAAGGGAGAAAGATGCATCTATCAAGAGCAAAGTTTAGATGGTTGGTAGCAGAGTGAAGACCAAAGGTCACCACTAAGCATCCTGTCATCAGAGAAAGGGACCCTCAAAGGTTCTACCAATTTGCAAAGAGCCACACATCCTACCAAAGGAGGGATGAGGCCTTTACAAGGGACCTTTCATCATAGGGAAGAATGGAATTGATCAACATATTCCATGTTTATGAAGGAAGAGAACTATCTAGAAGCTCTGCCTACAAAACCCTAATCTTAACCTAATCAAAACTACACCACAGGAAGGGAAGATCTTTAAATCCAAGCCTCTTCAAGCAATCCAATTCATCTTCAACTTGCCTCCAACATCATCCAGGAACAAGCAAAGCACAACCCTAATCTAAGGGAACTAAAGATGTTAATCTAGTTAAGTTAGTGCCTTAGAATCATCTAAAACTAGCACCTAAACCAAAATCAATCAAAAATAGCAAACTACCTTATAAATTTCTACAAAAATTTCTAAGGGATCCTAATTCAATTAAGAATTCCTCATACAAAAACCAGGGACTAAATCATCTATTAAGTCCTAAAATTAAGTCCTAAATCCAAAGGTATCAATCATAAACCCTAAAAATGGAGCTTCTAAAGGTTTCAACCTAAACTGCCACCTATGTTCATCACAAAAATTTTATAAAATTCTATGGGGAGAATGCATATCTATGCTAACTACTCACAAAAAATCAGGATCAAAATCATCACCACATGATCACACAAAATTCCACAAAATCAAGTATCAAACATAACTATTTTAATATCAATTAAAATGTGAAAATTCCCCTAAAATCAGAAAATGCATGAAATAAAAATATTTTTTATCTAAAAAATACTAGATTCAATCATGAATATAATGCAAAAAGAATGGGATTAATTGGATCATTTTTCAATTTTATATGATTTAATCAAGAACCATGTATAAAATGAAGAAATCAAAAGAAAAAGATAAACACACGGTGCAGATAGTAAACACAATCAGTTCAATTCATGGATTGGGCTCGCTGGGGGGTATGGATAGCAACTGGGCGCTAGGCCCATTCAAATCTCAATTCAGTCACAAGCAAAAGGACCAGGGGAGGTGTGCTAAGTACAGATTTCACGTTACAACTCCCATTGGGCTTGAAAGAGGGGTGCTGATATCAAAGGATCCATAGGCCCATGCGCTCATTCTTCTCAATTCACAAAATCAGAAACATCACACACCAAGGTTCAAACTCGCTCGTTCGTGGTCCATGCAGCGAAATGAACAAGGTTGGGGTACCTTACTAATCAAAACGCAGTGTTTTGGAGGGAGGGGGACGTGGCACAATGCTGGGCCTTAGATTGCTTGACTCAGTCTACATTTCAACACGCATGGACGTTCCAGATTACGTCTTCAACCTTTCAAATGTGCAAGAGGAGGGAAAGATGCAGAATCCGGCGAGGGCGGCCGGAGTTCCACCAGAAAACCTCATGGCACCCTAACTATCTCTACACTCAACCTTTGCGCGCGATTTCTTGATGAAAGTTGACTAGAATTTTCTCAGGAATCTAACCATGTCACTAGTTTATACTGAAAATGCACGATTCGCCAAAACCAGATCTCAACCGAAAATGGCATAAACCTTAACTCGTCCCTAATCATCAAATTAACTAACCAGAATTCATCTACATGCTAAGGGGAACCTAACCACATGCTTCTAATGGATTAAAAGTGCACAATCAAAGAGATATTTCAAGAACTTAGAACCAACCTTGAAGCTTGGATTGCAGTGGTTATGCGCCTCAATTTTCTCTCAAACTATGCAGAATCCTTCAAGGAGTAATGGTGGACAATTCTTGATGCTCAGTTCTTGTTGCAACCTCTTGATTCTCCAAAACGCATTTCCAATTTTCAAGCTTTTTCTTCACTTCACATCAATGGATTCTCAACAGAATTCTGCTCCAGAAACTTCCAAATTCGTTCTACTTCATATTTATGGTGTGTTCAGATGGATATCCAGCCCAAACTAGGCCCAATTATGGATTTTGGATGTTCACCTTTCCTTCCAAATTTCAACATGGAAATGTGCCTTCAAGCCTTACTCATGCTTTAAACTCAATCCAAATCATTCACTTAATCATTAAGGAGTGTGATGTAATGGTTTTCTTCCTTTGGTTTTAACATAGGGAGTGTATATGATATGTTTCTTAATTGTGAAGTAACCATCCAAATGACCATGCTATGGACCTCAAATACAAAATGTGGCAATGCCAATATTTCTAAAACATTAATTCCATTCAAAATGACCACAAATTTGACTTGGAAACATGTTAATCTCATTTCTTTTGAATTTTCTCATTTTAATTCATTAAAATGGCTTTCATGTGAAGTTTCTTCAACCAATGCTTGATATAATCCATATCAATGGACACTTGATGTTTAGACAAGCTAAAAACATCATTTTGAACAACTTTCATGTTGAACAAAAATCCATTTGGAGCTTGGAAATAAGAGTTATGGCCTTATGCTTGAAATGACCTGTAATCTCCAAATGACCAAAATGCCCTTGACTTGTCAAAGCCATAAGTTGAGTTCTACACATCCAATCATGGACTTCTAGTACTCTCTATAAATCTAAGAGAATAAGGAACAACATTCATGTTGACCAAAAGTTCATAGGAATCATCCTTCTTGGGCAAAAGTTTCATGCAAGTTGGGTAACTTTCAAGCTCCAAATTCACATACCTCAGATGACCTGTAACTTGTCAAAGTCATAACTTCAGTTCTACAAATCCTATCAAGGACTTCTAGCACTCAAATTAAAGCTAAGAGCATGCTCTACAACATTCATGTTGAGGGTAAGATGATATGACAATCACATCTTGAGCTAAAATGCCTTGAAGATAGGGGTCAAACTAGGGGATTTTAGACTGTCAAGCCTTAGAAACCCTAGCTTGAAACTTCTCAAACTCTCCAATCATGATGAGTTGACCTTGGAATCATCCTTATAACATCTCAATGCATCAATCCATGATCACATGGCTCTTGGATTAGGTCTCAACCTTCTCCAAATCATCAGTTGACTTAGGGTTGACCCAGTCAAACCCTAATTGCACCACTCATGGCTGAGCCTTCTTAATCTTGCACAATGACCTGTCTAGGCCTCAAAGTGATCTCCAACACTTCTCAAGAGCTCTCTCAAGACCTCAAGTCTAACCTCATGGCTTCAGAATCATCTGATGACTTCCCACAACTCTCAAGCTAGGAGGCACACAACCTTGGTTTCAACCATTCTCTCTGAGGATCTTTTAACTTCTCTGACAAGGATATCAACCCTTGAACACTTGAATGACCTTCTTAGCTAGCTTAAAAGTCTTGCATAGCCCTTGATTGGTAATCATACCTCTTGATCCCCTGCATACATGTCAATGAAATGCAAATGATAATGCTAATGTGCATGAAATGAAACATAAGCTAGGTAAAGAAATGTTGGGCAAATTTTGGGGTGCAACAGCTGCCCCTATTCAAGCGGCTTGGACCTGACTGGGTGAGAAGCGAACGACTCTCAACCAATCAAGGTACGAGACGGTTGAATATCAACAAACCCGGAAATTTGCCAACTACACAAGTACACGGTACTCTGATGGGAATAAATCTTCGAAAACTGAAATATTAGCTGCACGGCAACTAGCTGGGGAATCAGTCACACGGTAACCGGTGATACATGGTCGATCATACTGTCAGGAACCAAGATTCCTCGGGACTCATCAGATCAACAATCAAGTTAATCATGCCATCGGGCATTCAAAGAAATCTTTGGGCATCAGCTGGACTTCATTAGTAAGTCGGGAATAGAATTCTCAGTCAATCATGAACCAATTGGGGATATCCAACTTCTACCATCAGGCACTCTGCATCAGCTGAGAGAACTGCTTCGTCAATACGGTTGGACTTCAATCATCAAGTCTTTAAGGGAAGTTTCAACTTCGCTGCTCAGAAACCTGTTGGGGATGACACATCTCCGCTGGGGATTCTGGAGAACTATCAAGTCACTCTGCTTCGGGGATCCAGAAATTATTCTGGGTGAATCATCTCTGCTGAGGAAACCAAGAATCATCTTGAACAAACAACTTCGCCGGGGACTTCAAGAATCATCCTGAACCAATAACTCTGCTGGAGATTTCGGGAATCATCCCGAGCACTCACTCTGCCGGGGACTCTAAGCATCAACTTGAGCAACCAACTCTGGCGACTTCACTGGGGATTTTAAGAATCATCTCGAACCAATAACTTTGCTGGGGAGAATGCAAGAATCATCTTGAGCAAACCATTCTGTGGAGGAACACCTGCAAAACAAGAACGGTACCGACCTAGCTCATGCTTCATATGCGTATGATTTGGCAATGGCGCAATGCTCCATAAGGTGGAAATGCTACGCATTTAGGGTGAATGTTATGCAATCATGCAAAATGCTATGGCCCCATCAACAAAATAAATGCTGAAGGGGAAAAGCCTTCTGACAAGGAGAAAGAACCACTCTGGTGGAGGAAGGAATCATCCTGCCGAGAAGAAGAAGTCACGCCAATCTCAATCGGACTCCGCCTGGGGAAACAAACTTCAGTCGACTGTTGCAGGAGAGCAAAGTTCTACGAGAACCCGGACCTGCTCAGGAAAGCGATGTCAATCGTAGAAATAAACTGCGCGGCCTTCGCGACTAAAACTTTCCTGGAGATAACGGCTCCGGTAGGGAAATACAGCATCGACTATTCAACACTCTACTGGGGAAAACCAATCATGGCCCGAACTGCCTTCCAAGGACTCGGCTCTCTTGGGGATCTGCAAACTTGGCTGGGGAAGAAGGAGTCGTCCTGCTTACAGGGGAGAGTACAACTCTGTGGGGAATTTCAATTCTGTTGAAGACTTCAGTCTGGAACTACCAATTGCTGCACACTTCAGTATGTGACTCAACTGGGGAGATGACGACCCTTCGGGATGCATCTGATTGGGGAGAGAATCTTCTCTGCCTGGGGAGACATATCAATGCCTTGCGATCTCACGTTCAGACTCTGTGGGGAGAGGCTGCTGAACTTCGCTGGAGAAGAAGGAATCATCCTGCTTGGGGACGCATACGGTGCACTACCTGGTATATGCTACACTTGCAACAACACAAACAAACAGACAAAATACCCTTCTCAAAGGGACCTATCAAGGTTATCATCTTGTGACAATATTCGAGTAATTCATTGTTTCAACAATCAGTGGCCTAGGCCAGTAAGTTTATGTATGCGCACTTTATAAAAAACATTGGCGTTCTTTTTCGCAAACAAAACAGATAAATGCTAAACAGACAAACATAATTGATGAATAGTATACATTTTATTGATAACGAACCCCTGAATGGGTAAAAATGTTTTACAACAGAGGCAAGCTCCTGGAATGAGGAGGCTGCGCAAATATAAAAACATAAATATACATCAGTATATACACATGTCGGCAACGAGGCGTAGACGAACACCATGAGTTGATCCCTCTATGACCCACTCGACCTCGATACTTCTCCGACGCTTCAGCTTCAGAGGAGATTGATTCAGATGAATGGCCCTCAGGTCCTCCAAACCACTAAACAATGAAAGTCCACATGCGGAACGCAGTCATTTGCTTTTTCAAATCCCTAACTTTTGCCTGAATCGCCCTTCCGGGTTTTCGATTCACCGGGATACCCTTTTTTGCCAAAGCCGCCCTTCCAGGTTTTCGACTTTGCGGGTGTACATTTTTTCAATTCATATCCCTAATTTTTGCCCGAACCTTTTTCCTTTTTTATGGTTCGCCGGGATGCCCCATTTTTTCCTGGATATTCTTTTTCTTTCCAGCGGGTCATTTTTTAAGCAAAGTATTTTTTAACTGCGTCCGCGTTCATCGCGGATGCAAAATCTTCGCCATCCATCGTGGATAACAACAAGGCTCCTCCCGAGAAGACTTTACTGACGATGTACGGACCTTCGTAATTGGGAGTCCACTTGCCCCGGTGATCGGAGTATGGAGGAAGAATCTTCTTCAGGACGAGATCACCCGTCTGAAAGCTTCTAGGACGCACCTTCTTATCATAAGCTTTCTTCGGCTTTGGTATAGACGACCATGTGCAATCGATGCCAACCTCTTCTCGTCCATCAGGCTGAGTTGGTTTAGTCGGTTCTTAATCCATTCTGCCTCGTCGAGTTTCACGTCAACCAAAACTCGCAAAGAAGGGATCTCCACTTCTAACGGTAGGACAACTTCCATACCGTACATTAAGGAGAAATGAGTTGCCCTGGTTGATGTACGTACCGTCGTACGATAACCGTGCAGTGCAAATGGCAGCATCTCGTGCCAATCTTTGTTGGTCACAACCATCTTCTGAACAATCTTCTTGATGTTCTTATTGGCTGCTTCAACGGCGCCTTCATCTTCGGCCGGTAAGGAGATGAGTTGTGATGTTCAATCTTGAAACTCTGGCACAGCTCCTTCATCATCTTGTTATTCAAATTCGAACCATTATCAATAATGATCCACTCGGGAATTCCGTAACGACAGATGATGTCCCTCTTTATAAATTTAGCCACCACCTGCTTGGTCACATTAGCGTACGAGGCTGCCTCCACCCACTTGGTGAAGTAGTCGATAGCCACTAGAATGAAGCGATGATCGTTAGATGCAGTGGGCTCGATCTTGCCTATCATGTTGATGCCCCACATGGAAAACGGCCACGGGGAGGACATGACATTCAACGGGCACGGCGCACATGAATCTTATCAGCATAAATCTGGCATTTATGACATCTCTTCGCGAATTTAAAGCAATCCGACTCCATCGTCAGCCAGTAGTATCCTGCTCTCAGGATCTTTCTCGTCATAGCATGCCCGCCGGCGTGCGTACCAAATGTGCCTTCATAGACTTCTCCCATGAGCATACTCGCTTCTTTCTCGTCTACACATCTGAGTAGCACGAGGTCGTGGTTTCTTTTATACAAAACTCCATCAGGATTGAGATAAAAATTTCCAGACAGCCTCCTCAGAGTCTTCTTATCCTGGGTTGACGCTCCCTCAGGATACTCCTTAGTCATAAGGAAGGTCTGGATGTCATGGAACCATGGCTTGCCATCGGAGGCTTCCTCGATTGCAAAGACGAATGCAGGTCTATCAAGACGAGAAAGGACAATTCTTGGAGCTTCATTCCAAAAATTGACTTTATACATCGAAGCCAACGTGGCTAAGGCATCAGCCATCTGATTTTCGGCCCTGGGAACATGATGGAGTTCCACTCGATCAAAGAACGGAAGCAGCCTTCTGGCATAGTTCATGTACGGCACCAAATTTGATTGACGAGTCTCCCACTCCCCTTTAATCTGGTTGATCACAAGCGTCGAGTCACCATATACGTCTAGGTTCTTGATTCTCAAATCAATTGCCTCTTCTAGACCCATGATGCATGCTTCGTACTCCGCTTCATTATTGGTGACCGGAAACGTCAGTCTCGCAGTGAACGGGATATGGGATCCGTGGTGAGTCGTGATGATCGCCCCTATGCCACTTCCATAAGAATTAACCGCCCCGTTGAATATCAATTTCCACTGGGATTTCCTATCTGGACCCTCGTCGGGCAACAGTTCATCACAATCTTTCGCTTTAAGAAACATGATATCCTCATCAGGGAATTCAAATTTCATCGGTTGATAATCCTCGATTGGCTGTTCGGCAAGGTATTCAGACAATACGCTTCCCTTGATGGCCTTCTGGGAAACGTACTGAATGTCGTATTCTGTCAACACCATTTGCCATCTGGCAATCCTGCCCGAAAGCACTTGCTTCTCGAAGACGTACTTGATCGGATCCATCTTCGAAATTAGCATGGTGGTGTGATTGAGCATGTACTGTCATAAACGTTTGGCAGCCCAGGCTAGTGCACAACACATTTTCTCCAGCATCGAGTAACGAGATTCACAGTCTGTGAACTTTTTACTCAAATAGTAAATGGCATGCTCCTTTCTGCCCGTCTCGTCGTGCTGACCGAGAACACACCCCATACTATTCTCAAGAACTGTCAAGTACATGATTAAGGGTCTTCCGGCCACTGGGGGTATCAAGATCGGAGGTTCCTGTAGATACTGCTTTATCTTATCAAATGCCTTCTGGAAATCCTCGTTCCAGATAATCGCCTGATCTTTCTTCAGCAGTTTGAACATCGGTTCACACGTGGTCGTGAGCTGAGAAATAAACCTTGCAATGTAGTTTATTCTGCCCAGGAAACCACGAACTTCTTTTTCGGTTTTTGGCACTGGCATTTCTTGTATCGCTTTTATCTTCGCAGGGTCAACCTCGATGCCTCTTTCGCTCATGATAAACCCCAGTAGTTTTCCGGACCGTACTCCGAAAGTACACTTGTTAGGATTCAGCCTCAACCTGAACTTCCTAAGCCTCTAAAAAGCTTCAGCAAATTGACCAGATGTCCCTCCTCCGTTTGGGACTTCGCAATCATGTCATCAACATAGAATTCAATCTCATGATGAATCATGTCATGAAACAAAGTAACCATTGCTCGTTGGCAAGTGGCCCCTGCGTTCTTCAGACCGAAAGGCATTACCTTGTAGCAAAATGTTCCCCAAGGAGTGATAAACGTAGTTTTCTCCATGTCCTCCGGCGCCATTTTAATCTGATTGTAGCCGGAGAAGCCATCCATGAACGAAAATACGGAGAACTGAGCTGTATTGTCGACCAACACATCAATATGAGGCAGTGGGAAATCATCTTTAGGGCTCGCCCTATTCAAATCCCAATAATCGACGCACATTCGTACCTTACCGTCCTTCTTCGGTACAGGCACTATGCTGGCGACCCACTGAGGGTAAGTAGTGACTGCTAAAAAGCCAGCATCAAGCTGCTTCTGCACTTCTTCTTTGATCTTAACGGCCATATTTGGTCGTGTCCTTCTAAGCTTCTACTTAACGGGAGGACAATCTTCTCGCAGCGGCAAATGGTGGACCACGATGTCAGTATCAAGTCCGGGCATATCCTCGTATGACCAAGCAAAGACGTCACTATACTCTCTTAGCATCTCGACCAATCTCTGCTTGACATCACTCTGCAATGCAGCCCCTATCCTGACATTCCTGACAAGTTCTTCAGAACCCAGATTCACAATCTCGATCTCTTCTTCGTGAGGCAGAATAACTTTCTCTTCTTGTTTCAACAAGCGGGCCAACTCTTCGGGAAGGTCTTCGTCTTCATCAATCTCTTCTTCGGCTTGATAGATCGGGCAATCGAAGTCGAAGTGAGTCGTAGAAGGTCCAGAGTCGATGTCATCTGCTATGTGGATCCTGCAATAACAAGGGTTAAGCTTAAAACAAGGATATGCAGGTTAGCACAAACCCCATTGCCATTTTATTGTTTTTCAAAATAAATATAAAACAGGAATAACAAAGATCACAACATTTGAATACAAAGAAAAACGCCTTTTGATTTATTGATAAAATGCATGTACATAATCAAACGAGGCCCTGATAATAAAACCACTATGCCCCGGGTAGGACATAGGGTTGTACAACGATTGGAAAAAGTAAATCATTACTCTTTGTCTGTCATTTGGATGATATCCCTGACGGACCAGTTGTTGAGGATCTCGCCTGGTTTGCTTGGCTGGATCCAAGAGTCTAAGTCACAGTCGCTATCTCCGCTGTCTTCAGACACCGCGTTGACACTTTCAAATATCACCCCGCCACTGGTAAACTGGATCGGCCCTTTACCTCGCGACGCATTGCTAGAAGAGGAGGCTTCAGCCGCAGGAGAATATCCCAACCCAAACTTGTCTTGCTTGTTAGGTATCTCCAAAATTCGCCCCCAGCCTGGGGTAGATCCGGCTTGGACAACGGTCCGGGCTTCCTTGAAGGAGAAGAGAGTCATCTCTGGCTTCTCAGTGACTACAGGAGCTACGTTCTTGACTTTAACAGCTTTGAGCGCTTGGCATAGAGTTTCGTGGATTTCCCCATCCATCTCAACATACTTGAAGGACGACAAATGGCTCACCATTATGTCTTCCTCGCCACATACGGTCACGATGCTACCTCCGACAGCGTACTTGAGCTTCTGGTGCAACGTGGAGGTCACGACACCCGCGGAATGGATCCATGGCCGACCCAAGAGACAGCTGTAGGCAGGCATGATGTCCATAATGTAAAAGATCGCGTCAAACGTTTCCGGCCCAACTTGGATCGGCAACGTCACCTCCCCGAAAACATGGCGTTTGGTTTCATCGAACGCCTTCACAACCAGATCACTGGGTGTGCAAATCACTCAGCGAGTATCTAACTTCATTAATTCCTTCTTCGGAAGAACATTGAGCGACGACCCCGTGTCCACCAACACGTGGGACATAATCATTCCCCTACACTCTATCGAGATGTGCAGGGCGCTATTGTGGTTCCTCCCCTTTGGCGTCAACTCTAGGTCAGTGAACCCTAGCCCATTTCCAGCATTCACGTGGGCTACGACCTCCTCTAACTGGTTTACCGATATTTCCTGCGGTACATATGTGGCGTTCAACACCTTCAGCAGCGCGTTGCGGTGTGCCTCAGAACACAGCAACAGATTCAGGATGGAAATCTTCGAGGGTGTCTGTTAGAGATGATCCACGATCTTGTAGTCACTCTTTTTAATCAACCTCATAAATTTCTCGGCGTCTTTAACGAGTAAGTCTTTTTCTACCCCGTAAGGGATCTCTTTAACGACTTTACTTTTCCCTTTATCAGTTGCATCAGCTTTGTCCGCTTTGTCCGCCACGACCTCAGGTGGTGCAAACACTCTCCCGCTGCGAGTAATTCCGCTAACGCCCGCTAGGTTCTCCACAGACGACCCAAACGGTTCTAGTTCCAACTTCTGTCCGTTGCAGTAGACCTCCGCCCCATAATGCCATGGGACAGCGTTAGTGCTTTCGAAGGGTATCGACCCAGCTTTGGTGATAGTAATTGTGGGCGGCCTTGGTGCAGAAATAGTTATCGTCCGACGAGGGATGGTGATGGTGGCAACCTCATCATCTTGCTTCAGCATTACCTCTCCCGATCCGCCTTCGGCCCTTCGGCTAAATTGCAGGATTCCCTCAGTCATCAGACTTTGAATCCCCTCTATCAACTGTTCACATCCATCAGGACTTGTCGCACAACCCATACACAGCTCTCCGCAACCTGGAAAGAAACCCCTTTTCATCAGCTTAGCTTTAACGAAGCTAAGTGGTGTCTTCAGATCTCTGACGTCAGTCAACAAATCCAAACTCTCGTCATCAATAATGGCGTTTACTCCACCTCCCCTATGATTCGGCATAGGGTTCTTCGTGATGTTTGGCACATTATCTGAGAAATTGATGATCTTAGCGTCCACCATGTCCTGCACCTTATGCTTGAAGGCTTTGCAATTCTCTATTGTGTGGCCTGGTGCCCCTGAGTGAAACTCACAAGTTGCATTCGTGTCATAACCTGGCGGAGGTGCCCCTGTCAAGGGAGCCAAGGTTCTCTTCTGGATCAACTGTAGCTGGAGCAGAGTCTGCAATAGTTGAGCGTACGACATGGGCGGTGTCTCGAGGTGAAGGCTCGACAGAGGTGCCCTGTTCTGATACTTTCTGTACCCTTGTTGATTTGACTGCTGCGGCTGCTGCTGCTGTGGCTGTTGAACGGTCGGGATAGTTATGCTGGCCACCTGCTGGTGAGGGCCTTTACCCTTCCTTCGAGCGTTGGTCACGACGCTCGTTTCTCCTTCCCGTCTTTTTCCACCATAAGGTTTCTTGCCTCCTCCAGCTGAGGATGAATCACCTTGAATTTTCCCCAGTTTGATCCCATTTTCAATGTACTCACCCGTGATAATGAGATCTGAGAAGGTTCCAGACATACCGCTGACCAATTTCTCATAATAAACCCCTGGGAGGGTGGCCACGAACATTTGCACAAGCTCACGTTCAACCATCGACGGCTGAACCCTGGCTGCCAATTTACGCCATCGCTGGGCGTATTCCTTGAACCCTTCGTTGTTCCTTTGCGACAGATTCTGCAGTTGGACTCGGTTCAGGGCCAAGTCACTGTTATATTGGTAGTGGTGCACGAATGCTTCAGCAAAGTCCTTCCACGTGCGCACACTGGTAGGTTCCAGACTCATGTACCATTCCAGGGAGGGTCCGGACAGACTGTCTTGAAAGAAGTGCATCAGCAACTTCTCGTCCTCAGAATGAGCGGACATTTTCCGGTAGTATGATCTCAGATGGACGCGAGGGCAAGTGGTGCCCTTGTACTTTTCAAAGTCAGGTACCTTGAACTTGGGAGGCACCTTGAAATCAGCAATCAGTCCCAACTTGGACATATCAACGCCCAGGGTGTTCTGGTTCTCGATATTCCTCATCTTGTCCTCGAGTGCCTTGAACCTAAGCCGTGCTTCAGCAGTCAGCTCCCCTTCAGCACCTCTTTGAGAGAACACATCGTCTTGACGATCTTCTAACCACGGATGAGGCCCGAACAGATTTCCAACACCCGCAGTGCCGTTGCCCAGCCCAACATTGACGTTAGCTTCAAAATTCCCATTACCGACGCCCGTCGTATTACCATTGAGCCCCCATGTTAGCTATCACATTACCGTTGGCGCTGCCATTCCCCCCGGTCACGGGGACGCCATTCTGAGGAGTTTCAACTGGTGGAGGGGTAGGCACGGTCCCACCATGGAGTACGCCATTGCTATCGACCCTTGAAATCAGAGGCTGAACCAAGGTTCTGAGCTGATCCTGGCCATTGGCGACCGCTTGCATGAGCTCCATGAAGCGATCCATTATTTCGCGGAGTACCTGAACATCAGTTTGCACTTGCTCCATGATTCTGGTTTGATTTGCTCTGGTCAGATAGCGGTGGATAGGTCTCTGATCAATCCTGGAACAACCTGAAACAACCTGTAAACACAAAAGGGTTAGGAAAAACGACAAAGTGCTCGTCATGCAAATGCTTCATGCAAATGCAAACGTGTGTTTGTGTGTTAGGGAGGCGTCCCCCGATCCTAGTGCCTGCGTGTCAGTGCTGATAATAAGAAGTCCGAGTCCAGTCATGGAAATAACATCTCATATATATAAAGAAAGCCCATCAAGGCAGTACACAACATCAGTGAGTACAAGATGAATCAATAGCATGACCTCAGCCAACAGGCCTGGTGATGGTCAGCATGCAACAATGATCAGACAAAAGGAACAAAAATAGTCAAGCACGGCCACGGGCGCGAAACTCTTCTAACAAATTCCTCGTTTCTGGATGATCAGGCCGAGTGAGTAACCCTTCGACGAGTAACTCTCTCTGCATAATGGTGTATTGAAGACCTTCGACCGAATCTTCCCATGCTCCTTCGCCGAAACAATCTTCTAGCTTCCGCTTCTTGGATTCAAACATTAGGTTGCGCTCCTTCAGGTTAGCAAGAGCTTTGTTGACCTGGCCTTCGGCGGCATATCGGCGAGCGGTTTCTTCATCAAACCTCTTCTCACTAGCCTTCACCTGGGCTTTCTGCTTGGAGATCTATTGCATCAGCTTATCCTCCCGCTCTTTCCTGTTGGCTAGGGAGGCCTTCCAGTGCTGGTTAAACTTGGATATCCTCCGATACGCTTCATCCAAGTGTTGCTTCTTCGTGGCCAGCACATCGTTGACAGCTTTGAAGTCTCGACCCATGCGCTCACGCTTAGCTATCTGCTTAGTCAGATCTGTCCCCAACTGGTTCACCAACTCTATTTGCCTCTTGAAGGAATGAACGACTTTGTTTCTCTCGCTTCTGAGTTGAACCAGTTCTTTCTCCAATTCTTCATTTGCCTTTTTCAGCTCGTCTCTCTCAGCTAACACCTGATTATGCTGCTGAATAGGTACGGTGGTGGGCTCTTCAATCACTGGAGGGCTTTCTGGCTTGGCAGGAGGAAACGGCATCCCTATAGCATCTGCTCTTGCTCTGATCCAAGTCACATACGGAGTGTAGGCTTGACTATTACTTTTCCCCAGCAATGGTTTTCCCCGCTTACTGATACCATTCCAAGCGCGCTGAAGCTTAGATAACATATCCCCCTCTAGAATACCAGTGAGGTACATAGATTCCTGCACCTCTTCATCCTTCGGCAGAGCTCTCAAAGCATAAGAAAACTGTCAGACCAACAAAGACGGATTATAGTTTATACAGCCCTTCCTTCCTATCAAAGGCACGTTCAGAAACCCACTGCAGCTGAAGATAATCTCGGTACCCAACCTATCTCTGTCAAACCAGTCAATATCCTCCGCTGATAGACTCATCAAGCGCTCAGACCACTCAGCTGTGGCTGCAGACGAAGCAAAGGAACCCCTCTTGGGTAGATGACTATCAAGCCATCTATAAAGCAAGGGCACGCAGCACGAGACATTCTTACCCCTTCTGTTTTCGTTTTTGTAGTGGACGGAATGGTAGACATCTCCTATCAAGGTAGGGATTGGATTCCCTGAAGCAAAGATGTGGAAGGCATAGAAGTCCACAAAGTCGGGCATATTGGGGAACAGAATGATGCCATATATGCACAGAGCGAGAATGGCGTTGAACACGACCCAACATCTGTCTTTGGCGCACTGTTGAGCCTTTCCCACTAAGAACTGCAAGGAGAAACCGGGAACCTTGTTCCAACTAGACAATACCAACTCGGAGGCATCCAGATGAAGTGAAGGAGCTAGACTAGCCAGATTAGGCTCAACATCCATATGAACAAAGGGCATCTGACTCTTGATAGGCACACCTAACAAATCAACATACTCCTCTTGTGTGGGTGCGAGAACAAAGTCCTGGAAAGTGAAGCATCTCAATGGAGGATCGTAGAACTGCAGCAAGGCGTGCAACCCATTCAACTCAAACGCAGAAGGTTTACGAACCAAACTGAGCAATTTGCCGTAAGATTTTCTGAACTCATCTCTCACAGAATCATCTGCTAAAGCAATCAAACCATTCAGCTGAACAACATCAGGGGCAGGGAGCTTGTAAGCCACGGTCTTCCTTAGAGAACCCATAACAATACAATAGGGGGCAAGAAAACCCGGATCAGGGGAAACGGTACCTGCAACACAGACACACGTTAATGAAATGCAAATGAATATGCAAAGTAATACAAAATGCAATCATGCAGCAGGAGATCAGGGCAACTGTGCTGTGGAGATTCTGTATCAACAAAACCATGATGCTGCTCTGTCAAGATCAACCACTATATCTGATAATAAGAAAACCCCGGTATCGGACCACAAATCTGCTCTGTCAAGAACAAACACACATATGATAATAAGGATCTCTGATACAGGACCAACTCTGCTCTGTCAAGAACAAACATCTGATAATAAGGCCCTCTGATACAGGACCAAAACTCTGCTCTGTCAAGAACAAACATCTGATAATAAGGCCCTCTGATACAGGACCAAAACTCTGCTCTGTCAAGAACAAACATACATCTGCTGATGAGATCCCCTGATCCCAATCATAAACCTGCTCTATCAAGAACAACTACACATCTCTAAAGATAAGGTCCTTTGATACAGGACCATAACTCTGCTCTGTCAAGAACAATCATATATCTGATGAGGTCCTCTGATCCCAACCAAACTGATCTACTATCAAGAAAACCAGGTAGTCTGAAGGTTAGGGTTTCTTGCAACAAACCCAACCCTGCTCACAGGTACGGACCTAAACTGACACAAGTTCGGCATCCTATGCGGTCATCAGTGTCACAGACATTCAAGAGGGGTGATACGATACCCAGGAGGTGTGGCATCACCAGCTCATGAAGCAGCCTCACTCGGCTGAATCCCAAATGATCGATCCCCAGAGTCGACAATCCTCCAAACCAACAACCCCCTCAACCCAAAGGGTTGAAAAAGAAGTCAACCGGGAGAACCTCGTCTGAGCGTGGATTTCATGAGACACTAGTGCCTGCCAAGCAAGCACGCGCCCACTAATTTCCAAAACTAATGCAAGGTTCATTCAAGCCTGGGTCTAGCTTCTCACTCATCAGAATGCCCCTCCCACAACAGCACAGATAATCATATCATACTGAAAATAACGTGCGGGAAATAAAGATGCGATAAATAAACACAACCCAACAAGTAATCATACAAGCGCTAGGATTGACTCTCGCAGGGGACGTCGGATCCCCAAACTGACTCGCATTCGGGACGTCGGATCCCAGGAAACTATCAAGTCCCCAGCAGAGTCGCCAGCTGTCGCTTCTGCGAAAATAAGGTGCCGGAAAAACAGAAGAGTCGCCACCTTTCGTTATTTATCCCTCGGAACGAGAAAGGAAACGATCGGAAAAACCTGACGAAAAGGGTATAAGACAAGGTCATTGCAACCGTTGTCTGGGTTCGGGAGTCGGTTACGCAAGGGGAAGGTATTAGCACCCCTCACGTCCGTCGTACTCGACGAGATCCACGCTTGTTGTGTTTACTGGACGGGTTGGTTTTATCTATCTACCTATCAAGACTGGTCTGAAAAGAAAAGAAAATGACTCGGCAAAGCGTCGCGCTTTATGCCTACGTATTCTCATCAGAGAATTAGAAATCAGAGTCAACGTAGTTCGACTAACTACAGGGTGGTGGGGGAGGTGGCTCGCCAATACATCAGTATTGTGCTTACGTACTCTCAACAGGTATGAGAGATCAGAGCTTACGTAGTTCGGGATAATACAGATTACGGGGATTCAGATTCATCTGTTTTATCGAGTAGGGTTAAACAACAATTCCAGCAGTTAGGGACAAAGCCTGTTTGCGGTAGAACTGAAGTTTAACGACACTCTTTTCTTTAGAAAAGCTTCCTTTGAATTACGGGCCCACGGGGCAAAAAGGTTTGAAGTTTGTTTTCTGTCTTTTACGAAAGAAGTGTTTTTTATTGTGTTTGCAATTTCAATCGCACTAAAGACTATGACCTGAGAGTGAATGCGTCGCATGTCACCCAAAGGGTGCCATACTAAACATCCAGACTGTTGAAAAGAAGCTCTCCAACAATCCTTTCTCAGATAGCTTAAGGCTCGTAACGTACGAAAGAAATCGTTCATGATTACTGTATTTTAATTTGTTTCGAGATGAGAAGAGAGAACGGGCTCAACTAAGGGGAGACTATTAAGTCCTAATGTTGTCATGCCAAGAATTCATCCTATGGTTGAGGTTTGAAACAGGGAACTCCTAGAAGTTATCATGCATAGGTTTCAACCTAAAGTTCTATCATCACTTCCTTATCAAAGGAAATGATATTCCTAAGGGATCATGTCAATGATAAACAGAAACAGATAAAGCGTCAGCTTAAACGGTAAACAGATATACAGTAAAATGCATGCAATGCAAGTGAGGGAGGAAATGTGTGTGGGGCATCAGCCTCCACAAGCTCATCTCAACCTCAAGCCAGATATGAATAACTGCAATCATATAGGAAAAAAATAACATGCTATCAAGCAAGACAATAATGAGCAACTGCAATCATACAGAAGAAATAACATGCTATCAAGCAAAACAAACCACATGGGCAAGGGAGCAGGGCTCTACCGAATACCCGCAAGCAAAGCCACACAGTAACAATACAAGCAGAGGGAGCAACTCAACCTCTAGTGCAATCATGCTCCTAGATTACATCAGTCTAGTTATGGACTTATTCTAATGCATCAAGCAAGTCAAACAAGGCACATCAATGCAGAGAAGAAAAGAGACAAGAAAAGAGAGCAGCAGCTTCCACAGCTTCACAACACAACAATCCTCTAACAGCAGCTCAGTCTACAGACTTCAATCACCCTTCATGGCTATCCTCCTCAATAACAAGTATCAACTTTCTCCTTCAAGGTTCTAACACATCAAACATAAGTATAAACTTGTTCTCTCTTCTCCAAGCTTCAGCTTTCCAGTCAATTCCACCTTCAGGCTTCACTCCTAACTGCAAGTATCAACTTGATTCCTTCAAGATCTCAATGCATCAATGCAAGTGTCAACTTATCCTTTATTCCTCAAGCCTCATCTCTTCACTCAATCTCAATTGGATCTTCTTCACAAGCATCAACTTGGTCTTCTGGCTTCAGCTCTCTTTGCTTCACCAATATCAACTAGCTTTCCTCTTCATCTATAAGCTTCAGCTTCTCAGAGTAGTCTTCAATCACCTGGAAGTGTCAACTTCATCCTTCAATCTTCTTCAAGAAAGGAACTCCATCCTCTAGCAAGGGAGAAAGATGCATCTATCAAGAGCAAAGTTTGGATGGTTGGTAGCAGAGTGAAGACCAAAGGTCACCACTAAGCATCCTGTCATCAGAGAAAGGGACCCTCAAAGGTTCTACCAATTTGCAAAGAGCCACACATCCTACCAAAGGAGGGATGAGTCCTTTACAAGGGACCTTTCATCATAGGGAAGAATGGAATTGATCAACATATTCCATGTTTATGAAGGAAGAGAACTATCTAGAAGCTCTGCCTACAAAACCCTAATCTTAACCTAATCAAAACTACACCACAGGAAGGGAAGATATTCAAATCCAAGCCTCTTCAAGCAATCCAATGCATCTTCAACTTGCCTCCAACATCATCCAGGAACAAGCAAAGCACAACCCTAATCTAAGGGAACTAAAGATGTTAGTCTAGTTGAGTTAGTGCCTTAGAATCATCTAAAACTAGCACCTAAACCAAAATCAATTAAAAATAGCAAACTACCTTATAAATTTCTACAAAAATTCCTAAGGGATCCTAATTCAATTAAGAATGCCTCATACAAAAACCAGGGACTAAATCATCTATTAAGTCCTAAAATTAAGTCCTAAATCCAAAGGTATCAATCATAAACCCTAAAAATGGAGCTTCTAAAGGTTTCAACCTAAACTACCACCTATGTTCATCACAAAAATGTGATAAAATTCTATGGGGAGCATGCATATCTATGCTAACTACTCACAAAAAATCAGGATCAAAATCATCACCACATGATCACACAAAATTCCACAAAATCAAGTATCAAACATAACTATTTTAATATCAATTAAAATGTGAAAATTCCCCTAAAATCAGAAAATGCATGAAATAAAAATATTTTTATCTAAAAAAATACTAGATTCAATAATGAATATAATGCAAAAAGAATGGGATTAATTGGATCATTTTTCAATTTTATATGATTTAATCAAGAACCATGTATAAAATGAAGAAATCAAAAGAAAAAGATAAACACACGGTGCAGATAGTAAACACAATCAGTTCAATTCATGGATTGGGCTCGCTGGGGGGTGTGGATAGCAACTGGGTGCTAGGCCCATTCAAATCTCAATTCAGTCACAAGCAAAAGGACCGGGGGAGGTGTGCTAAGTACAGATTTCACGTTACAACTCCCATTGGGCTTGAAAGAGGGGTGCTGATATCAAAGGATCCATAGGCCCATGCGCTCATTCTTCTCAATTCACAAAATCAGAAACATCACACACCAAGGTTCGAACTCACTCATTCGTGGTCCATGCAGCGAAATGAACAAGGCTGGGGTACCTTACTAATCAAAACGCAGTGTTTTGGAGGGAGCGGGACGTGGCACAATACTGGGCCTTAGATTGCTTGACTCAGTCTACATTTCCACACGCATGGACGTTCTAGATTTCGTCTTCAAACTTTCAAATGTGCAAGAGGAGGGAAAGATGCAGAATCCGGCGAGGGCGGCCGGAGTTCCACCGGAAAACCTCATGGCACCCTAACTATCTCTACACTCAACCTTTGCGCGCGATTTCTTGATGAAAGTTGACCAGAATTTTCTCAGGAATCTAACCATGTCACTAGTTTATACTGAAAACGCACGATTCGCCAAAACCAGATCTCAACCGAAAATGGCATAAACCCTAACTCGTCCCTAATTATCTACATGCTAAGGGGAACCTAACCACATGCTTCTAATGGATTAAAATTGCACAATCAAAGAGATATTTCAAGAACTTAGAACCAACCTTGAAGCTTGGATTGCAGTGGTTATGCGCCTCAATTCTCTCTCAAACTATGCAGAATCCTTCAAGGAGTAATGGTGGACAATTCTTGATGCTCAGTTCTTGCTGCAATCTCTTGATTCTCCAAAACGCATTTCCAATTTTCAAGCTTTTTCTTCACTTCACATCAATGGATTCTCAACGGAATTCTGCTCCAGAAACTTCCAAATTCGTTCTACTTCATATTTATGGTGTGTTCAGATGGATATCCAGCCCAAACTAGCCCCAATTATGGATTTTGGATGTTCACCTTTCCTTCCAAATTTCAACATGGAAATGTGCCTTCAAGCCTTACTCATGCTTTAAACTCAATCCAAATCATTCACTTAATCATTAAGGAGTGTGATGTAATGGTTTTCTTCCTTTGGTTTTAACATAGGGAGTGTATATGATATGTTTCTTAATTGTGAAGTAACCATCCAAATGACCATGCTATGGACCTCAAATCCAAAATGTGGCAATGCCAATCTTTCTAAAACATTAATTCCATTCAAAATAACCACAAATTTGACTTGGAAACATGTTAATCTCATTTCTTTTGAATTTTCTCATTTTAATTCATTAAAATGGCTTTCATGTGAAGTTTCTTCAACCAATTCTTGATATAATCCATATCAATGGACACTTGATGTTTAGACAAGCTAAAAAAATCATTTTGAACAACTTTCATGTTGAACAAAAATCCATTTGGAGCTTGGAAATAGGAGTTATGGCCTTATGCTTGAAATGACCTGTAATCTCCAAATGACCAAAATGCCATTGACTTGTCAAAGCCATAAGTTGAGTTCTACACATCCAATCATGGAATTCTAGTACTCTATAGAAATCTAAGAGAATAAGAAACAACATTCATGTTGACCAAAAGTTCATAGGAATCATCCTTCTTGGGCAAAAGTTTCATGCAAGTTGGGTAACTTTCAAGCTCCAAATTCACATACCTCAGATGACCTGTAACTTGTCAAAGTCATAACTTGAGTTCTAAAAATCCTATCAAGGACTTCTAGTACTCAAATTAAAGCTAAGATAATTCTCTACAACATTCATGTTGGGGGTAAGATGAGATGACAATCACATCTTGAGCTAAAATGCCTTGAAGATAGGGGTCAAACTAGGGGATTTTACACTGTCAAGCCTTAGAAACCCTAGCTTGAAACTTCTCAAACTCTCCAATCATGATGAGTTGACCTTGGAATAATCCTTGTAAAATCTCGATGCATCAATCCATGATCACATGGCTCTTGGATTAGGTCTCAACCTTCTCCAAATCATCAGTTGACTTAGGGTTGACCCAGTCAAACCCTAATTGCACCACTCATGGCTGAGCCTTCTTAATCTTGCACAATGACCTGTCTAGGCCTCAAAGTGATCTACAACACTTCTCATGAGCTCTCTCAAGACCTCAAGTCTAACCTCATGGCTTCAGAATCATCTGATGACTTCCCACAACTCTCAAGCTAGGAGGCACACAACCTTGGTTTCAACCACTCTCTCTGAGGATCTTTTAACTTCTCTGACAAGGATATCAACCCTTGAACACTTGAATGACCTTCTTAGATAGCTTCAAATTCTTGCATAGCCCTTGATTGCTAATCATACCTCTTGATCTCCTACATACATGTCAATGAAATGCAAATGATAATGCTAATGTGCATGAAATGAAACATAAGCTAGGTAAAGAAATGTTGGGCAAATTTTGGGGTGCAACAGTGTGGCGATCGGAAGGATCGTGTGGACTCAGTGTCGATTGGGGTTTCACTGTTATTTAACTTGATTTATAATTGATTGGTGTGTATATATAAATACATGTGTATGATGTATGAGGTTATGATCAGTAGGATCGTGTGCACTTAGTGTGCTTGATGTTGTGTGTTGTGCACTGGGGTTATGCATAACATGGTGTGATGATGTGCTCCTTTGTGGAGGGTTGATGGCCAGGTGCCCATCGGTATTGATAACGTGCTCCTTTGTGGAGGGTGATGGCTAGGTGTCCATCAGTGGTTATGGTGGGGATAGATCATTGCCATTGGTGGGTGTATGTGATCTATCTTGTTCTTGATGTGCTCCTTTGTGGAGGGTTGGTGGCCAGGTGTCCATCGGTGATGATGATGTGCTCCTTTATGGAGGGTTGATGGCCAGGTGTCCATTAGTGATGATGAGTCGGTACCGCATGCATGTGTAAGGTCGTATTCTTGCATTATGATATATTGTGTGATGTTTGGACAGTAGGTCCTGTTTGATGTTGGTGGGGTGATGATTTGTTTATTTACTGCCTTTTATTCATGTGTTATATTACCGATAATTTTGATCATGTGTTTCTCACCTCTCTGTTGTTGTTGTGGTCTGTGCTTCTCCGGAAGTACAGATAATCCAGGTGCTTAGCTAGCTTGGATAGTGGTGTGCAGGTCGAGTCCTAGGATGCTCTGATACGCAACACAAGATTTGGGAGTTTATTATTTTGTGATCGAATTGTTGTATTCCCGTAGCGTATCTTATTTTGATGAACCTTAATGATGACTGACTTTGGTGTATTTCGGCGGATGGCCGTGTATGATATATATTAATGAAAATTTTTCCGCTGCTTATTTTGAAAATCAGGAAATGAGGTGTTTTGTTGAATTTTTGTGAATGTGACATCCCTCTCGAAGGGAACTCTGATATTTATTTGACTTAGTTGTATTTTATTTTAATTTGGGAAGTGAGGTGTTACACCTCCCATGTCGTATTCTCAGCTATTACAAGCTTTGTTGCAGCTGCAACTTATTCAGAAAAGAACTTTAGCTCCATTGACTGGGCCTCCTCCACCCGGGTATGACGCAAACGCTCGCTGCGAATTTCATTCAGGTTCCCCGGGGCACACCATCGATAATTGTAAGGCCTTTAAGCATAAAGTGCAGGACATGATTGATAGTAAAGCAATTAACTTCTCCAATGATGTTCCTAATGTCGTACAAAATCCCATGCCAAATCATGGGCAAGCCGGGGTCAATGAAATTATTGAGGAGGATGTCTTAGATTTGGTAATAGATGTTAATGAGTTGAAGACACCTTTGAGATTTGTGAAAGCTAGATTGTTGAAGGGGGATGTTTTCCCAGGTTGTGCTGAAAGTTGTGCGGAATGTCTGAAGAATCCTGAGGGATGTGGGCAGTTGAAAGGCTATATTCAAGATATGATGGATAGTGAATCTTGCAGTTTGACCGGTCTGTTGAAAGAAAGTCTGAAGAGTTGGTGGCTGAGGAAAAGGATGAGATTGCAACAATTTTCATTCCGTACAAAATCGTTACCATTTATGCGCCAAAACCACCAACAATAACCATAACTAAAGCAGGTCTCGTACCGTTTGAAAGCACCAAGGCTATTCCGTGGAACTGTAGAGCTGAAGTGTATTGCAATGGACAGAAGCTAGATTTGAATAGTCCCCCTGCGAATTCAGTAGATAATCTTGTGGGAGCAGGAGGTATTACCGGTAATGGCCGGGTCTTTTCGTCACCTGAAGTGGTTGTTGATAGGGTTGACAAGGGGAAGAGACCAGTGGTAGAGGAAACTCCTCAGGCTGGAGAGAAGGAATCTTTGTTGAAGGATGCAGAAGAGTTTATGAGGCTGATATGAAAGAGTGACTACAAGATAGTCGATCATTTGTGTAACACCCCACTTTCCCAAATTAAATAAAATATGAATATTAAAATAATAATCAGAGTTTTCACCAAAAAGTGGGATATCACATCTCCAAATTTTATAAAAATACTTTATTCATTCTTTTCAAAATAATACAGCGGAATTTGTTTCATAAAGTAAAATACATCAAATTCATGATACGACACAGGAAAAAGAAATAAGTTCAACATAGACACAAAAAAACACCCAAGTCCCGTGCTACGTATCAGAGCATCCTAGACTCGACTGGCACACCACCATCCAAGCTATCTAAGTACCTGGATTATCTGTACTTCTGGAGAAGCACAGACACAACAATAGCAAAGGGGTGAGAAATCATGATCAAAATATAATGGTAATGTAATACATGTAAATAAGGCAGTAAAACACACCAACACATCAACTATTCACCCCAACAACACCATATAACGAACCTACTGTTCAAATTACAATATAACATATTATAATGCAATTATGCAACACAACACCATGCATGCGGTACTGACTCATTGGTTCATTCAATTGAACCTGGATAGATCACTTACGCTCCTCCTGAGACATGATCTATCCCTCACCATTCTCCACAAAGGAGTACAGATGAATCACTTACGCTCCTCCTGAGACATGATTCATCCCACCAAAACACCATGATATGCACACACCAATGCATAACTATCATAATTAGGCACTCAAAGTGCACACGATCCTCCTGATCATATCATCATACATCAATGCATATATGTACAGATATAACATACACCAACACCGTATAGATCAATCAGATAGTAAACAACTTCATACTATAACACCAGATATAACCACATCCCAACACTCGGGAACGCACGATCCTACTGATCACTACATATATATACATTAACTAATTGTTCACCAACAATATCAAGGAAAACGAGTACCATCACCAAGTAAACAAGTTCATACTTTATCACCAAGATATAGACACGTCCCACCACTCGGGAATACACGATCCTACTGATCACTACACCATGCTCCGCATGATTCATACACCAACTAATTATCCATTTAAATAATTAGTAACGGAAATCACATACTATCACCGAGTACTCACTCTATAACACTCAATCATCTCCCCTATAATCAACAAAGTCCAAGGGCACTACACTCTTAGCGCACACAGCATAACAACATAGAAAAACCACATTCTGCTACGCTCGCTACACCCTCGCTAGGCGAGCTCCCAGTGAATGCTCGCTACCTGTTCGCTTAGCGAACCTCCTCGCGAATGACAACAGTGGCTACTGTAATGATTCTCTATCCAACTCGCCACAGCGAATACCCAGCGAATACTCGCTACCTGTTCGCTTAGCGAACCTCCTCGCGAAGGCAAACAGAACCTACTGGACTCACTCGCTACCTCACTCGCTAGGCGAGCACCTAGCGAACGCTCGCTGCCTTCTCGCTAAGCGAAGTGCTAGCGAGTTGCCTGCGACTTCTCAAGTTCTCACAGTTCAGAATTCTCACTCTTCTCCGATTCAAGCCTATTCTATAACATCCACTTCCTATACTATCCGTATTACGACCAATGCATATTAGGCTTATCAATCTTCCTATAATTCTACTCCAGATCAACATTACGGCACACTACCGGCACTTTAGAGTTACTCTAAACCTAACTCAAACCAAACCAACACCAACAGTCAATCAACAATGGCAACATCAAACATCCGTACATCATCATATACATATTATTCCAAAGTCATCACTTAAACAATCTATCGACACATCAAAAAGGTCACACAGAACTTCCCTAAAACCGTAAACCCAACCTATACGCCAAATTAACCAAAAACAACAATTCACCAACAATTAACATATTTCAATCCATCAACATCAACATAACTCGACAATCAATAGCATGTCAATATAAAACTTCATCAACGATACATTCCTACGGGGTTAAGGAATCCCCACTACCCTATACATGTATATACCATTCCCAATCAAGTTTCTCCCCCCTTACCTTGTTAATCGGTTGATCGATGAAATTCTTCCTGGATTTGGTCTCTTGGCCTCCTCTTTTCTTTCCGTTCTTCGTTCCCTTTTTCCTTCGTTCTTCTCACTTCTCTCGTTCTTTCCTCTTCCCTCTTTCTATCGCTCTTTCTCTCTTCCCTCTTTCTATCGTGTCATTTTCTCTAATACTTCCCCCACCCCTTCATATTCTATTTTCCTTTTTATTTCCTATCCCAATAATAATAATAACTAATAAAAATAACATAATAATAATAATAATAATAATAATAATAATAATAATAATAATATTATTATTATTATTATTATTATTGTTATTATTATTATTATTATTATTATTATTATTATCACACCAATTTCCCACGATCTATGGTAATCCCTTTTCTCTCTATTCCAACTTTTCTAATATATCCTTGCTACCCCTTCATATTTCCTTCCTCACGGTTTCTATCATGACTTTTCATATTTTCATTCTAACTTCCCAATAACCCTTCCACCTCTTATTTTACTTATTTCAACCACTAATATTCCCAATAATAATTCTAATATAATAATTATAATAATCATTATAATAATAATAATAATAATAATAATAATAATAATAATATAATATAATACTATTATAATATTATAGTAATTTCAACATAATAATAATAGTAATACACCCAACAATAATTATAATTATAATAATAATAATATTATCACACCTATAATAATAATAATATTAATAAGAATAATATAATAATAATAATAATAATAAATATAATAAATATAATAATAATAATAATAAATATAATAAATATAATAATAATAGTAATACCCCCACCAATATTACTATTATTCATTATATTTTCATATTCACACCAAAGCACCACCAATATTACCATTAGTTATTATATTATTATATCTACACCAATTCACCACCAATAATTCTCCCATATCAGGGACACCCACCAATAATAATATTTATACTAATGATAATAATCATAATAATAATAATAATAATAATAATAATAATAATAATAATAATAATACCACCAACATTACTATTATCTATTATATTATTATCTCCACACCACCAATGATCCTTACATATCAAGGGTACTCACCAATCATATACCAACACACCCCACCTAAGGGCACACCAACATAAAATATTTAAAATAATAATAAAATGACTAAATAATTAAAATGGGTGTTACAATTTGCAGCAAACTCCTTCTAAGATATCAATCCTGTCTTTGTTACTATGTTCTGAAGTGCATAGGAACGCGTTGTTAAGAATACTGAATACTGCTTACGTGCCGCAAGAAATTTCGGTTAATCAACTCGAAGGGGTTGTTGCACACGTAAATGCAGGAAACGGCTTGGGGTTTATAGACCTGGATTTGACGCCAAGGGGCAGGAACCATAACTGTGCGTTGCACATATCATTAGAATGCCGAGGGGTTGTTATGTCTCATGTACTCGTGGGAACATGATCATCCTTGAACGTACTTTCAAAGAAATCCCTAATGAAGTTGGACATGCAGGGATTCATTTGTACACCAAGTGATTTGGTGGTGCGCGCTTTTGATGGTACCCGAAGATCTGTGTTCGGAGAAGTGACATTGCCCATTCAGGTGGGACCGGAAGTATTTGATGCAATATTTTACATTATGGACATCCAACCCACCTATAGCTGTTTATTAGGCCGTCCATGGATTCATTCAGCAGGAGCTGTGACATCCACGCTGCATCAAAAGCTAAAGTATATGGTTGGCGGTAGTGTTGTTATAGTGTGCAGAGAAGAGGATATAATGGTCAGTCACTTATCATCCTTCAAGTACATCGAGATGGACGGAGAAATACACGAAACCCTTTGTCAGGCTTTTGAAACATTCAAGATTAAAGATAAATCTCCCGGTGTGAGCAAAGCGCCGGAAGTGGCCATGTCTTCTTTTAAAGAGGCTCAGGCAGAATTACAGGCTGGGGCAGCGCAAGGTTGGGGCCAGGTATTGGAGATTCCCCACAAGCAAGACAAGTTTGGTTTAGGGTATCGCCCGTCATTTTCTTCTCCTTCATCCTTGCAGAGCGCGTCGCGCTATAAAAGACTTGTGCAGTTCACTAAAGGAGGAGTTATCTTCGAAAGGATTAACACTGTGTCAGACGAAGAAGGAGATAAGGATTGTGATATGGATGCTTGGATCAAGCCTTGCACTCCAGGACAAAGCCTGTGCAACTAATCTATTGAAGAATTCGTTCAAGTGACAACAGAACAATAATGCTTTGTTTTTTCCGATTATTGTACAACCATATGTTCTACCCGAAGCATAGCGGTATTTTGTTTCAGGGCCTTATTGTTTATGTCTGAACATTGCTTTATTAATTAATCAAATGGTGTTTTTCTCATGCAAATTTTGTGATCCTTGTCTTTCTTATTTTTGGTTTCTCACAATAAAATGGCAATGTGGTTTGTACTCGTTTGCATATCATTTGAAACATTTAACCATTTTTTATTGCAGGATTCCTATTGCAGATGACACCGATTCAGAACCTCCTATGACTCGCTTCGAATTTGATCAACTGTATATCAAGATAAAGAAGAGATTGATGAAGATGAAGAATTTCCCGAAGAGCTAGCTAGACACTTGAAACAAGAAGAGAAGATTATTCTGCTTCATCAGGAGGAAATCGAGGTTATCAATCTGGGTTCCAAAGAAGTTGTCAGAATTGTTCGGATAGGGGTTGCGCTGCAGAGTGACATCAAGCAAAGACTGGTTGAGATGCTTCGAGAGTATAGTGACATCTTTGCTTGGTCGTACGAAGACATGTGCCGCTACTCGAAAAATACGCGCAACGACGAGGAAGGCGAAAAGGAAAAGGACAGAAGAGTCGCCACCGAACTTTATTTATCCCATGAGGGGAAAGGAAAATATCGAGAAAACCTTAAGAAATAAATGGATAAGATGGTCTCGCAACCAAGAACGAGTTCGGAAGCCGGTTATGCGAGGGGAAGGTATTAGCACCCCTCGCATCCATCGTACTCGATGGGAACCATTTGTTTGTCGATGTGTGATTTTATTTGCTTAAATATTTTACTATGAAGAGTGTTCCAAAAGATACAGAAAAGGGTTTAGAAACGGGGAAAGAAAGGTAACGCGGGGGGGGGGGGGGGGGGGAGAAGGGAAAGAACGGACTCGGTAGGACTTCGCGGTCCTAGGCCTACGTATTCTCAACGGATATGAGAAAATCAGAGTTAACGTAGTTCGGGAAACTACTGATATGGGGGAAATGTGCTCGCTAAGACATCGTCGTCTTGTGCCTACGTATCCTCATCTGATATGAGAAATCAGAGCATCCATAGTTCGGCCTACGATTTGTTGATGTTTTTATGGATGATGCTATCGTACGCATTCTAGCAGTTAGGTGTATTGCTGCTCGCTCGTTGGAGACTTAGGCATTACCTGTTTGCGGTAGAACGGACGTATCATATCCTTTTTAAAAGATTAGTTTTCGCCATGCGAGGCAAGATGTCACATTTGATTTGTTGAATTGTTTTTTTAGGGGCGATATAGGTCCCTGGATAGTAACCCTTACGGGTAGTACCCAATTCTTTATCTCAAAGTTTTTGTTATGAAAGGGTGTGGCGAACATAGCGTCTTCGTATTGAAAGACGAGTATCAAAACCACACACGCTACAGTGAGCATCTCGACACTCGGATAGGAAGAAGTCTACACGTAATCCTCTCTCTTTAGTTTAATACAAACAGAACTTCATTCTCTTATTAAAGTGTTTTTGGTTTTGAATGGTAAGTGCTTTCGCGACGGAGAACCCTACGGTAAACGTCAACACTCGGGGATAGGAGAAGGCCTACGCCTAACCACTCCACGACCGTTCAAGTTTTGTTACGAAAATAAGTTTGAAAATACGCTCGGTGCGGGGCCGAGATTTTAGGTGGGGAAAGTTGCGGAAGGAAGTTGTAGAAGGAGATAGGTGGCGGATAGATTCACGTCTTCGTATTGAAAGACGAGTACCGAGACCACCCACACTACAGTGAATATCCCAACACTCGGAGAGGAAGAAGTCTACACTCAATCCTCTCTCTTTAGTTCAATACAAAGAGAATCGATTTATTTATTGTAAGTGTTTTGGAAATGCACTCGGTACGGGGCCGAGGTATTTTTTAGGAGAAAAAAGTGTGGATGAAAACGTCTTTGTATTGAAAGACGAGTATCAAAACCACCCACACTACAGTGAGCATCTCGACACTCAGAGAGGAAGAAGTCTACACTTAATCCCCTCTCTTTAGTTCAATACAAAGTGAAATTTATCCTTGTGTTAAATATGGTGAGTTGGTTTAACCATTATTTGAGAAAATCCGCTTGACGTTGGGTCAAGGGTTTTAGTTGCTTAAAAAGATTTGAGGTGAAGCGAGCAAGGTCGATGGCGACGTACAAGGCAATCGGCTTACAAGGTCAAAAATGGCTCGATGAGAATCAAGAGTTTGTTTTCTTGAAAATAGTTTTTAGAACCAAAGGTAAAAAAAAAGACCAACAATAAACATGCATAAAAACCATACCAAACACAACGGGTTAATCGGCTCAAAAAAAATCAAAACACAAAAAAATGGAATTTTTTTTGAGGTAAAAAGTCGAGAAAACGTGAAAAACAGGGGTCTGACACGGGCGGCTGTGTCGTGTGACACGAGCAACCGTGTCGTGTGACACGGGCGGCCGTGTCGTGTGACATGGCCCGTGTCACAGTTCCAGAAAAACTAGGGTTTTGAGTCAAGCAGCGGTGTGACATGGCCGCCCGTGTTGCATGACACTGCCCGTGTCACAAAGTCTGGGGAAAAAAGCAAGAAAAACCAAAACAGCGGTGTGACACGGCCGCCCGTGTTGCATGACACGGCCCGTGTCACAAAGTCTGGGGAAATAAAGCAAGAAAAACCAAAACAACGGTGTGACACGGCCGCCCGTGTTGCATGACACGGCCCGTGTCACAAGGTCTGGGCAAAAAACGTTAAGCAGCGGCGTGACACGGCCGCCCGTGTTGCATGACACGGCCCGTGTCAGCCCTGCTGTGTAAAATCTGACTTTTTTTCTTTGTTTTTCCTTCCTTCTTGGATTTTTTCAAAAGGTTTCTTGGTCCCCCTTGGGATCTTACATGTTATACACAACACAACAACACTCAAACAAAGAGAATAAATGACAAATGCACAATATGAAAGAAGAAAAGAGTTTTAAGAAATGGATACCCAAGAGTTGTTTCCCTCCTTGCAAAGCCTCCACTGATTTTGGCTAGGTGTTCACTTCTCTTCACTCTATGCTTTGATGGCTCTCCTTCTTAATGGCTCCCTTGTATTTCTCTTTTACTCTCTTAATCTTTGGCTGGTTTTTGCTCTCTCTATTTTTCTAGTTTTTCTAGGGTTTCTTTGCTCTTTTAACTCCTTGCTCTCAAAATGTGTATGAATGGATAATGTGTGTCTATATCCTTTTTGCAGCCTCCTATCTGTTGCACCCCAAAATTTGACCAACCGGGTCTCGTATCTGGCTCGATGTTTCAACGCATAATCGCATTCGCATCTGCATATTGCATACAGTGCATTTTTCATTTTTGGGATCACAGCTCTCGTCTCGTGTTTTTTATCAGTTTAAATAGGTAGAATCGTTTTACGTGTCGTTTGGTGCTTATTTTGTTCCTCTGGAAATTGTTGTGATTTTTCTGGATTTTATTGGCTATTTCTAGGATTTAAATAGATTTTAAATAGTTTTAATAGATTTAAATCATTTTGTAGCTTTTAAATCATTTTTTAGAATATTAATAGGATTTTTAATAGTTTTTAATTCTTTTTAAATAGGTTTTAGAATTTTTTAGGATATTAATGATTTTTTAAATAGTTGATAGCTTTTTTTTAATCTTTTAATATAGTTTTTTTCTTATTAAATAAATGAATTTTTGTTAATAGAAAATTGATTGTTTTTAATTTTAGATATAGAGATTAATAGATTTTTTCTTTTATTAGTAAATAGATTTCAATAGAATAATATAGTTTTATTAGGGATTTAATAGAAATTTAATCAATTTTAGATTTAATAGAGATTTAGTTTAATTTTCGGATTAGTGGGTTTAGTAGAGTATTATTAGTTTAGTTAATTAGGATTAAGTGTTAATTAGCTTTTTTAATATTGTTTTTCAGTTTTTCTGAGTTTTTTGAGTCCATTTCGTTGGGCTTTATTCACTCATTCGCAGGCCCAGTCCATGTTTTTTGTCCAAAAGCAGCCCAATTCATTCAGCAAAAATCCACAAATGATCCAGCATTTCCAGCAGCGTCCAGCTTTCTCCAGAAGATTCCAGAAGGTTCCAGGCTTCTCAGAGTATAAATGCCTGGTTCCACGTGTTGCCAGGAGGCTGGCCCACGCTGCATCACCCATACACGCCACGCCATCTCTCCGTTTCATCTTCCCAGGCCACACGTGGGACACGCGTCTCACATGCGTGCGCTCTACCCACTAACACCGCCACGTGCAAGCTCCATACACCTCGCCTGAAACGCCCCACCGGCCGGCCTGCATGGCCGACAGCCGCCGTACTTCACCAGAAAACCTCAGAAAATCCCAGAACTCCGACCATTCTTCATCCTCAAGAACCGCCGGAAACTGCATTCACTCCAACGCTCCTCCATCTCCGATCCAACCTTGTTCATCATTCCTCACTCAAAAATCTCCAGAATCATGAATCTTCATCATCTTCACGGATTAACTTTTCCAGAAACACTAAAGATTCATCGACTCCATCATTTGTTCATCTTCTTTCCAGAGCATTACCCAAATCTCCAAGACTCATCACTTCAACAACGTTCATGAAAATCTTCAGGAATCTTCGCTCAACCGTTAACGAGCCTCACAATCATCAGAAGCGTTCATAAAGTTCACTAGCGGTCCCAAATCTTCCTCAAGATCCTCATTCGTCATCCATAGATCCTCAACCTTCAACAATATTTCCAGTTTTTTTCATCATCAAGTTCATCGTTCATCTCTACAGAAGCGCAAAGGATCTTCCTTGTTCAACAACTTCAAGAACGATTTCCAGAAACGAGCGTCATCAAGAATCACCATCTCAGATCTTCAATTGTCGTTTGATCTTCAAGATGCCAATGTTCATCAACATACCACTCCAGAGCTTCACGCGTTCTTCGTTGATTTTGCAGAAGATTCATTGCGTCTGGGAATCCTCCGTGTTCATCGTGTTCGTCACAAACCCCATTCAAGGTGCATCAAGGATCTTCCAAGACTTCATCATGCACTCAGTCTCGCGTCAAGATCTTCAGCAACAATTGCAAGTCCTCAGATCTCCAGATCCCTTTGTGCTATTCTTAGAAGTTTGGGGGAGGATTTGGAAACGAACACGAGGAGGAAGCAGGATGTGGATTAGTATATCAATTTGTGTGGTGATACTATGGTCTTTTTTCTGGCAAAGGTTTCGAACGGAGACGAGGAGAGGAAGGTTGCGGCGGCGCTAGGTTGAAGGAGAAAGGAGAGTGAGGAGGTTAGGGTTTCAGGGTGAAAGTGAGGGGAAGAGAGTGGGCCAGGCCCAGCCAAATTTTTTGGATAGCACGCCCCCCCGTTTTTGGCTGTTCTGGGCCTAAGCCCAGCGTTTACCAGACACACACCCTCCGTTTTTCCATTGCCACCCTCCCCATCCGTTTTTTGCAGCCACATTGGGCTGGGCCCTTAATTTGTTGTTTTTTTTTATTTTTGCACAACCCCCCTGTAATCCAGATATGCCCCCTCCCCTTAGTTTTCTTTTCTTTTATATTGTTTGTATATTTTGTTTCAAGTGAGAAAAAATATAAAAGCATATTATAAAAAATAATAGAAAAAGAATTTGAGAATAAAAGAAAATAGTAGAAAAAAGAGAAAAAGAAATATAAGAAAAAAGCATATTAAAGAATATATTGAAAAAATAGAGAAAAATAAGAAAAGAATTTGAAAAAAGGAAAAGAAAAGAAGAAAAAAGGAAAAAAATATTAAAGTAGATTTAATATTTTTAAAGTTCATTTTCTTTTAGGATATTTTCATAGAATTTATTTTTCGATTTTAGGATAGTTTAGAAGCCCATTTGTTAGGGGGCTATTTTCCATTCGATTTTTTCAGATAGAATAGGATAGCGTTTCCTAGGAGATTTATTTTTCAGTATTCACTCATTGTAATCATTTTTCAAAGATTAATAAAACGAGATTTGAGCTGTGGTCCCGATAGTAGCCGAACTACAGCTGCTCTGATTTCTCGTACCAGACGAGAATATGTAGGCATAGGATGCGATATCCTAGCGAGCACACTAACGACTAACCTGTTGTTCTCTCGCGGCTGTGCGATCGAGACTTTCCCGCTGACGATTAATTGTACCCCTTTTTTTCTCTCTTGCCCAAGTGCATTTGAGACCAAACCATAGTTTTGCCCATAGGTTCCCGACCCTGTGAAACCAGTTGTTTTTCTCACTGCTGTGTGAGACTGTTTTGTTTAGCCGTAGTTAGTCTGAACTACGTAAAGCTCTGATCTTCCGTGCAGTGGAAGTACGTAGGCACAAGACGCGAGGTCTTGGCGAGCCAATTTTCCCTGTAGTCCCGAACTACGTTGACTCTGACTTTCTCTCTTGAGAATATGTAGGCATAGAGTGCGACGCTCTATCGAGTCAATTCCCTTCCGTTTAGATTTAGCAGCCGTAGATAGATTTGTTTTGCATCCAGTAGACAACCCAAGCAAGCGTGGATCCCGTCGAGTACGACGGACGTGAGGGGTGCTAATACCTTCCCCTTGCGTAACCGACTCCCGAATCCAGGTTTTGGTTGCGATGACCATACCTTTTCCCCGTTTTTTGCGAGGTTTACTTCGAGCGTTTCCTTTCCCGCTCTGAGGGATAAATAACGCACGGTGGCGACTCTTCTGTCAGCCGGCGCCGATTTTCGCAGTAGCGACAGCTGGCGACTCTGCTGGGGACTGGCAGATGGTTTCCTGGGGATCCAACATCCCGAAAGCGAGTCAATTTTGGGATCCAACGTCCTTTAAGAGAGTCCATCCTAGCGTTTGTTTGCTTGTCTATTTGGGGCTTATTTATCGATATTATCTGTTGCTGTTGAGGTATTACGGGTGTTCTATGATGAGAGATAAGCCGGACCTGGGCTTGGAGTGCACCTTAGACTTAGAGTGGAAATTAGTGGGCGCGTGCTTGCTTTGTAGGCACTAGTGTCTCATGAAATCCACGCTCAGACGAGGTTCATCCGGTTGGCTTCACTTTCAACCCTTTGGGTTGAGACGGTTGCTGGTTTGGTGGATTGTCGACTCTGGGAACCGATCATTTGGAAGTTAGCTAAGTGAGGCCTCTTCAGGACTCGATGATGCCACTCCTCCTGGGAATCGTATCGTCGGTTTTGAAAGTCTGTGACACTGACAACCGCATAGGATGCCGTACCTTGTCATATATAGGTCCACACCTGTGAGTGGGGGGGGTTTTTTGTGCAGGAAACTTGACTTCCAACCTACCCATTATTTTGGTCTTCTCTTTAGAGCAAGCGTACTCCGTCAGCAGTGCGGCAGTATTTAGTTTGTGTGGGGGCTGTGATCCCGTGCTTGTTGCATTGCATTGCATTTGCATAGGCATCTTCGCATCATATTGCATAGCATTTCTCCAGCCAGCCAGAGTTCTGATCCAGCCTTTGTTTCCTGAAGGTGACTACCCGGAGTTTGGATTGAGCAACTGTTGATTGTCAGAAGACGACCAGGGGGTTGGAGCAGACTTGAGCAGATTCCAGAATCAAGCAGTGTAGTCAGTTCAAGGTAATTGATAGCTATGTCTGAAGGCAATTTCCAGTCTCCTAACACTTTGGCAGGGTTTGCCACGGCGTCCAACCATCAGTATGATTCTATGGAAGGCTTCCCGCAGACAAACAATCTTACTGCAGACCAAGTTGTACAGCCTACTGTCCAGAACCGAGATCGGCATGAGCCGTTTGTTGCCCGAAATGAACGTCATCCTCCTGTTAACAATCAAAGTGTCGCTTTCCCTGTGATGAATTACCGGAGAGATATTCCAATGGCCGGGATAGTAGATCCAAGAGCTCTTGAAAACGATAGAAGATTCCGAGCGTTGGAAGAAGGTATAAAAGCCTTAGAAGCGAAAGATGTCGTTAACCTGGATGTTGTGGCCATGTGTTTGGTTCCTGATCTGGTGTTGCCGTACAAGTTCAAAGTGCCGGAATTTGAAAAATACATGGGAGATAGCTGTCCAAAGCTGCATTTGATGATGTTCTGTCGAAGGATGACTTCGTTTGTGCGAAATGACCAACTAATGATCCATTGCTTCCAGTATAGCCTGACTGGGGCATCCTTAAGGTGGTATGTGCAATTAGAGAATAATCAGATCCGATCATGGGTGGATTTAGCCAGAGCTTTCATGAAGCAGTACAATTACAACCTGGATTTGACTCCTAGTCTCGTAGATCTGCAAGAATTATCTCAGGCGGAGAATGAATCATTCAGAGGGTATTTGCGAAGATGGAAAGAATTGGCTGCTAGTGTTCAACCACCGCTTCCGGAAAGAGAAATGGTTGACATCTTCTTGGGTACTCTGAAAGGCCATTATTTTGACAAATTGTTCAGCTGCACAAACTTTGTGGGTCTGATGAGACTGGGAGAGCTTGTTGAGAGAGGACTCAGGAGTGGAAAGTTTCGAGATGTTCCTTACGTCCCAGTTGATAAGATTGAGTCAGTTGTCAGTTCTCAAGAGGAGTGGGAAGAAGGAACTGACGCCACCTCAGAATCTCTAGCATCTCAGGATCAGTTTTCAGACACTTCAAGTCAACGATCATCCTATCATCGATCGCATCAGCACGCCCCACGAAGACCAAGGAAACTTGAAAGGCAGTTTACTCAGCTACCAGTGTCGTACAGTCAGTTGTTGCCAGATCTGGTCCGAAGTGGATTGATAGTGCCGAAAGAGACTAAGCCGGTGATTCCACCGTATCCTCCAGGTTTTGATGCCAGCGCCCGCTGTGAGTACCATGTTGGGGCACAAGGGCATTCAACAAATGATTGTAAGGTGCTTAGAAGCCAGATTCAGGATCTGTTAGACTCTAACCGAATTTGCATCACTCCTCAGGGTTTTGTTCAGATTAATGATTTTCCAACATCCAGTTGTGTGGGTTCGTCAGTTAATGTCATGGAAGACTCCACAGGAAGTGTGCGCTCTGAAGATTGTCAGTCAGAGAGTTCAGTTGTGTGGGAGAAGTTCCTAGAGGTTTTTGCGCCGGATGTCGCATCTGTTTTCTCTGCTTAATCCGTTTAGCTTTTGTGCACTAGTGTTTGCTGACCACCACCAGGACTGTTGGCTGGGGTCGTTATATTCGTACTCATTTGTGCTTACCTGCTGATTTTGTTGGTTGTACATATGTGGGAGATGTTTGTCTGTATGCTTATAGCTTGAGTTTCTCTTTGTCTCGTTATGAATGTGTGCTTGCTACGCTGCATTATCATTTAACAGGTATATCAGAACCGTGGGTCTCATTTCCTCATCGCTCAGTTTGTTGCAGGAATTCCTTCAGAGGTATGGAACAGAATCAGTTTGAATTGATTGAAGTCCGAAGCCAGCTGGGGCAGATGATGAGAGACATGCAAGAGATGCGTCTGGAGCAGAAGATTCTCAAAGAGGAGAACAGTCAGCTGAAGACCCAAATGAGCTTGATCATGGAGGTAGTCAAGAATGTGCTTAGGAAAGAAGACGGTCAGCTATTTGAAGCCGCAATGAAGAAGCTCGCGCCACCTGTGCCTGTGGAACCTGAGCAAGTACAACCAAAGATGCATCCAGCTCCACGGAGGATCCAGGAAGGAAAGCCAAAGAGAATATTTGAGGCGCCGCCTATAACATATGATGAGCTCTTGCAGGCTTTATTGAGGTTTAATTTGGTTGAGAAGAGAACGTTGGAACCACCAACGAGAGTGCTTCCTCAGGGGTACGATGCCAGTAAGCAATGTGAGTTTCATTCCGGGGCATTCGGACACGACATCGAGGGTTGCCATGCTTTTAAGCACAATGTTCAAGACCTGATTGACTCGCACGATATTGAATTCATGTCGAGCGGCGTAGCTGTACGTATTGCTCCTGTCTCGATCAATGCTAAGATGACAGATGTTTCTAAAGCTGCAGTGGGTCAGAAGCGTATCCTGTACTCCATGGTGTCAGAATCTCCAGGCCCACAACTGTTGCCTATTCCTGGGGCAGATCTGAGAAAGAAAATGGATAAGCATAAGGAGGGCGTTAATCAATACATTGAAGGTCAAGAAACCGATGTTGCATTTGATACGAAGGGTGTTCAAGAGTCAACCCGATACCAGCAGCAGCAGCCCCAGCAGCAGAACCAGCAGGGGCATAAAAGATATCAGAATCGGGGTCCTCTGGCAAGCCGTCATCTTGATGCTCCACCTATGCCATATGCACAGCTTTTGCAAACGTTGCTTCAACTCCAATTGGTTCATAAAAGGACAATGGCTCCCTTAACGGGGGCACCACCACCGGGGTATGATGCCAATGCTACTTGTGAGTTCCATACTGGGGCACCAGGCCATACGGTTGAGAATTGTAAAGCTTTTAAGCACAAAGTGAAGGATCTACTTGATAGTGCAGCAATCAGCTTCGGACAGAAAGGTCCCAACATCATCTGAATGAAAGAGGAGGGGCTCTATTGTGTCGTTGCAAGCAGATCAGGACAGCATCGAGTTGTCTCTAATAAAGATAGCTGGTTCAGCAGCAGGACAGATGTGAAAGCCCGGTTCTCGGAAGCTAGCATATTTTCTTTGTTTTAGCTTGTCATTTCTTTACATTTGTAGTTGCTTTCCTGTTTGAATTTGTAATCTTGTTTGTAAAACTTGTTGTTTTCATTTCAATTGATGATAATGAAATAAATATGCATGTTTTGATTAAATCCATTCGTGTTCACTAACTGTTTTTTACAAACGTCCAACGCTTGGTTAAGAAGAATTTGGGGAGGATGACGAAAATGACCGACATACAAATACCGATATTGTATGCTTTTGAAATAAAACCTGCTGATGATGTACAGGCATTGTTTCAAATCCCTAAACACCGGAGATATAAGGAAGATAATCCCTTGTCAACCCCTTTGAGCCTTGTAGTAGGAGTTCTTTCTGCAAGCGAAAAACCCTCAATCTTAACCTGGGGCAGGGTAGGTGTTAGCTAATTTGACCGAGCGTCCAAATTGCAAAAGGAGTGTCCGTTCAAGGATCAATCACGTCCCTAGAGGTCGTGCCTAAAAGACCACAATGGTTCAATCAAGAGTGGGACAGCCACATCATTCCCCAAAGAGTCAGACAACCAGTGTCACACGACTTGTTCGAAAAAAAGGGAAAAAAGAAGAATCAAAAGCCCGCTAAGTCAAGAAAACTTCAAAACAAATGACTTAGGCAAAAATGAGGGCATCCCGCTGGACTTAAAAAATCAGAAGAAACTCAAAAGGAGTCAGTCCAGGCAAAAGTTAGGGATATGAAAAGAAAAAGATGAAAAGGATCAAAAGAAAAATCCTCGATGGAAATACGAGTCGTGTGACCTCAAGTGTCAAAGACGAAAAGTGAGTGGTTGTCACTCCAAAAACTCATAGTTTCTCGAACTATCATTCCTATCTTTCAACCTCTGAGAGGTGAGCGCTAAGGTTGAATTAGCTGAACGTAGGATGGGAGAACATCAAGGAGAATGGGTGGGTTAAAATGAACTTTGAGCCTATATCTTTCCTTGTTAACCGTGAACCTGACCACGTTACAACCTCCAAAAGTCCTAATTGAAGCAGATTGTTTCGAAAGCATACTTCGGTAAAGGTCGCGTCGATTCTGACTCCTAAAAAGGTTCTTCTTACCATGTTGATACTAATGTTGATAAATGTTTTGTGCATCATATGCTATAAACTGTTTTTCCTTTTCCCAGTGAACAGATTGGATGTCGAAGCCGTCATATGTGTTGCATTAATACATCTGTTACACAGAACAACTTGTTTTACTTGCGAGTAAGCGCTTGACAGCAGAAAAGCTTCCTACGATGGAAAGTATGGTCCAGATAGAATGCAGAACGCCCGAACGCTCCGAGAGCAGGGGCACTACTCTGAATCAGATAATCAGGGGCAAGGTCATTGCAGTCAGGGGCAGACCATCTTAAGCACTCAGAAGTTATTCGAGGAGCATTCGATATGAAGTATCTTTCCGAAGTTCAGAATATTGGGGCATGTCATATCAGACCATCAGGGCTCAGATTTGCAGATTTCCTTTCAAGGACTATCCCCACAGAGATCCCGCAGGCTGGGGCATATCAGGAGCGAAAGGTTTGTTCTTCTCCGTATCAGCAGGGCCATTCAGAGTTATTCGAACAGATTCAGTCGATTTTCGAGATCGAGACGAATGCGGGAAGTCGTGTCACTATCCCTTGACTCTTCACTAAAAGGCTGTGTATTCAGGAAGAATGTTTTCCAGCGTCAGTCGTACCTGACCCAGCAAGATAGCTTAAGGGCTCAAATCCATGTTTGCGATTACTGTGAAGCCCATCCGTGTTGGCGCATCGGTTTCCAGATCCGAGCTTCATCAGCACGCGGGAAGACTCCCTCCATTTTCTCCAGCAAAGTCCAATTCGTCGTTGGTACGGGTAAGCTATCCCCAGAGGAGTCCAATCATATTCAGCACATCTGCTATTTCGCAGCGGGGTTATGTTCCCCAGCAGGGTATTACTTCGTCGAGGTGTTCGGTTAAGTTCCCAATGTCCCCAGCGGAGTGGATTTCACTCTCCCAGCATTTATTTTGCTGGGATAATCCTGTGATATCCAGTTTACCCCCAGCAGAGTTGGCTTCGTCTTCAGCATTTATGTTGCTGAAGTGGTTTTCTGTACCCAGCTCTCTCCAGCAGCTCGAGCCTGCATTAGCATATTGCATGCATCATCATATTTGCATCATACCTGCATGACATTTTCAAAATGCGTAGCATTTTCATCCTGAATGGAGCATTACGCCGTAGAAAGATTAAAGCATACGCATATGCATACGAAGCATAAGTCAGATTTTCTACCAGCCTCGTATGGCTCGTGAGTTACTCTGTGATCAGTTCAGGGGCACTTATCCAACAACGGTCTTCAGACAGTTCAACAGATTATTCGTATCTCAGATCAGACAACAATTATGCTTTGATCAAGCAGTCATCTGATGTCGACAGACTTTTCTTCCCGTCAATTCATATTGACGATGTGTTCCTTTGATAAGTGGATTTCTCCGTCTATCATTAGACGTCTTGAGTACGAATGTGGTTTTCTTTCCGTCTATCCTTAGACGATGTGAAGTTGTGGGTGATCGCAGTAGGGTTTCAAGAAGGGGTTTCCCCCAGGATATGCTTTTCTTCCCGTCTATCAGTAGACGATGTGAAGTTTTGGTTGATTTTCAATGGGGTTCAAAATAGAGTTTCTCTAGCAAGTGGCTTTCCTTTCCGTCTGTCAGCAGACGATGTGAAGTTTCAGGTTGTTGTTCAGCGGGTTTCTTATTGCCAGATCATACGTATGATGAGGTGTTTCCCCAGCGAGTCTTCTCCGGCTATCTTTGCTTGTTGAAGGGTTTCAAAACGATATTTCGGATAGTGGTTTTCTTCCTGTGTACTGGATGAGACGACGTTTCAAGAGGGACTTTCCTGACCGTCAATCCTTATTGATGTCAAGGCTCTTTGAAGAATGTTCAGTTTTCGTGATTGTCGATGCTTATTGACGACATGGTGGTTTTCTTCCCGTCAGTCCATACTGACGATATGGCCCCTTCAAGGATATTTTTCTTTCCATCAATTCCCGTAGACAGAAGGATCCTGAAATTCGAGGGAGGATGTTGAATTGCGTAATGGTGTCTTTCCGTCTACCCTTAGACGATGAGAATATTGATTTGTTTCATCAATCAGGATGATCCCGTCTATCCTTAGACGATGTGAGTATGGAGATTATTTCTTCCCGTCTATCCTTAGACGATGTGAATGTTGATTTGTTCATCAATCAGGATGATCCCGTCTACCCTTAGACGATGAGAATATTGATTTGTTCATCGATCAGGATGATTCCGTCTACCCGTAGACGATGTGAATTTTGAGATTATGGTGTCTTTCCGTCTATCCTTAGACGATGTGAGTATTTGATCAGGATGATCCCGTCTACCCTTAGACGTTGGGAATATTGATTTGTTCATCGATCAGGATGATTCCGTCTACCCGTAGACGATGTGAATTTGGAGATTATGAATTTCTTCCCGTCTATCCTTAGACGATGTGGATATTGATTTGTTTCATCAATCAGGATGATCCCGTCTACCCTTAGATGATGCGAGCATAGAGATTAATGTTGTCTTTCCGTCTACCCTTAGACGATGTGAGTATTGAGATTTTTGTTCCTTCGTGGATTATGGGTGTCTTGCCGTCTACCCTTAGACGATGTGAGTATTGAAGTTTTTCCTTCGGGATTATGGGTGTCTTTCCGTCTACCCTTAGACGATGTGAGTATGGAGATTATTTCGTCCTGTCTATCCTTAGACGATGTGAATAGTGATTTGCGTCATCAATTAGGATGATTCCGTCTACCCTTAGACGATGTGAGTATGGAAATTATTTCTCTTCCCGTCTATCATTAGACGATGTGAATTGATTTGTTTCATCAATCAGGATGGTGCCGTCTATCTTTAAACGATGGGAATTTGGAGATTATGGTGTCTTGCCGTCTACCCTTAGACGATGTGAGTATTGAAGTTTTTCCTTCGGGATTATGGGTGTCTTTCCGTCTACCCTTAGACGATGTGAGTATGGAAATTATTTCTCTTTCCGTCTATCCTTAGACGATGTGAGTAGTGGTTCGTAGGGTGTCTTCCCGTCTATCATTAGACGATGTGAGTATCGAAGTTTTCCTTAAAGCAGGGTGTCTTTCCGTCTATCCTTAGACGATGTGAGTATATTTCTCTTCCTGTCTATCAATAGACGATGTGAGAAGATCAGATGTTTTGTGGAAACTCTCAGGATTGTTATCAGGGGTATCACGCGAGTAATGGGTGTTAAAATCAGGAGTTCTTTACCAGATGATTGATCAGTTTGTTGCCGTGACGGCTGGGCTCGGTTCTGGATTTTATTCCTCAAGCAGCTTTGCAGTGTATTCCCGCGGTTGGAAAATTTCAGGGTTTCATTTGTATTCAACCGTCATCTACCTTGAATGTTTGAAGGCTGAGCGCTCTTCAACCATTCAGGTTGAAGCCGCTTGAATAGGGGCAGCTGTTGCACCCCAAAATTTGACCAACCGGGTCTCGTATCTGGCTCGATATTTCGACGCATAATCGCATTCGCATCTGCATATTGCATACAGTGCATTTTTCATTTTTGGGATCACAGCTCTCGTCTCGTGTTTTTTATCAGTTTAAATAGGTAGAATCGTTTTACGTGTCGTTTGGTGCTTATTTTGTTCCTCTGGAAATTGTTGTGATTTTTCTGGATTTTATTGGCTATTTCTAGGATTTAAATAGATTTTAAATAGTTTTAATAGATTTAAATCATTTTGTAGCTTTTAAATCATTTTTTAGAATATTAATAGGATTTTTAATAGTTTTTAATTCTTTTTAAATAGGTTTTAGAATTTTTTAGGATATTAATGATTTTTTAAATAGTTGATAGCTTTTTTTTAATCTTTTAATATAGTTTTTTTCTTATTAAATAAATGAATTTTTGTTAATAGAAAATTGATTGTTTTTAATTTTAGATATAGAGATTAATAGATTTTTTCTTTTATTAGTAAATAGATTTCAATAGAATAATATAGTTTTATTAGGGATTTAATAGAAATTTAATCAATTTTAGATTTAATAGAGATTTAGTTTAATTTTCGGATTAGTGGGTTTAGTAGAGTATTATTAGTTTAGTTAATTAGGATTAAGTGTTAATTAGCTTTTTTAATATTGTTTTTCAGTTTTTCTGAGTTTTTTGAGTCCATTTCGTTGGGCTTTATTCACTCATTCGCAGGCCCAGTCCATGTTTTTTGTCCAAAAGCAGCCCAATTCATTCAGCAAAAATCCACAAATGATCCAGCATTTCCAGCAGCGTCCAGCTTTCTCCAGAAGATTCCAGAAGGTTCCAGGCTTCTCAGAGTATAAATGCCTGGTTCCACGTGTTGCCAGGAGGCTGGCCCACGCTGCATCACCCATACACGCCACGCCATCTCTCCGTTTCATCTTCCCAGGCCACGCGTGGGACACGCGTCTCACATGCGTGCGCTCTACCCACTAACACCGCCACGTGCAAGCTCCATACACCTCGCCTGAAACGCCCCACCGGCCGGCCTGCATGGCCGGCGGCCGCCGTACTTCACCAGAAAACCTCAGAAAATCCCAGAACTCCGACCATTCTTCATCCTCAAGAACCGCCGGAAACTGCATTCACTCCAACGCTCCTCCATCTCCGATCCAACCTTGTTCATCATTCCTCACTCAAAAATCTCCAGAATCATGAATCTTCATCATCTTCACGGATTAAATTTTCCAGAAACACTAAAGATTCATCGACTCCATCATTTGTTCATCTTCTTTCCAGAGCATTACCCAAATCTCCAAGACTCATCACTTCAACAACATTCATGAAAATCTTCAGGAATCTTCGCTCAACCGTTAACGAGCCTCACAATCATCAGAAGCGTTCATAAAGTTCACTAGCGGTCCCAAATCTTCCTCAAGATCCTCATTCGTCATCCATAGATCCTCAACCTTCAACAATATTTCCAGTTTTTTTCATCATCAAGTTCATCGTTCATCTCTACAGAAGCGCAAAGGATCTTCCTTGTTCAACAACTTCAAGAACGATTTCCAGAAACGAGCGTCATCAAGAATCACCATCTCAGATCTTCAATTGTTGTTTGATCTTCAAGATGCCAATGTTCATCAACATACCACTCCAGAGCTTCACGCGTTCTTCGTTGATTTTGCAGAAGATTCATTGCGTCTGGGAATCCTCCGTGTTCATCGTGTTCGTCACAAACCCCATTCAAGGTGCATCAAGGATCTTCCAAGACTTCATCATGCACTCAGTCTCGCGTCAAGATCTTCAGCAACAATTGCAAGTCCTCAGATCTCCAGATCCCTTTGTGCTATTCTTAGAAGTTTGGGGGAGGATTTGGAAACGAACACGAGGAGGAAGCAGGATGTGGATTAGTATATCAATTTGTGTGGTGATACTATGGTCTTTTTTCTGGCAAAGGTTTCGAACGGAGACGAGGAGAGGAAGGTTGCGGCGGCGCTAGGTTGAAGGAGAAAGGAGAGTGAGGAGGTTAGGGTTTCAGGGTGAAAGTGAGGAGGAAGAGAGTGGGCCAGGCCCAGCCAAATTTTTTGGATAGCACGCCCCCCCGTTTTTGGCTGTTCTGGGCCTAAGCCCAGCGTTTACCAGACACACACCCTCCGTTTTTCCATTGCCACCCTCCCCATCCGTTTTTTGCAGCCACATTGGGCTGGGCCCTTAATTTGTTGTTTTTTTATTTTTGCACAACCCCCCTGTAATCCAGATATGCCCCCTCCCCTTAGTTTTCTTTTCTTTTATATTGTTTGTATATTTTGTTTCAAGTGAGAAAAAATATAAAAGCATATTATAAAAAATAATAGAAAAAGAATTTGAGAATAAAAGAAAATAGTAGAAAAAAGAGAAAAAGAAATATAAGAAAAAAGCATATTAAAGAATATATTGAAAAAATAGAGAAAAATAAGAAAAGAATTTGAAAAAAAGAAAAGAAAAGAAGAAAAAAGGAAAAAAATATTAAAGTAGATTTAATATTTTTAAAGTTCATTTTCTTTTAGGATATTTTCATAGAATTTATTTTTCGATTTTAGGATAGTTTAGAAGCCCATTTGTTAGGGGGCTATTTTCCATTCGATTTTTTCAGATAGAATAGGATAGCGTTTCCTAGGAGATTTATTTTTCAGTATTCACTCATTGTAATCATTTTTCAGAGATTAATAAAACGAGATTTGAGCTGTGGTCCCGATAGTAGCCGAACTACAGCTGCTCTGATTTCTCGTACCAGACGAGAATATGTAGGCATAGGATGCGATATCCTAGCGAGCACACTAACGACTAACCTGTTGTTCTCTCGCGGCTGTGCGATCGAGACTTTCCCGCTGACGATTAATTGTACCCCTTTTTTTCTCTCTTGCCCAAGTGCATTTGAGACCAAACCATAGTTTTGCCCATAGGTTCCCGACCCTGTGAAACCAGTTGTTTTTCTCACTGCTGTGTGAGACTGTTTTGTTTAGCCGTAGTTAGTCTGAACTACGTAAAGCTCTGATCTTCCGTGCAGTGGAAGTACGTAGGCACAAGACGCGAGGTCTTGGCGAGCCAATTTTCCCTGTAGTCCCGAACTACGTTGACTCTGACTTTCTCTCTTGAGAATATGTAGGCATAGAGTGCGACGCTCTATCGAGTCAATTCCCTTCCGTTTAGATTTAGCAGCCGTAGATAGATTTGTTTTGCATCCAGTAGACAACCCAAGCAAGCGTGGATCCCGTCGAGTACGACGGACGTGAGGGGTGCTAATACCTTCCCCTTGCGTAACCGACTCCCGAATCCAGGTTTTGGTTGCGATGACCATACCTTTTCCCCGTTTTTTGCGAGGTTTACTTCGAGCGTTTCCTTTCCCGCTCTGAGGGATAAATAACGCACGGTGGCGACTCTTCTGTCAGCCGGCGCCGATTTTCGCAGTAGCGACACTATCCCCTCCCATTTCAACTTTTCTGCTGCATTTTCTGCTGTACCAAAATCATAGCTCTTGCACAACTTTCAATCTTTAAAGTTTCCATTTTTGGGAGTACTTATCACCTCTTTCTTGGTGCAGCCCCACATCTTTCCATTTCTAGGCCTGTTTTGCTGTATTTTTTTCTGCAGCACTCTACCTTGCCCTTCATCCTTGTATCCATTGGTTGGCTTATGCTTGGACACACACATGTAACCAATAACACTACCTTTTGGACATCATTTTCAAATTCTGATTTTTGATGTGTAAATGTATCAACATAAGCTTATAGCATTGGTTTTGTGACATAAAATGATTTTGTAATATGATACACATTGCCACTTCTTGCATGGGGCTATTTTGGACCATATTCAAATTTCTCATGGTTGAACATGCATGGCCTTGATCTTGAAATATTCCAACATTGAATTAGCTCTTAAATATTTTCCTTACATGTTTGTAAGCACAAAGAGGGTCATGTGGACTTAATGGAGCATGGGAGATACCTTGGCATGAAGTTATTTAGAAGTTTGAATTAAGACTAGAAATAACTTAATTTCCTAAGCATTATCAAGAGTTTGAAATTTGGTAACCAATGTAACATTCTTGAAAATGTCAAGAGATTTCTCTTTGTAAAAATTCTTGAATCTAGCCTTGAATTCATGAACCTTGAATTTGGAATGATGGGCCTCCCTTATGCCATTGAATTTGAAAGGGATGAAGAAATAAGTTAGTCTTTAAAAGAGGGAAAATTTTGGGGTGCAACAACATGCCCGGGCTTGACACTGATATAGTGGTTCATCGCTTGCCGTTGCGCGAAGAATGTCCGCCGGTCAAGCAGAAGCTTAGAAAGACAAGACCAGACATGGCTGTAAAAATCAAAGAAGAGGTCCAAAAGCAGTTGGGCCCAGGATTTTTAACCGTGACAACTTACCCTCCGTGGGTCGCCAACATCGTGCCTGTACCTAAGAAAGATGGTAAGGTATGAATGTGTGTAGATTAAGATACTTGAATAAGGCGGGCCCAAAGGATGATTTCCCGCTCCCTCACATTGACGAATTGGTTGACAATACTGCCCAATACTCCGTATTTTCCTTCATGGATGGTTTTTCCGATTATAATCAGATCAAGATGGCACCGGAAGATATGGAGAAAACGACGTTCATTACGCCGTGGGGAACTTTTTGTTACAAGGTAATGCCTTTTGGGTTGAAAAACGCAGGGGCAACCTACCAGCGGGCTATGGTCACTTTGTTTCATGATATGATTCATCATGAGATTGAGGTCTATGTTGATGACATGATAGCAAAGTCACAAACGGAGGAAGAGCATCTGGTCAACTTGTTGAAGTTGTTTGAGAGGCTCAGGAAGTTCAGACTGAGGTTGAATCCAAATAAGTGCACTTTTGGAGTTCGGTCTGGAAAGTTATTGGGGTTCATTGTCAATGAAAAAGGAATCGAGGTCGATCCTGCAAAAATAAAAGCTATACAAAATATGCCAACGCCGAAAACAGAAAAGGAGGTCAGTGGTTTCTTGGGGAGATTGAACTACATTGCTTGGTTCATATCTCATCTCACAGCCACGTGTGAACCAATGTTTAAATTGCTAAAGAAAGATCAGGCGGTCGTCTAGAATGAAGATTGTCAAAAAGCATTTGATAAGATAAAAGAATACTTGCAGGAGCCTCCAATATTGATACCCCCAGTAGCTGGAAGGCCTTTAATCATGTACTTAACGGTTCTTGAGAACAGTATGGGTTGTATTCTCGGTCAACATGACGAGACTGGAAGAAAAGAGCATCCGATCTATTATCTGAGTAAAAAGTTCACAGACTGTGAGTCTCGTTACTCAATGCTCGAGAAAACGTGTTGCGCACTCGCTTGGGCTGCCAAACGTTTGAGACAATATATGCTTAATCATACAACCATGCTGACTTCGAAGATGGATCTGATTAAGTATGTCTTCGAGAAGCAAGCGCTCTCAGGAAGAATTGCCAGGTGGCAGATGGTAATGACAGAGTATGATATACAATATGTTTCCCAGAAAGCCATCAAGGGAAGTGTTTTGTTAGAGTACCTTGTTGAACAACCAATCGAAGACTATCAACCGATGAAGTTTGAGTTTCCTGACGAAGACATCATGTTTCTCAAGATGAAGGATTGTGAAGAGCCATTACCTAACAAAGGTCCAGAGAAAGGTTCTCAGTGGCAGATGATATTCGACGGCACTGTCAACTCCTATGGTAGTGGAATTGGGGAAATCATTATAACTCCTCATGGCACTCATATCCCCTTCACTGCCAGGTTGACATTCCCTTGCACTAATAATGAAGCCAAGTACGAAGCGTGCATCATGGGTCTGGAAGAGGCTACTGATTTGAAAATCAAGAATTTGGATGTATATGGCGATTCAGCGCTAGTGGTTAATCAGATCATGGGAGAGTGGGAAACTCGTCAGCCAAATCTAATTCCTTACAAAGATTATGCAAGGAGGTTGTTACCCTTCTTTGACAGGGTAGAGTTCCACCATGTGCCGCGAGTAGAGAATCAGATGGCAGATGCTCTGGCAACGCTATCTTCGATGTATAAGGTGAACTATTTGAATGATACTCCAAGAATAGTCATCTCTCGCCTTGATAGGCCCGCTTTCGTATTCGCCATCGAGGAAGCTGCGAATGGCAAACTATGGTTTTATGATATACAGAATTTCCTCAAGAGGCAGGAGTATCCGCCAGGGGCTTCGGCTCAGGATAAGAAGACTCTAAGGAGGTTGTCTGGTAACTTTTATCTAAACCCAGATGGTGTGTTTTACAGAAGGAACCATGACTTGGTGTTGTTGAGATGCATGGATGAAAAAGAAGCAACATTGCTTATGGAAGAGGTCCACGAAGGTACTTTTGGTACACACACCGGCGGGTATGCCATGTCTCAGAAGTTGTTGCGAGCAGGGTATTATTGGCTAACCATGGAGTCAGATTGTTTCAAATTTACGAAGAAATGCCAGATTTATGCAGACAAAATTCATGTACCGCCGTGCCCATTAAATGTTATGACATCCCCGTGGCCCTTCTCCATGTGGGGAATTGACATGATTGAGCCGACCGCATCCAATGGACATCGTTTCATCTTGGTCGCTATCGATTACTTCACAAAATGGGTTGAAGTGGCCTTGTACGCCAATGTCACAAAGAAAGTCGTAGCCCGATTCATAAAGAAGGACATCATCTGCAGATATAGAGTACCCGAGCGAATCATCACTGACAATGGTTCGAATTTAAATAACAAGATGATGAAGGAATTGTGCCAGAATTTCAAAATCTAGCATCACAACTCATCTCCCTATCGTCCGAAGATGAATGACGCTATTGAAGTGGCCAACAAGAATATCAAGAAGATAGTGCAAAAGATGGTTGTCACGTACAAGGATTGGCATGAGATGTTGCCCTTTGCTCTTCACGGTTATCGTACAACGGTACGCACATCAACCGGGGCAACTCCTTTCTCGCTGGTATATGGTATGGAAGTTGTCCTGCCATTGGAGGTCGAGATTCCTTCTTTAAAAGTTCTGGTCGACGTCAAGCTCGATGAGGCAGAATGGATAAAGAATAGATTGAATTAGCTTAGCCTGATGGATGAGAAAAGGCTAGCATCTATTGCATACGGTCGGTTGTATCAGAGTCGGATGAAGAAAGATTTCGACAAGAAGGTGCGCCCTCGAAGCTTTCAGACGGGCGATCTTGTGTTGAAAAAGATTCTCCCACCACAATCAAATCACATGGGCAAATGGACTCCCAACTATGAAGGTCCATATGCCGTTCGAAGGGTCTTCTCCAGAGGAGCCTTATTCTTATCCACCATGGATGGCGAGGATTTTACATCCCTTGTGAACGCAGATGCAGTTAAAAAATACTTTGCTTAAGAGAGACCCGCTGGAAAAGAAAAAGAAAAGTCCAGGCAAAAAATGGGGCATCCCGGCGAACCATAAAAAAAAGAATCGGTTCGGGCAAAAATTAGGGATAAAAATGAAAATATGTAAACCCGCAAAGTCGAAAACCTGAAAAGGCGACTTTGGCAAAAATGGGTATCCTGGTGAATCGAAAACCCGAAAGAGCGGTTCAGGCAAAAGTTAGGGATTGAAAAGCAAATGACTGCGGTTTGTGTTGGAACTTCATTGCTTAGTGGATAGGGAGGACCTGAGGGCCGTTTATCCGAATCAATTTCTTCTGAAGACGAAGCGTCAGGAAAGCATCAAGGTCAGGCGAGTCATAGAGGGATCAACTCATGGTGTTTGTCTGTGCCACGTTGCCGACATTTCTGTACACTTTTGTATATTTCTGTGCATATTTGTATTGTTTTTTGCGCATCTTCCTCTTTTCAGGGGTTGCATCTGTTGTAAAATTTTGCCTATTTACAGGCCATTAATCAATAAACATATACTATTCAGTATCTTGTTTGCTTTGTTTTAAATTTTACTGTTTTGTTTGTGAAAAACTCCCAATGTCTCGTTGAGCGTCCAGGCTTCGGCTTCTCCGTTGAGTATCTAGACTCCGGTGAATTTTCAATTCGAGACGTATTGCTTTTTCCGTCGAGTATCCAGACTCCGGTAAAGTCAGTTGGGTATCCAGACCTTGATAAGTTTTGTGGTTGTATTCCTTCTCCGTTGAATATCCAGATTCCGGTGAATTTTCAATTTGTGGTATATTATTTCACCCGTGGAGTATCTAGACTCTGGTCAGTTCCATTAAGTATCCAGACTCCGGTAAGTTTCATATGGTGATGATCTCCTTCTTCTGTTGAGTATCCAGGCTCCGGTCATGTTTACGTTGAGCATCCAGGCTCCGGTTTATTCTCGTTGAGCATTCAGGCTTCGATTTATTACGTTGAGTATCCAGACTCCGACCGATTTCCAATATGTGGTAATTTCTCTTGTGCGTTAAGTATCCAGACTCCGACAAATTTTCCGTGATTTATTTTGTTGAGCATCCAGGCTCCGATTTATTACGTTGAGCATCCAGGCTTAGACTTTTATGCTGAGCATCCAGGCTCCGATTTATTACGTTGAGTGTTCAGACTCCGACAAATCTCCAATCCAGGATGAATTCCTTATTTTACATTGAGCATCCAGGCTCCGGCTTCTCTGTTGAGTATCCAGACTCCGGTGAATTTCCCATTCGTGATGTAATGCTTGGTTCGTTGAGCTTTGAGGCTCCGATCAGTTTTCGTCGAGTATCCAGACTCCGGTAAATCCCTAGTGAAGTTGCTTTGTCCGTTGAGTATCCAGGCTCCGGTCAAGTTTACATTGAGCATTCAGGCTCCGGCTTTTACGTCGAGCATCCAGGCTCCGTTTATTACGTTGAGCATCCAGGCTCTAATTATTACGTTGAGCATCCAGGCTTCGGTTCCTACGTTGAGTGTTCAGACTCCGGCAAATTTCATTGACTCATTTTGTTCGTTGAATATTCAGATTTCGGCAATTTGAAATGTTCCTCTTTAACCTGTATGGTATCCAGATCATGGCGCAATCTTTGATAGACGCATCCTTCCCACTATATTTTTCCTCAGGAAGAGTTACTTGGTTAAGTTTCTCCTTTCTCCCTGCCAGAGTTGCTCGGTTAAGCTTCTCTTTTCCCCAGCGGAGTATGTTTGTGGTCAAAGCGGTTATCTCTAGAGGTTTTTGTTTGCAGTTTTACTTTCCGCGGTTGGCAACGGGTTTGTTGGTATTCAACCATCTTTTACCTTGATTGTTTGAAAGTCGTTCGCTTTTCACCTAGTCAGGTCCAAGTCGTTTGAATAGGGGCAGCTATTGCACCCCAAAATTCGCCCAACCTTTTTCTTGGCTTGGCTTTTGTTTCATTACATTTTGTTGCATTTCTGCATTGCATAACATTTGTTCTTAATACAGGGGATCGAGGTTTTACTGTGGCTCAGAATTCACTTTCAGTGGAAGCAATCAAAGCAGCGAGTATCGGGCGACATTTGTTCTGCCCAATGGTCAGGCGATTGATTTTATTTTGTTTTGCAGGTTATTGTCAGCTAAGAAAGTGGCGTTCAGGCTATCGTGAGAAGTCTCATGGTTACAACGTTCAAGAACACATTCCAGAAGCTTAACAGGGTTCGAAACAGCAAGAAACAGGCAAACGAGCAGGTTTCCCTCCAAAAGGCGCCAAATTCAAAATTTTGAAGGTGTTAATCAATTAACCTATATGGTTAATCGATTAACCATTGAAAAATCAGCCCAAATTCAAAATTTTAAAGGGGTTAATCGATTAACCTATATGGTTAACCAATTAACCAATGTAATTTTTGCCTTTGTACATGATTTTTTAATGCAGAGCTATTTGGGGTCTAATTTTGGTCATTTTGAAAATTCATTTTTACACTTGGGAAGGATCTAGAACCATTTTAAAATTTGGATTAGCTTTCAAGTTAATTCAATTTCCTCCAAAATCCCACTCCTAATTCCATTCCAAAATTTCCAATCCACTCTCCAAACCTTGCTTTGGATCCAAGCCAAGAGAGTACTTAAGTGATTCACTCCAAACCACACTAATCTAACTCTTATAATTCCCATTTCAAATTCATAATTGCTCTCAATTCTCTCTCAATTTCATCACTTCCAAAACCCTCACCAAAGCTCTTCATCCATTGAATTAATTGATTCTTCATTGGAATCCATTAATTCTTGAGCTTAAACCTTCATCTATCATCTCCATTGGATTAGTTTTTTCATTCAATTTTCGTGCAAATTCAGATCTGAAAGTTGAAGTGAAGCTAGAAGTGATTATTTGAAGCAATTCAGCTTAATCTTGAAGGATCTCCATCTCTAGTACAAGGATTAGCTTGGATCTTGAAGTATTCCGGGTTTCTTGCTTCGATCTACTCATTTCCAGCAAATCAATATCAACCGAAGCAAATCTCTGCTTCGTAGGTTGGAAATTCTTGATCCGATTCTGTGTTTAGCTTAATTGCATGTTCATCATGATGATTTTCATTTTTGATTGATTTGCTGCATTTTGATTCATATGATATGTGTTAATGCTGTTTGGATCTGTGTACATGCTATTGGAATCATGGTTTTCTGATTTAATTTCGTGTTTAAGTGATTATGTGATCATTGGTATGTTTGGAGAAGTGATAAGCTATTGAAAAGTGATTTTACTTTGCTGTTTTCTGTTGTCAGCATAGTGTTAATCGGTTAACGCATATGGTTAACCGATTAACCATCACAAATTTTCAGATATTTCAAAGTTTTCACAGTGTTAATCAATTAACGCATATGTTTAACCGATTAACCAGTTCAAATTTTCAAAATTTTCAAATGTTAACAGTGTGTTAACCGATTAACCCTGGGGGTTAACCGATTAACACTGTGCTGGCATACCTGTTTTGCTACTTTGTTTGATTGTTCGCATACCGTTTCACTTCGAATCTTCATAAACTGATATGCTGCATTAGGAATGAAATGTTTTTGGTGTTTGCCACTGTTTGTGTTTGGTTGATCATGATTTGGTTGATACTCGTGTTCATTTTCCACTTGGATGCATACTTATAGATGTGGTCCAAAGTGACGACTCTTTTCATGTTCGCTTGTTCTCATTCTTGCTTTCCTTGCCATGTTTGCATCATTCTTGCATTGCTGTTGAGGTTGAGAATAGCTTATGGCGGCTGCTGCCCCATACATTTTTCCTCCCTCCCACCATTCTAAGTGTTGCATTTTCATGTTTGCATCTTACTTGTGATTGAATTTACTTAGTGCTTTCTTGTGCTTTTTGCCATGATCCCCATAGGGTTCCTAGTCCCTCAGTTTAGGATGGGAGTAGGAGAGACATTAGGTGTTCAATCCAAGTATGCTAACATTAGGGTAGATGTTTCCCCTTTTTATCCAAACTCTAGGACCATTTTGCATGACAACGTTAGGGCCGAGTTTCCCTTAGACCTTCTGTGTGTCTGTCTTCCTCATCTTCAAACAATTCTAACTCACTTAATAATGATTAACGAATGTTGCGCGCTACGAGCCTTAAGCTACTTGGGAAATGATGATTGGGTGGTTGCCTCTCAATTGTCTAGAATGTTAGCATATGTCCTCCAGACGATATGCGACGCATTTGCTCCTAGGTCATAGTCTTTAGTGTGACATAAGTTACAAATCAAATTCAAAACACTTTTTCTCTAAAAAGCACAAAAAACACTTCAAATCTTTTTTATCCTTCGGGATCTTAATCGAGGAAAATCTTTTCAGATAAAAGGGTGTTGTTAACTTTTAGTTCTACCGCAAACGGTAACGCCTAAGTCTCCAATGGTCGAGTTGCATACACCAACTGCTAGAACTACTTGTTAACCCTACTCGGGCCTAAAAACTTTTGAACCAACATGTGGTCTTTTTATCCCAAACTACGTTTGCTCTGATCTTTCATACCAGATGAAAGTACGTAGGCACAAGATGCAATGTCTTGGCGAGCAACCTTCCCCCTTTCTCCCGTAGTTAGCCGAACTACGTTGACTCTGACTTTCCCATTGTACGAGGGAATACGTAGGCACAGAGCGTCGATGCTCTGCCGAGTCTCTTTTCTTTTTCTTTTGTCCCTTGACCTTTAGCGTAGATAGATAACACACCTTCTTTTAGATAGACAATAAAGCATGGATCCCCTCGCGTAACCGACTCCCGAATCCAGGACTTGGTTGCGATGACCTTGTCTTTCCCTTTTTCGTTAGGTTTTTCCGATCGTTTCCTTTCTCTCTCTTTGGGATAAATAATGAAAGGTGGCGACTCTTCTATTTTCCGCCGGGTGTTTTTCACAGTTGTGACAATAACCTATAAGGATTGGGATGAGATGTTGCCCTTTGCTCTTTATGGTTATTGTACTTCGGTGCGTACGTCAACTGGGGCAACTCCTTTCTCACTGGTGCATGGCACGGAAGCAGTTCTACCATTAGAAGTTGAGATTCCTTCTTTAAGGGTATTATCTGATGTGAAGCTTGACAAAGCTGAATGGGTGCAAACCAAATTGAATCAGTTGAGCCTAATAGACGAGAAGAGATTGGCAGCCATTGCTTATGACAGGTTGTACCAGAGTAGGATGAAGAAAGGCTTTAATCAGAAAGTGCGTCCTCGGTGCTTCCAGACAGGTGACTTGGTGTTGAAAAGGATCCTTCCTCCTCAGAAAGACCACATGGGAAAATGGACTCCCAACTACGAAGGTCCATATGTGGAAAGAAAGGTTTTCTCTGGCGGAGCCTTGCTACTATCTACCCTGGATGGTGAAGATTTTTCGTCCCCTGTGAATAGGGACGTGGTTAAAAAATACTTTGCTTAAAAGAGACCCGCTAGACAGAAAAATAAAAGTCTAGGCGAAAATGAGGCATCCGGGCGAACCATAAAAATAATAGGTTTGGACAAAAGTTAGGGATAAAAGAAAAGAATAAACTCGCAAAGTTGAAAACCTGAAAAGGAAACTTTGGAAAAAATGGGTATCCCAGTGGATTGAAAACCCAAAAGGGCGATCCAAACAAAAGTTATGGATTTGAAAGTAAACGACTGCGGTCTACGTTTGATCTGTAAGCTTATCCGATACACGGTTATCCCGAAGGAAAGGAATCAATCCAATCAGTCTTTTTAGAAGGCGAAACATAGGGGATCGTTGAAGACATACAAGTCATAGCTGAATCGACACATGGTGGTTGTCTGTTGCCACATTGCTGACATTTGTATATGTTCTTTTTTCTTTTTGTGCAATTACCTCTTTTCAGGGATTGCATCCAAATTGTAATTTGCCTATTTACAAGCCTTTCATCAATAAAGTATTCACTTCAATCCAAGAGCTTTTCATTTCTTGTTTTTACTTTTACTGTTTTGTTTACAAAAAACATCCAATGTTTTTGATAAACATTACAGATGAAAACATGAGGCCTTACAGAGCATAATAAAAGCAATGGATTTTCTTGAACTATAAGTGTCATGAATGGTAACCTAGGTAGCCATTTCATACATGAGGCATCCTATTGTTTCTTGTTTGTTGCAGGATGGCAGGGTCCTCTCCCCAGTAGAGCTTTTCACTTCAGTGATGAAGTTCTAACAGTAATGCATGGTGAATTATTCCTCCCCTAGCAGGAGTTCAAAGTTGTATTTCCCAGCCAAAGTGGATTAGTGCTACCCGGTGAGTGTTTGAAGGTTGACTACTTCAGATAGAATGCAATATTTTTGTTTCCCCACAGCAGAGATTTTGACTTCCCCACAGAATCCTGTTATCAAATTAGAAGTGATGTCACCAGCGGAGGTGTGTACTGTATCTCCAGCAGAGCAGATTTCTGTCTCCCCACAGAGGCTAATCCTCAACAGGTTGGATTTATTCTCAGCATATTCAGCAGGATAAGGTTGAAGGATATTCCCTCAGTGGTAGGGTAGATTTCAATTCAGTGTTACTCTTCAGCAGAGTCGACGTCTTTGACATCCTTCCCCAACGGATTTGACGCTTTGGCGTCTCTCCCCGGCAAGATCAGTATTCATGAATTTCTTCCCCGAGCAGAGTTTAGTGTTGATTCCCTTGATAGGTACATCAACAACTGATTGATATCGCCAGTAAAGTCCAATGAACATTGGTATCTTTCAAAATCAGTTTCCGGGACGAGCTCCCAACAGATGGTATTCTCATTTTCCTCAGGGAAAATGTTTAAGCAGGGCTTATTTATCCCCCAGTAAAGTGGGGTTCTTTGTAGATGTTCATTACATTCCCTGTGGGGGGAATCGTTAACAGAGTGTACTTTCATCTCTTCGTCAGGATGGAATCTTCAGTAGAAGCCTATGATATCCCCAGTAAAGAAGATTATTACTTGTATGTCCCCAGCATGGCAGATTATGATTCTTGTATTCCAAGTAGAGTGGAACCTTCAGTATGAGCTTGTTATCCCCACCGGGTGGGATTTCAATGTTATTCTTAATTCCCTTTTGAGTGGAGTTTTGGTGTTTTCCCCAGCAGGGTGAAGTTTTTCAAGGAGAGCCATCCATGGCCTATTACCCATCAGGGTGAAGTTTTACAAGAAGGCCATCCAGGGCGTATTCCTCAGCAGAATTGGTTTGCTGGTCTTCTCAATAATCCTCCGAGTGGTGTTCATTTGCATTTGCATAACATCCTTCTAAATGCATAGCATTTCCATTCCGTATGGAGCATTACGCCATTTTCAAACATATGCTTCTGAAGCATAAGCCATGTTTGATACCTTTGGTGCCAGTTGTCTCTTCGGCAAATGATGATTTTATTCAACAAAACTTGTTATCCCCATCATAGTGGATCTTTTGGTCGTTCAACTTATTGGGTTCTTCCCACCTAATTCGTTTGTTTAAACATCTTTTACTCAACAGAGTTGTTTGTTTAACTTCTCTTTCCTCAGCTGAGTTTGCTTAAACCTCTCTTTTCCTGTCGGAGTATCCTTTGCAAGTTATGAGTCTGTTGATTATGTTGCTTGCCTATTTTGGGTGTTTCATTCCAACTCTTGGTTGGTAATCCCCAATTTAGTCCGAAGTTTTATGGTTGTTATTCCAATTCTTGGTTGGTAATCTTCATTTCGTGAGTGTTATTCCAACTTTTGGTTGGTAACCTTAGCTTCATTCCAACTTTTGGTTGGTAGTCCATTGGCGGTTGGATTTTATCCTAACTTTTGGTTGGTAGTCCTCTTCTATTCCCCGGTGGAGTCGTTATCCCAACTTTCAGTTGGTAATCCATCGCTTGTTAAATGTTATTCCAACTTTTGGTGGGTAATCCCCAGCTGAGTCCAAAGCTTTGTTGACGGTATTCCAACTTTTGGTTGGTAGTCTACCTTTATTGGATGTTATTCCAACTCTTGGTTGGTATCCTTTGGGTGTTATCCCAACTTTTGGTTGGTATTCTTTGTTGTGGTGAGCTCGCCTTTGTTTGGCGTTCTGATGTTATTTCAACTCTTGGTTGATAATCTTCAGTTTGTGGGAGTTATCCCAACTTTTGGTTGGTAACTTTTGCTTCATCCCAACTTTTGGTTGGTAACTTTTGCTTCATCCCAAATTTTGGTTGGTAACCTTTTCCTCAATCCCAACTTTTGGTTGGTAATCCATTGGTGAGATCCTTTTTTCCTGGCAGTGATTCCGACTTTTGGTTGGTAGTCTTCATCTTTTAGGTGTGATCCCAACTTTTGGTTGGTAGCCTTTGCTTGATTCCAACTTTTGGTTGGTAAAATTTGATAGTCTGAGTTGCACCTAAGAGGGGGGTGAATTAGGTTCTTTGAAATTTTCTGGTTTTATTGACTGAGTTATTACTTTCTTGAGATTTGAAGGAGTTATGAAAGCAGTAAAGTGCCGAAAGTAAAGAACACAGAGAAATATCCTGGTTCCCTTCACACTCAGAAGGTACTCCAGTCCCCTTTCGCACCGAAAGAGATTTCTATATAGTTAGGATCAGTGTACAATACTTTCTAACCTATAGGTAGATTGAAGGCTCTTAAACACCTTTAAAATCTAAACACTAAGTGCAATAAGAACAATCCTCTTCAATGCACACACTTGCTTTCAACAATCCTGAACAGTAAGGAGAAATAGATACAATCTGAATTTATAATGAGTTTGAAATTGAGTATACAAAGTTTTATCAATGTTGTGATTGATCTTCTCTTTTAATGATAATTTCCACAAAATCTAAGACTTTTTTCTTAAGAATTTTCTTTCAAAGGATATGAAAAATATGCAGAAAATTCTTTATGCAAAGTGATTTGATCTAAGATGTGGAAAGATAAAAATATGTTAAAGATTTTGAAAGAGGTTTTTTTTTTTAAAACTGAAAGATTAGGTATTTATATTACATAAACACCTCTTGAAATAATATGCAAATCCTCAGAAAAATTGATGAACAATTGCCATGTTTCAATGGAAACAATTTGCAGAAGATTGGTTGAAGAGATGCAATTTTTTAGAACAATTTTTCAAAAACGTTCAGTGAGCAATCGATTGCACATACAGACCAATCGATTGCATCTTCACAAAAATCTCTTGAAATTCAAATTTTGAACAGAGCAATCGATTGCACCAAAGCACCAATTGATTGCACTAAGAAGCAGAAGCAAAATAGAAGTAAAATTTTGATCATGCAATAGATTGCACTTGCAAAAACATAGAAAAATTCTATTTTAAAAAACTTGTTTTAGTGTGAAAAGTAATGCAAAAGGTTTTTGATTGTTTGAGAAACTAGGACTTAAATACTTGATGAAGATTTTTATTATACCTTCTAATGAGATCATTCTTCATATCAAGTCTTTGTCCTGATGTCTTGAAGATAACTGAACATCTTTGCCTTCTTGTCAAGTGATTTGTCTTCATCAAAACATAAGTTAATCTTGAGAATCTTGATTTCACAAAATTTGTTGATGTTATCCCAACTTTTGGTCGGTAGCCCTTGGTTTCCCCTGCGGAGTCTGTTATTCCAACTTTTGGTTGGTAGTCTTCGTTATGGTCAGTTCGCCCTCGATTGGTGTTTCGACGATTCTAACTTTTGGTTGGTAGCCTTTGCTTGATTCCAACTCTTGGTTGGTAATCCCCAGCTTAGTCATCTTGTTGGTGTTATTCCAACTTTTGGTTGGTAATCTTCGTTTCTTGGTTGACGATCCCAAATTTTGGTTGGTAGCTTTTATTTTGGGTTGTTGATTCCAATTTTTGATTGGTAGTCTTTCTTTGTTGGTTCAACTATTGGAGTTGGTATCTTTCTCCCTCATAGTTTGCGTTCGGTCGGTGTTCTAGTGATTCTAACTTTTGGTTAGTAGCCTTGTTCTTCAGCTTTTGGGCTAGATGTTATCACTTGCAAATTTGAAGTGATTCCAACTTTCGGTTGGTAGCTTGTGTTCAATTTTATTTGGAGTTCGGATGATTCCAACTTTTGGTTGGTAGCTTGTGTCGATACCTTTCATTGTATTCCGATTTTTGGTTAGTATACTCCCGGTGAGGTCGCTGTTTTCAGGATGTTATTCCCCATCATTTTGCCTTTGGTCGACGTTACAGTGATTCCAACTTTTGGTTGGTAGCCTTTGTTATTCCAACTCTTGGTTGGTATTGTTTGGTTTTTATCACCAAGGAGTAACCTTTATCCCATATTTCGGTTGGTGTCTTTGGTTATTATCTTCGGATAGATATCCTTCCACACAGAGTTGGCTGGTTAGACTTCTCTTTTATTTTCCCCAATGGAGTTTATCTTTTCCCTCAGGTTGTAAATTCGTTGATTGTACATCCTGCAGGTTCTTGATTTGATTTTTGTCCCCAGAAGGTTACCTTTGGTCGGCATTCTCATTTATCCCAACTCTTGATTGGTATCCTTTGATTGTTTATTCCAACTCTTGGTTGGTATCCTCCGGTTGTTTATCCTAACTCTTGGTTGGTATCTGATGCTGTGTTTCGCAAGTGCACGAATAGCGTCAGAGTAATATAAAAGATTATCGATCCCACATAGACCAAACGTCAATCTATCGATCATTATTGTTACGATGTTTATCTAAGGAAAATCAATTGGGAGTTGGATTGTGCAAAGTAAAAGTAAAGTGCGAGAATAAATTTAATATTAAAACAATAGGCTTGGATGTAATTCACATAGATGGGTAGTATTCCAAGTGCGTGTAAATAGAACTTCTTGTGGGGTAATGTTTTCTACTCGTGAAAAGAACAAATTTAACGGGAATTATCGCTTTCGCGTATTCAGAACCGAGTTTATCCCCTAATTGATCCCTATTATTGTCACTTATAAAAAGGCGCGCATTGTGTTAGAGTGATTAAACCTATTTTTACGAAATATAGCTTCTTCACTTAGTTGAAAAGTATTTTGACCTGGAAGTTTTAACAAAAAGAGGTTCTTGTGAACCGGACTTTCAATCCATAAACGCATCCAAAAATAGTTTTAAAATCGTTTTTTAAAGCATTAAAGATTCCTACTTAACTGGACTAAGCGCTTTCGCTTCCTTTGAACAGTTAAGACTAACCAAGTTTAACTAAAGGTTGAATGACTTTCGATCTTACCCAACAGATTTTAAATGCAGAAAATATGTGTTAAAAGTCAGAATAACCCCTAAGTGATTCTATCGACAGCTATATGAAATACCACTTTAACTATGATCCTCACATCCTAACCTCTAAGATTTAGCCAGACATGGAAACATAAATAGACATGGTAAATAGATGCAAGTAAATAAAATGCGAGTAAATAAATAAAGAGCGATAAATAAAGTGCGAGTAAATAAATAAAGTGCGATAAATAAAGAGCGGTAAATAAAGTGCGATAAATAAAGTATGATAAATAAATAGTGCAGGAAATAAAGACGAATAAATAAATGCAGAAAACAAATAGAAACCTGCTCTAATTGGGAGGTTTTAAATCTTGGTACAACTTAAAGTAAAAGACTGAAATAAAATGGTGACAGGATTAACTTCTACCAAAGTGCTCCAAACCCGATTACATAATCGATTAGACAATATGATAACCACTGGATGTGAGAAGTTTATCACTTTACAACAGATAGAAATTTATGGCTTGAGTTTTGTAATTAAGCTTGGATACTTAGAAATGAGGAAGAACTCTTCTATTTATAGTGCTAGGAAAATACAAGGAAAGACTAGACTGCCCCAAACTTCTTTTGGGAGGGAAAATGAAATGCAAGGGTGGCGCCCGCCATACCCTCATGGCGCCCGCCATGTGAACTAGAGTAGAAAGAAGTGGGAGACATGACAATTGTCAGAAGTTGGTCTCTTATCCAAGTTATGGCATCCCCTATGGCGCCCGCCATGGTGAATACCATGTGTACAATTCCTAAAAAGCTGGTCTTTTTGCTCGTTTTTCTTCATTTTTACTCGAGGAGCTCTAAAAATACAAAATCCTGAAAAATAAACAAAACAGAGGCATAACGCAAGAAAACAGAAATAAAATCCTAAATAACACGTGCAAATCAAGTCAAATAAACAGTACATTTTAGGTCTATCAGTATCCTCTAGTTGTTTATCCCAACTCTTGGTTGGTATCCTTTGATCGTTACCCCAACTCTTGGTTGGTATCCTTTGATCGTTATCCCAACTCTTGGTTGGTATCCTTTGATCGTTATCCTAACTCTAGGTTGATATCCTTTAGTTGTTTATCCCAACTCTTGGTTGGTATCCTTTAGTTTTTTATCCCAAATCTTGGTTGGTATCCTTTGATTTTTTATTTCAACTCTTGGTTGGTATCCTCCGGTTGTTTATCCCAACTCTTGTTTTGTATCCTTTGTTTCGTTTCAACTTTTGGTTGAAGTTTTGTTCATCTTGGATAGTTATCCTCAACGTGTTGCATCCTAACTTTTGGTTGGTATTCCTGTTTTGCATCCCCATAGGTTGCAAATTTACGGGTTCTTTTGGTATTCAATCTCCATGCACCTTGAATGTTTGAAAGTCATTGATATCATTTATTCAGGTTCAAGTTGATTGAACAGGGGCAGTTGTAGCACCCCAAAATTTTCCTCATCGTTTCTTGGTTTACTGGCTTTTGTTTCTCAGCATTTTTGTATTTCTGCATATCATAACATTGGTTCTTGAGACATGGGATCAAGGTATTTCTGTGGCTCAGAGTTCCTTTTTTGTTGCAAGAGTTCAAGCAGCGAGCGCCAGAGGCTCCAACATTTATTTTGCCCAGCGGTTATTTTATTTAGTATGTTATTTTTAGCTTAGGAGACAGTGTACAGGCTATCCCAGGCATTCTCACAGTTATAATATCCAACAACAAGTTTTAGAGGCTTAACAGAGCTCAAAACAGGTGGCAACAGATGATTACGCCAATTTCCCTCCATTTGGCGCCAAAATTGGCATTTTTTGGATGTCGTAACCGGTTACCACATATTGGGTAACTGGTTACTTCAAGCGAAATTGACCAAAATATTTGAATTTTCAGCATGTGCTATTTTCCAATCATTTTCAACCATTGATTTCACATGATCAACATTGGAAGGATCTAGAATTGTTTCAATTTTCACCATTTCCCTCTAAATTTTAAACACTCCATTCCTAATTACACTCCTAATTCCCATTCCAAATTCTAATCCACATTCCAAACCACATTTTGATTCCAAACCTAGAGCTTATTTAATTGAATTTGCTCCAAACCTCAGAAAATAACCTTCATTTTCAGATCTCACACTCATTCTTGAGAATTTGCTCTCAACTTTCTCACTCCCAGAACCTCCATTAAAGCTCTTTCCACTTGAGTTCATTGATTCTTCATTAGAATCCTTGAATTCTATAATTAAGCCTCCATCATTCATCTCCATTATCTTAAATTCATCACTCAATTTTTGTTTGGATTTGGATCTGATTTTGGAAGCTAGATTGGACGTGCTTTTTTTTAGCCAATTTTGCTTGATCTTACTTGTTCTTCATTTCTACCACAAGGAAGCTTTTGGATCTTGAAGATTCTCTGGGTTTTTAGCTTGGATCTGTTAATTTCAAGTGAATCAACACTTACCAAAGAAAATCTCAGCTTCGAAGGTTGGTAATTCTAGATCTAATCCAATTTTGAACTTATTTGCATAATCACAATGTAGATCCATAGCTTTTGCTGCATTTTGATCCATTGGGATGATTTGGATCTTTGTGATTTGTGATTTCAATGTTTGATTGTGTTTACATGATGCTTCATTACTGATATTTGATGTTGAATTCGTGCTTAATTGATAACATGTTCATACGAGTGATTGGATAAGTTGTTGGATGCTGAAAACTAATTTTAAAAGCTGATTTTCTGTTTCTGGTTTAGTGGTAACCGATTACCTGATATTGATTAATCGGTTACTCTTCACAAATTTCACGTTCCAGGCTGTTTTTACAATGGGTAACCAGTTACCTGATATTGAGTAACCGGTTACCACTGAACAAAATGTTGCATTTTTGCATTTTGTTTGTTTGTTTGGGTTCTTTCTCACATGTAAACTTCATGGATTGATATGATGCATTTATGTGGATTTCTTTTAACTTATTTCATCATTCTTGAATGTTTGATCTCGATTCTTCGACGCGTAACTTTTGGTTTTCGTTTTGAGTGCATAACATGTTTGTTGCTTGATTGATGAATGATCACACGCTTTGCTTACTTATATCATGTTAATTGGTTATCATGAATTGTTTGCTTTGCTGGATGTTTGATGCATGTTTTCACTTATTCCCGACTCTACTTTGTTGCGTGTTTCTTTGATTGGACGATCGTTCAATTTGAATTAAAAAGCATATTGATCTTGTTAATCTTGTTGATTTCTTGTTAATGCAATGTTATTGATCAATTATGTTTGATTGTCGAAGCCTATCCATACTTGCATGATGTTTGATCACGATTAATGATTGCTCTCGATTAATCACATTCATGCCTACTTGCTGCCCTACTTTCCACAGTTGTGGTTGTTTTGAATTTTGCATGCTGTCTTTGCCTTGCTTGCTTGCTGCCTACCTTTTATACCTACTTTTATGCTGAAACATGTGTTGCCATAGGCTGTCTTAATTGTATGCTGGATCTTATTGCTATTTTGTGCAGGAGGCGTTGTTGTAGTTGTTGTTTTTTCTTTGTTTCTTTGCTTTTTGCTTTGTCTTTGCATGCTCCTTTAGGATTCTTATTCCAATTTAATTTCCTATTAAATTTGGAGTAAGATAGACATTTGAAGTTTAATACATGCATGATAACAAGTAGGCTAGTCCCTTTAAACCTTAACCCTAGGTCCATCTTTTGCATGCTAACATTAAGATAGAGTTTCCTTTTTGTATCCCAACTTTAGGACCACCTTGCATGACAATGTTAGGGCCGAGTTTCCCCTTAGACCTTTTGTGTGTCTCTCTTCTCATCTCAAAACACATTCTAACTCATCTAATAAATACGATGAACATTGTGCGCCACGAGCCTTAAGCACATGGAAAATGATGAGTGAGGGGTCTCCTCTCGCTTGTCTAGAGTGTTTAGTGTAAGTCCCATCTGGGGGCGATATGCAACGTATTCGTTCCTATGTCATAGTCTTTAGTGTAACATGAATCACAAAGCAAACTAATTCACTTCACTAAAACTCATAAACAAAATTAAAACCTTTTATCCTTCAGGATTTGTGTTTCAAACTCCTTTTCAGAAAATAGTATGTTACTTTACCGTTCTATCGCAAACAGGCATCGACCCTAACTACTGGAATGAGAGTTTAACATTAATCATAAAAAAACTCCTAACCAACCAGTGGTTTAGTTTACCCGAACTACATTTTCTCTGACTTCTCATACAAGGTGAGGATACGTAGGCACAAGACGACGATGTCTTAGCGAGCAACCTTCCCCCATCACCCGTAGTTTTCCGAACTACGTTGATTATGAATTTCCTATTGCACGAGGGAGTACGCAGACATAAGGCGGCGATGTCCTATTGAGTCTCTTTCCTTTTTTTCTTTTTTTCTCGTTTCCGTTTAGCAGTAGCTTATAGATAAACACACCTTTTGATTAGACAACAAGCATGTATTCCGTTGAGTACAACAAACATGAGGGATGCTAATACCTTCCCCTTACGTAACCGACTCCCGAACCCAAGATTTGGTTGCGATGACCTTGTCTTTTTCTGTTCTTCAGGTTTTCTTCAATCGTTTCCTTTCCCTCTCTTTAGGATAAATAACGTTCAGTGACGACTCTTCTGTTTTTTCGTCGGGTGTTTTGGCAGTTGCGACAGATAGTAAATTTCACCTAGTTGAACCAAAATAGAGATGCTTGACAAGAAAATGTAAGTGTAATATACCTACATTTACAAATAGAAGTATGAGTTAAAATCTTAGAAAGTGAAAGAATAAGAAATTAAAAAAAAACATGAAATATTAAAATACCTAGACAATATTATGAAAAACTTCTTTGAGGGCTATATTAGTTGTTTGAGATAATGGATTCTTCTCTTTGTCATGGATTAAGATTTTCAAACCAGCCTTACTCTTGACTCCTGACATAGTGACATAGAGTTGTCCGTTAGTGAACACATCTTTTGACAAATATAAACCAACAAAGTCTAATGATTGATCTTGAGATTTTTAATTGTCATTGCAAATGAGACAATAATGAAAATTTGTCTTCTTAAAAGTTTGAATGGCCAAGGAGATTGAGAAGGGGACAACGATATTCTATGGATGTAAATAGTATTTCTAATATTTATACCTGATATAATCTTTTCTTCGGTGACATGATTTTCTAGGCTGGTAACTGTCAATATTGTATCATTGTAAAGTCCTTCAGATTGATCCAAATTCCGTATCAATATTATAGTTGTGTCAATATTTAGTTTCATGGAATGATTTGGTAATCCTAAAATTTTAAAACAGGTTAAGAATTCTAGTGTCAAATGCTCAAAAACACATTGTCATTAGCTTCTGGTCTATCAAAGGAATCACCACTCAAAAGCTCTTTTTCACACCTTAATTAAAGAATTCGGAGTATTAACATAAACATAACGAAAATTTAAAAAGTTATTTTTGAAAAATTATGAGAAAAAAGTAATGGTTATTTGGAAGAAGATTTGTGATGTAATCATTGATTTAATCCATTATCTCAATAGTTGATGCTAAAATAGCTCTACTTTTAAAAAATCAGAATTTGTGTGGTTTTGAAAGAGAATTGGATAAGTACTTGTAATAATTTTCTCAATTGGATCCACATAGTCTGTTACAACTAACTCAGGTGGAATAGTAATTTTAGCATATCCATCATTTGGTTCAAAGATTTTATCATCTCCTACTTGTAAAATTCATTTAGAGAACATATGAATCTCTTCAGCATTGGTTGAATTTGAGCTAGTTTGCAAACACATATTTTTGGTTATTGTTAGAACCTTGGAATGATCACAAATATATGAAGCACTTATCATTGAATGCACAATATTAGACATAGTTCATCTCGGTATAACAGATAGAATTTGTCTGAAATCACCACCAAAAACTATATTTTTTCCTCCAAAAATTGTCTTACATGCAACTTTGTCATCACCCATGATATCTTTCAATGACTTGTCAAGAGATTCAAAATAAAATTTGTTTTCCATATGAGCATCGTCTCATATTATCCATTTTGTTATTTACATAACCTGGCAAGGACCGAATTTCTCTCAATGTTACAAATAGATGATTCTAGACATGGAACAAGAATCTTGAATTTTGAATGTGTTGCTCTTCCTCCTAGTAATAGTGGACTTGCAATTCCATTTAATGCCACATTCAAAACAATATTGCATTTAGAACATAAAGTTTTCAAAAGTGTGTTCCACATGAAAGTCTTTTCAGTTCTATCATAACCGAATAAAAAAACACACATCCTTTTTGTTCAGTCACAACTTGTATAATTTCTTTAAAAATTTAGAATTGTTCTTCTACGTGAAAAAAAAAATATAATTAGTGTAAAATGTATATGCTGCAATGAGTGGCAAAATAAAGTGTTGTAAATGTTGTATAGGATACGACATATATATTATTAATTAAACAATTCATTTTACCTTAACAAAATGCAAACAAAATGTAGAATTTGGATTGAAACATAATGTAATAGACATGAAGTATTAAAAATGTAGAAGTTGGATTCATGCATTTTTCATTAAACTAAAAGTTTTATTCATTAGTATATATAGTATTGTCATGATCCATAAACTTAAATGATTATGATGGTTCAGATACAAAAATCTATGTACCCAAATTTCTTTTAATTCATCCAAATGATTTCCAAGATATGTGTTAGCTCTCTACTGAGTCCTAATATAATTGAGTTCCCTAAGTTTGATTCTTGAGTTCATGTGCTAATTTTGCATTTGGGCCCCCACTATCCCAAATGTCTTTTATCGGTCTTTATATCTACTTATATTTTTTTTATACATTTTAAAATTAATTGCCATAGTTAGGTCTCTATTGGAGCTAAGAGTGAGGTACTCCTTGAAATTGGCAGTAAGGAAGGTACACAACTTAAATCCATTATACAATTTCTTAAGTATAACAAAAACTATGTTTTGAGTAATGAATGTGTTCAATGCTACAAAAAGTGCTTCTTACCTCGGACGCGAAATGCATAATAGCTTGGCTATAAAAGCGAGGTAACGCAGGGTGGCATGAAATTTCGTCATTTATCACCTCGGCGGAATTAAAATTGAGAGGTAAAGTTAAATGCACATGAGTTCGAACCCCAACAACAACACTTTTATCATTTCCAAGAGTCAAATTCCCTGAAAGATTATTCTCTATGGATCTAGCAGACATTTGTTTCTGAAGTAAAACAAATAAGGGGTAGATAAATAAAATAAATATTCAAAAATATGATTTTGTCCTCATGATAAATATTCAAGAAAACAAACTTTGAACCCAAGTAATTTTCTGATCTTGCAATCCATCTTGGAGAACTTTTCAAAATATCTTTATGTTTCAAGTGCTTCATGTTTTATTTAGGCTATATTTTCAATATTCAACATGCTTTTATAAAGGATGTCCCTTAGGTTTCACACGGATAACTAATGGCAGATTCTTGAGCGTTGATAAACAATAAATGGATGATAAAAATTTGTTTAAGGACGATGCATATACTAAAAAAACCTTAAATATCTCGTCGGCCAAGTAGAAAATCGAGGTGAATAAGCTGTTTTTTTAAATACATTATTTACACAAAATATTTAAAATACATCGTAAAATCTGTTTCTCAATGAGAAATTTTATTTTACATGTCCAGGTCCCATGCAAGATGTTAGAGATTTGTTTCTAAATGATCATTTTTATTTTCTGCACTTGCAATCCATCCTAGAGATCTGTAGTAGCAACTCATGATATAAATGAACGGTGGTGAACATTTTCTCTCTTTGGAACAACTACATATAAGTTAGTAAAATAGGATTACTAACCACCTTAATTTGACTACAAAATAGAGATTTTATTTTAACTAATCATCTTGTTTAAGTACAAACGTCAAAACATATGTCCTTGAAAATACATCTTGTTACATACTCACAGTGTTGTAATAATTTAGTCAAATTTTATTTTTGTTCCAACTTTTTATGAATCATTTTGTTGCAATTCCATAATCTAAGCATGTGTTTGCAGATTGCAAAAGTTATGGAAAAGTTAAAGCCAATTGTTGACCAAAAGGTCAACACAACATGTCTTACCATCGCCTATATATCAGAGTAATAAGGAATATCATCATCACTTTCCATATATTGCTCTTCCTCGTTTAACTTTTCAGGAATAACCACCAGATTTTACCCCGATACTTTTATAGATCCCATTTCATTAAGTTGCATCTTATAATCTTCAACTATCAAAGCTACATTTTGTTCCTATTTCAAGAAACAACCATTAGGTTGGATATGATTTATGAAGTCATTTTCGATGACTGGTTTTTGTTGGTGCACAAGATAAAGAAGATGAAGATGGAAAAAGAGAGAGAATTGAATAACAAACGTCTACTACTCTTGCAAAACAATTATATTGAATGGTTTCAACTATTCTATTGAAAGTTATATTTGTCTAAGTACAGGTGGGAACAACAAAAAATAATAATTACCCTTCAACACCATCTCTTAATTCATATTCAACCTATCAAAACTAACAACACCAATTCCATTCCTCAAGTGGAGAAATTGATCAGTCTTGATCACTTTTGCCAGAACATCTATCAGTTGCTTCTGGATGCTACAACACATAATTTCTAGCACTCCATTCTGAACCTAACTTCTCAGAAAGTGATATTTAGTCTCAATATGCTTGCTTCTCCCATGCAGCAATGGGTTCTTAGCAAGATTGATTGTAGACTTGTTATCAATCATTAATTTCAGAAGCTTGTTTACCTTGATCTTTAGATCCTGCAGTAAATTCATAAGTCAGACAGCTTGACATGCTGCCACAACACATGCAATGTATTCAGCTTCACATGTTGATAAAGCAACAACTGGTTGCTTCTTAGAACACAAAGAAATATGACATCCCAAATACTTAAACAAATATTCAAAAGTACTTATTTTGTCATCTCTATCTCCACACCAATCAAATTATGAGTAATAGATTAGCTCTGAATTAGTGTTTTCACCATAAGGGAACAACACCCCATACTTCAGGGTCTCCTTAATATACCTCATAATCCTAACAACAGCTTGGTAATGAAACCACTCCGGTTTACTCATGAAACTACTAACCATTCCAACTGCATGGTAAATATTAAGTGTGGTATTACACAAATACCTCAAAGAGCCAACCAACTGCTTGAAAGTTGTAGCATCTACATCATCACCCTTAGGATCAGAATCTAATTTTTGATTTGTTTTTGAAGGTGTGACAACAGCCTTACAATTCAACAACTCAAATCTTTTCAGAAGTTCAAGTTCATACTTCAGATGATACACAGTTATACCTTTCTTAGAGTACATAATCTTCATCCCTAGATAACATGTCATATTTCCTGGATCAGTCTTCTCAAACTCATTCATCAGCACCTTCTTTAACTTTGTTATCTCATGTTTAAAACTCCCTGTTAGCAATATGTCATCAACATACAGACATACTAGAATCATATTTCCTCGGAAGTATGTTGAACATAGACACCATACTCCATCTCACACTTTCTGAATCCTTGAAGCTTAAAAAATGAATCAATTTTCAAATTCCAGACTTTAGGAGCTTGTTTCATCCCATACAACGCTTTATGTAACATGTACATCATTCCTTCCTGATTCTTTTTCAAAAATCCAGGAGGTTATGACATATAAAACTCTTTTTCTAATGGACCATTCAGAAAGGCAGATTTCACTTCTAAATGCATCAAATGCCAATTCCTGTTAGAAGTTATTGCAATCACTAGTCTAATTGTCTCATGTCTAGCTACAAGAGCAAACACCTCAAAATAGTCTAACCCACACTTTTGTAGAAATCCTCTTGCTACTAACATTGCTTTTTGTTTTCCAATTGGTCCATCTGGCTTCAATTTCACCTTGAAAACTCATCTGACACTGATGGCTTTCTTGTTCTTTGGAAGCTTAGTCAACTTTCAAGTCTTATTTCTTTCTATAGCCTCAAGTTCTTCTTTCATGGACTTAGCCAAACTTTCTTCTTGAGAGCTTCTTTTGTACTCACTGGTTCAGAGTCTACTAACAACGCACACTGAATGACTTCCCTTTCAAAGTCTATTTTAGTATCTTGCACCATGTCAAACTCTACATATTTTGTTGGAATGTTCCTTATTTTTTGTGGCCTCTAAACATGTTCAGAATCTTCTTTGAAAACAGGAACAATATATGCTAGAACCCCAGAAGTACCACCGTCAGAGGCATGACCACCTTCAGAGTCTGGAATATTCCCAGAGTCTGGATCTCCACCAGAGTCTGAATCACCATCATAATTTGGATCAAAATAATATTCACCTTTAGAGTCATACTCGTCTTTGGTATCATAGTCACTTTCAGACTCTGACTCATCTTTATACTCTAAACCTCCTTTAGAGGCAGCTCTGCTTCAGACTCTGAAATATCTTCAAAAGATACACTTCTAATTCTTTCATAATGACATCTCTGCTGAATTCAACCTTATTAGTGACATAACAATAGTGCTTATAAGCATTTGTAGTGTGGCACCTTACAAGCAACATAACTTTTCTCCTGTCATCCAACTTCCTTCTCTTAGCATCTGGAACATGTTTGTAACAAACAGAACCAAACACCTCCAGATGGCTCACACTTTGGTTATCTCTAGTCCACTTCTCTAAAGGATGAATTTCATTTAGCTTCTTGGTTGGACACCTGTTAAGCACATATGTTGCAGTGGCAGCAACTTCTCCCCACAAGGTGCGATAGAGTTTCTTATCTTTCAACATGCTCTTTGTCATATCAGACAAAGTTCGGTTTCTTCTTTCAGCAAGACCATTGTGTTGAGGAGTGTATGGAGAAGTAATCGCATTCTCAATTCCATTATCCTCACAGTACTTCTTGAACTCTATAGAGTTATACTCACCTCTACCATCAGTTCTGAGAATCTTCATAGTCAGACCACTCTGATTCTCAGCCTTGATTCTGAATTTCTTAAATTCAACAAACACCTCGTGTTTGAACTTTATAAGGGATACCCACACCATCCTTTTGAACTCATCCACAAATGACACAAAGTATTTATTTCCTTCAAGTAAAGGTATTGAAAATGGTCCACACACAACAAAATGCACCACGCCCAAATCATGTTTTGAACGTGGAGGCATTTTAGATGCAAATGGAAATCTTGGTTGCTTCCCTCTCATGCACACATTGCATGAATTCTCTGTAAGAATTCTATGTACCAACTTCTTTGAGTTCAAATTCCCTAAGCTTCTGAAGTTCAAATTACCAAATCTTTTGTTCCATAACTCACTTTCCTTCACAACATTTGTTGAACTAAGGCATTTAGAGTCTTCAGTTTTAACATTCACTTTGAATGTTCTATTCCTTCCCTGCTCTGACCTCATAATTAACTTCTGATTATACTTATACAACTTCAAAACATTTTCCTTCATGATAACTGAAAATCCTTTCTCAATTGATTGACCTACACTCATCATACTGATTTTCATGCCAGAAACATACCACACATTCTGAATCAATGCAGTTTTACCATTATTCAGAACAACTCTGACATTTCTCTATTCCTTCAGCATTCAAATACTTATCGTCAGAATATTTGATCTTGGTCCTCTTACTAGAGTCAAACTAAACCAACCATATCTTATTTAGAATAAGGTGATTTGAACAACCCGTGTCTATGTACCACCAGTCTTCCAAAGATGCACTATGAGGCTCATAAGTCATCAATAACACAGGTTCATCATTAGAATCTTCTCTGGCTATATTTTCTTCTTCTGGCTTCCTTTCCTTGTTTGAATAATAATCATCAATGAAGTGACCAAACTTCTTAAAACAGTAGCACTGAACCTTCCTCTTGTCATGCTTTTATTTCCCCTTCTAAGCACTCTTATGCCTTTCAGAAGTTGAGGTTTCTGACTTCTTCTAGTCAGACGCGATTCTCGTACCTCTAGACTACTTTGCATCTCTTCAATTCTCATGATTCTAAGATTCTAGAATGTTCAATTTCTACAACAAAGTAATCAAACTAAGGAGTAATAGATATAAGTACATTCTCAATGATCTTTTTTTCAAAGAGAGTTTCTCCATACGAGTTCATCTCATTTATGATTAGAATTACTCTAGAGATGTATTTAGGTACCTTCTCATTGCTCTTCATGTTAAGATTCTCATATTGCTTATGTGTAGACTGAAGCTTCACCTTCTTCACAGATGCATCATCACCGTAGCACGTACCAATGTGTCCCACGCAACTTTCTTTATCGTCGAATCATCGATCTTCTCAAACACAATCGCACCTTCACACTAATGGATGTAAAACGCCTTTTGATCCTTCTTCCTCAGATCACATTGAGAATTCCTCTGTGTATCTGTTGTGTTCCTTGGAAATGCAATCAGAACGTAATCTTCATTGACAAGATCAAGAATATCTTGAGCATCAAACAACACACTCATCTGAATCATCCACTGATTCCAATTATTGCCATCGAACACTGGAAGCTTAGTACTCAAATTACCATTTTCGTTCATATTCAACCTTGTGCAATTCACTAAGATCTCACAAAACACTAGGTTTCACAATCCCACAAAATCAAGAAATGTGATTCTGTTATGATTCGGATAAAAAAATTCAATACGGATTCAAGAAACAAAATCAATCACACATCTCCCCACTGTTCACTCGTGTTTCCCTGTGGATATGAATTCGAGCTCTAGATATCAACTGTTGGTGCACAAAATGAAGATAAAAGAAGATATAGAATTGAATAACAAACTTCTATATTTCTTGCAAAACAGTTGCAGCAAATAATTACAACTATTCTATTGAAAGTTACACTTATTTAAATACAAGTGAGAACAATTAAAAATACTGAATTACCCTTCAATAATTTCTCATGAGACAAACTTGTCACATTATTGCTTAGATGTTTTACGAAGCTAATGTTGAATAGTTTTTCCTTATGATTTGCATGTAGAGCATCATAATTGTTAGGGTAAAATTGAAGAAAATATGCTTGATCAAGTTCATGTTTTGGGCTTACAAAGCCTTACAAAGAAAAAAGGAATCAATCCAAAAAAAAATGTGAATCATGGGAGACTAATTCAATCCTACTAGTACTTCATAATTAGTAGAAATTATTAATAACATTACAAAAACAAATACTAACATAAAATGACACCTAAGCAAAGACTAATTCAATCGTGCTAGTACTTTTTAATTAATAAGAATTATTAACAGTATTACATAAATAAATACTTATAAAATGACACCCAAGATTAGACTAATTCAATCCTACTAATACCTTATAATTAGTTGGAATTATTAACAACATTACAAAAATAAATACTAACGTAAAATGACACCTAAGATGAGACAATTATATTAATCCTTCTTAATCAGGAGCATGATCGAAATTAGGGGTGATAAAACGAGTTAGGTCTGTCGGGCCCGCTTGTTTAACCCACCATTTTTGGCGGGTCGGAGTGAGATTTTTGGCTCGGTGTTTTAAGTTAACCCATCCCGTCTAACCCATTTTTAAAACGGATCGAGGGCAGGGAGGGCGGCTTTTACCCACGGGTTTTTGTTTAAAAAATTATTATTATTTTATTTGGAATTAAACAATATTAACGTGATCTGTAGTAGACATACTTTTAAAGCACCCCTCATTTTTTTCAAATCATAATGTTAATTTTTCACATAATTACAAACACCTCATTTTGAATACATTAAATTGGTCTCTAGTTCTTTCTTTATTTTCACTCATAGTAGGAAAAGTCTTTATTGCAAAACATAGAGAATACATTCTTTTTTATTTTGTATTACCCGTTGTCATTGTAGTCGGGTTCTAAAGCTATAAGGTAAATTTTGCATATAGGGGTTTGTTTTTCATTATGATAATAAAGTTTTGATTTTTATTTTATTTATTTGAGTTCTCATTTTATTTTATTTTTTACACTAAAATACCCAATTAAGTGCTTATTGTTTGTATTGATAATTTTTAAATAATGAAGTTTTGATTTTTCTTGGATTGTTTTGTTTTTGAGATGCTTCAATTATTAAATATTGATAAATTTACTTAGTTATCTTTGTTTAGCTTGTGCTAGTTGGTTTTCTTGATTTGTGTCCCTAGATGTCCTTAACTAGGTTGTGCTTGTTGATTTTTTGAACCAAAAATATAATTTTGGGATTTTAGTTTGCTTGTTTTAAGTTTTCGGTATTATAGTTAAGTTTTTTGTTTATGTTGAAGAATATGACATTTACATTAAGACTTGTTAAAAATTTACTATGTGCATTTAATATGTGTCGGTCTCTTTGTTAATGATTAACAATTTTGTAAATATGTAGTAAATCAAATTGTAAAAAAAAAATTGACGGGTTGGTCCGCTAACCCGCCAACTCGTTAGTAAACAGGGCGAGCTTGACTTTTGAGCTCGGACGCCTAAGTTGGCCCGCCCCGTCCTGTTTTTAGACAGACTTAAATGGGGCGGGCCACCCGTTTTTCCATCCCTAACAAAAATAAATATTAATATAAAATGACACATAAGCTAAGACTAATTCAATCCTACTAGTACTTTCTAATTAGTAGGAATTATTGTAATACCCTTTTGAAATGAATATGTTCAAAGCATATAACACACTGTTTAACTTATAGACCTCCTTCTTCGAAGTTGGTGAGCTCATTCGGATCAATGTCTTACATTTGTCGAGGTTTGCTTTGATTCGTCGCTCAATTAGATAAAAGCCCAAGAGCTTGTCGACCTTCACCCCGAAAGTTAACTTCTCTAAGTTGAGTCTAATATTATATTATCGAGCCCTCTCAAATACTCGTTGGTTGGACTTCACAATCATGTCGTCTATGTACACCTCTAATGTTTCTCCTATCACATTTTGGAAGGTCTTGTTCATCATCCTTTGGTGCGTTGCGTCAACATTTTTAAATTGAATGGCATGACGTTGTAGTGGTAGTTGGACTGCTCGGTCATGAATGTTATCTTTATCTGGTTAGGCTTAAACAAAAGGTATCTAATTGTACCCGAAATAGGCACCTAAGAAGGATAGTAACAGGTAACCAGACGAGTTATCTACAAGCTTGTCAATATTCATGAGCGAGTTAGAATCTTTTTGGCGAGCTATGTTAAGGTTTGTGTAGTAAACACACACTCTCCATTTCCCCAAGGCTTTCTTTACTAAAACTACAGTAGAGAGCCATTTTGTATACTTCACCTTAAAGATAAATTTAGCGTCCAATAAACCTTTTATTATACTTGTTAGTTCCATGATTCTATGATTGACCATGGTTCTATGATTGGCTAAATTTTGGTAAAACATGATTCTGCACTGATGTTAAGCAAGATGTTATAACATCTCCATCTGCTGTGGTGACAGAAATGTTGTCATGTGTTTTAACCAAGATGTCAAGACAGATGTCGTGACATCCATTTGTTGTGGTGACAGAACTGCTGTCATGTGTTTTAATCAAGATGTTATGACATCCTTGTCTGGTACAGCAGGAGCTGCTATTTTATATCTCTTGACAGAGGTGTTTTGGTTTGACAAGATCCTGTTGGATATACCTCATCAGTATGTGCAGGTCAAAGAGATTTATTTGGAACAAAGTGCATATTTAATTGGTGTTCATAAAAATGATCTTTAAGACTTTTTAGGAAACTATAATATATTTATTTCTACTGTTATGAAGAAGATTCTGCAGGAGGTTACTGTAGGGTAAGTTTGAATAGCTAGAGCAAAGTATGTTGGATGTCATACTGAATGTCATGACATCAGGTAGCTTACATCAAGGGCACGTGTTTTAGTTTTTATGGTATAATGCATGAGTTAGCTCAGGCTAGATTTCAGGAAACACTTTAGGACTTCTTTGTTATCTCAGGAGAAATGCTAGGCAGTGCTGAGCATAACATGAAACGCCTATGGCCTAATTGAAACAACCCTGAATTATGGAAAAAGGTTTAACGTGGTTAAACCTAATTTCTGTCTCCTAGGCCCAAGGACTGTATGCTGCTTATAAATACAGAAGTAGCAATCCTAGTTAGATAGAGACTTGGAGATTGTGTTGTGAAGAATTCTGTTGTAGTAATTTAATCTTCACGTGTGGTTGTGTTTTAGGGTTTTGAGAGTCTTTTGTGTGTGACTTTGTAAGTCACCCTTTATATCCTTGGATGCATTGTAGTAGACATGTTTAAGCTGCTATTGTAAAGTTGTATTTTAATTGTTCACTCAAAGCTTTTAAGCAAGAGTGTATTGTTCTTGATTGAAGCTGTCAAGCAAAATCAAGTATTGTGACTTTGAAGAGTGTCTTCTAAAGTCTTTCTTTTTGTATTAAATTGTTATCACTACTGTGATTGTGGGGAGTGAGAGGTGTCTCTTATCTAGGAGTGTCCTAGGTAAAAATTGCATTGGGTAGGGATTAAGTGAGGGGTTGTAAATTGGGAGTTTAGCTCTAAATTGATACTACTGATAGTGGATTTCCTTCCTGGCTTGGTAGCCCCCAAATGTAGGTGATGTTGCGCCGAACTGGGTTAACAATTCCCTGTGTTATTTACTGCTTTCATTACTTATTTACTGCTAAAATTAATAGCCTGTTCAGAAGCGAATGTCATAACATCCGATATAACATTGATGTTCTGTCCTTGTTCTATTTTAGCAGAGATCAATGTCCTTACATATATCTGGGACATCTGAAATATGTATACCAGAATTTCAATACTTGTTATGACTTTGGCCTTTTCTAGGGAGCGCCTCCTTCATTGGTGTGACACATAACGAGCACCAGTGTCAACATTCACTTGACGGCAAGCCACACCGGGGTTAATGTCGGGAATTTCGTATTAGGAGATAAAAAAAGGTCTAAATTCTCCTAAAGACATTCAATCTACGTGGATCTTACTCCTAAGCAAAACCCAAATCCTATCTTCATCAACCGCATATGGTTATCATTGAGTTTGACGGATTCAAACTCACTGTTTGGAGTAGACCTAATTTCCTCTTCGCGTGCGTCCAGGTCGAAGGTAGCGACATTCCTTAGATCTTCTCCCTCCGATATTGATGCAAGAATGTCCCCATACATACGCTTCATAACCTTTATATGTTCCTCTAGGTCGACATTAATGATGGTCGACCTTTCGTCCACACTGTAATATGTTACTTTCATGTGGACCGATAATGCCACTACGTCTATCTTCGCCAAGAATGATCTTTCCAAGATACTTCTATAGGGAATCTTGCATGAAACTACAAGAAAGTTTAGGGTTACCTTCTCGGACGTTCCTTCTCCAACCATTACGACCAGATCTATTGCTCCCCGATGAATATTTATGGAGTAGTTAAAAGATAGTAAATCTCCTCTATTGTACAAAGTCATATATGAATGTTGGATTCCTAAGAGTTCCCCAGTGTCAGCGTAGAAGATGTTGCAAGAGCTTCTATCATCTAGGAGGAATCCTATCAAATTTCGATCAGCAATTGTGACCTCAAGAATTAAAGCAAGATTGAAGTTTAGAATTCCATTGATCTTCTCGCAATCTAGAAATCCTAGCTTCAATCGATATCTGCCTTATTGCAAGCTAGTGTTTGCTGTGTGTAGAAGACAATTTGGCAAAGGACAAGTTTTAGACGATGCACTACCATGAAATTAATCTACTTGTGCTAGCTGGTGTATGATTAATTTAGGAGATGGATTGAGGAACGTGGACATGACTATCGATTTACCGTCTTTGCTTTTTCTATTTCCAATAGAGATATGCCTTTAGGTTGAGATTGATCTACTGATGTAAATTTGTAGGAATCAAAAGTCGATTCCCATAGACGGTGCCACTATTTTTTTAGGAACCAGAAATGGATGCATTTGGCAAATTGAACCTCTTGAATAGGTAATGTTAATCTCCAATATGGCGGCTTTGGGTGGACCTGCAAGGTTACAATTTCAATGCCTAAGTTAGTTCAAGATTTAAGATGATTGTAGTGAAAAGTGTAGATAAAAAATTGTACCTTATTTTTTGTGTGAATTGACTTTTATACCTTAAATCAAGTGAAGTGAATTTGAAATGAATTGAATACCGGCTATTTGAAGCTTTGAATGACCTAGAATACATTGCAATAGATTTTTTTTTTTTTTTGAATAAGAGTGCTTATAATGCAAAAATAGCAATACATGTTATACATACTATGTTTGATTAGTTGGTGTGCTGGTGTGGCTTCGTTTAGTGAGGATTTTAGGTTCCTGCTTTGTGTGGATAAAAACTATTTATATTATAGTCTTCTATTCTTAAGATGTCTTGTATTTAAATCTGATGGTAATATCGTGATTTTTTTAAAAAAAGTATACTTTTTAAAGTTTTTATTTTTATTTTTTATTTTTGAGTTAGTACACAGTTATAAGTACTATACTTATATTTATTTGAAAGGAAATAAAAGTTTAGTGGGGCAGCTGGCCACAGATTACTAAAGGTAGATTTGTATGTGACGTTAGGCACAACATAATATTTTGTTAAATATGGTTAAAACTTTAAAACTTATGTGATGGAGAGAAAAAATATATAGATTTTGAGATTGTTGAAATTAAAAAACGGTAAAAACAGTTAGGAGAATGAAATAAGGCGTCGGAAGGCAAACGTTATGCAGTAGAGTTCTGACAAGAGGTTGGTCGGCGGTTTAAGTTTTCAATTATCCTATTTGATTTTTTCGATTCGTTTGTTTTGAGATTTTTTGTTTTGGTCGGTGAATCGGTTCGTTAATGGGTTGTGTTTTGATTTTGTTATAGATCCGTCGAATTTTCAGGAATATAAATATCTATCTCTTGCATTTATGTGTTAACAACCTTCAGAATTTTAAAGCTGGAGACAACCTATGGTAATCTTAGAGAGAAAAGAGTAAAATTTTAAAAGTGTGTTCTTGGAATTTGAAAAACCCCTTGTGATATCTATGGGAAATTGTGAAATACTTATAAACACTTAGGACTTGTGTGATTTGAAAAATTGGAAACACTTTAGTAGAATATAGGGGTTGTCTTGAGAAGTTGAGTGATTATTTTCTTATAACTCATTTGTAATATTTTGTAACAATTCTTAGAAGTATAATGAATCTGAGAGTTGATATATTCCCTAAAGTAGATCGTTTGATCCAACTAGGTAAACAAATTGTTATATTCGTTATCTTTATTTTATCTTCTTCTAACAAGTTTAACAAGTGTCTTATTGCATAGAGAGTTACTTTTATTAAATACCATTTATTTTTGTTGTCATTGTTCTTTGTCTCCACACATTAAATTTTTTGTGATTGAACCTTTTAATTTCACAACAAGTGGCGTTTATTGTAGGGAAAAGAGATTTCGTTTACAAGTGAGCATCATGGCCGGAGATACCAATTTTGGGATTGTAGAAAATGAATGTGCAAGATATCTTAACTCAAGAGAAGTGTATTGAAACTCTAAAGGATGAGACATTGTTGCATGCAATAACACAAGTAGGGAAGAATAAGATGGTCAATAAAGCTATAAGTGTTATTATCTTATGCCTCATGAATGAAGTTCTAAGGAAAGTTTTTAAGGAGAAGACTGCAACTTCGATGGTTACAAAACTTGAATAATTGTATATGGCCAAGTATTTGTCTCACATGTTGTGTATAAAATAACAATTATACTCATTATGAGTGGTATATAACAAAGCCACGGTGGAGCAGATGTCAAAAATTAACGATATTATTGATGATTTTGAGAATGTTGAGGTCAAGATTAAAGATAATGACAAGATTATCCTCTTGTTGATCATATTACCCAGATCATTTAAATACTCTAACACTACGCCAAAAGAGACAATTAATAGCGCTTTTTTTTTTAACTTTTAATAGCGCTATTAAAACTCCCGATATTAAATAATAATTACGTAAGATAGTGCCCGTGAAGCGCTATTAAAGGCACAATATTCAATAGCGTTTTCGTGAAAATGCTATCATAGCCTATTTTTATAACAACTTTTAATAGCAATTTTATCAAAAAACACTATTAAAGACCCACTAATTAATAGCGCTTTCTATAAAAGCACTATCATAAGCAGACCCCATTTCTTAAACTCTATCAACAAAAACAAACATAAGGAGAGGTTTTGTATGATAAAATGACTAACAAATTAATTGACTATCTATTGTATAATAAAATGATACCAGCCCATTAACAAAAATAGGTTTGAATTTAAATGAGTTTGTATACCTATCGTTATTTAGGATTTACTCCTTCCGGTCACAATTATAAACAAAAATAATTACTTTCATACTAATTAAGAAAATTAAGTGTAATTAATTTTTTTGGTTTCATATATAATTAGAGTAAAATTTAGTATAATATCCTTAGTTATATTTAATAAATCAACTACAAATATTAAATACTATTGAATTAAATTAGAGGTATACTAATAATATAAATATTAATTACTTTGAAAGTTAATGATTTTTGCTTATAATAAATACTAAAATTTAAAATCATTTTTCGCTTATAATTGTGATCTGAGAGAATATGTGATATATCATGTAATTGACTACATCATCTAAGAATGTGAATAATACTATATATACATATAGCTAGTAGTCTAGCCATTACCACCCCTACTTATAATGACCATGAAGTCTCCAACATTTTCATTAGCCTAAGATCACCAACTAGAATGAAAATAGATGCGGTAGATCATGCATCTTTATGATGATTGTTTTCTAATATTAGATGTTTCGAATTGGTATAGTTATAGACATCAATTGTAGAAAAATAATAATTATATAGATTTAGAAAGATCTATTTAGTTAACACTAGAATATAAATACACTTTGCATGCAGCAAAACAGGGGACATTCTTCATCAAATGCATGATCACATCTACATATCAACAACATTCTTTGGAGAAATATCATAGTTGTGTTGCAGGAAATTACAAACCAAGTTTTACTAACAGTAGAAGCCTACTGAACCACATAGCAAAACAAATATGAAGTGGACCATTTACAAATATTAACCTAATATCTATCATTTCAAAAAGCATCTAAAATAGATACAAAATTAAAAGAGTAATATGGGAAAATTGATATTAAACTGAGAATATCAACCTCTTAAGAGAGGGATTAATACAAGATGTGAAAAAGAGAGTTTGGAGAGAGAGAAAGTAAATAAACTTCACAATTCACATAGAAAAAAAATTGATTCCTACTGCTCTATATATATATTCCTCAGCTAGTCACGAAATTCCTCAAATTGGTATTGGCCTTGCGCATTCGGTTGCTCGTACGCGTTCCCTGCAATTGCGGATCCAACCTAACAGAATGATCCTCGCGTATCTCTTGGGGGCCCCTCAGCTCAATTCTTGCTGACTCAGCTTGTTCTAGTCCTTTCTTTTTACTTTGTCTCATTACAATACCATCTCCATTTAAGACAACCTTGTCCTCAAGGTTGAAAGTTGGAAAATTGACCTTTATATCTTCTAGTACTTCCCATGTAGCCTCTTCAGCTGTCAGATCTGTCCACTGAATAAGAACCTGCGGAATTTTCACATCTCCTTGTTGAATCACGCGTGTCACTAAAACTTTGAAGGGCAGTACAATAGGACCCATCTCTGTCATTGTCAAGGGTAAAGGCATGTAATGTTCTGTGGCCTCTCCCTTAAACAACTTTAATTGGGACACATGAAATACTGAATGTATTTTTGCTTCATCTAGTAATTGTAGCTTATAGGCCACAGCTCCTACCTTAGCTATTATCAAGAAAGGTCCAAAAAATTGCATGCCCAACTTCTGATTTTTTCGCAGAGCAGCATATTGCTGCCTATAAGGTTATAGCTTTACCAAAACACGGTCTCCCACTTGCATCTCGACATCTCTTCTCTTCTTATCTGCTTAGTTTTTCATGTATACTTGTGCCTTTTCTAGATTAGCTTTGAGCTGCTGCATAATCTGGTCCCTTTCTCTTAGCTGTTCCTGCACTGATATCGGGTCATTTATATCAGTTCTATAACGAGTTATAGATGGTGGATCTCTTCCATATAGTGCTTTGAAGGGTGTCATGCCAATACTTGTATGATGAGCAGTATTATACCAATATTCTGTCCAATTTAAAGCCTTATACCATGCCTTCGGATTCTCAAAAGTGAAACATCTCAAAAACATCTCCAAACATTTGTTGAGAACCTCCGATTGCCCATCTGACTGAGGGTGATATGCCGAACTCATTGCTAATGTAGTGCCTTGTAATTCAAACAACTTCTTCCAAAAATTACTAGTGAAAACTTTCTCTCTGTCCGACACAATAGACTTTGGCATGTCATGGAGCTTCACTACTTGATTCATAAACGCCTCTGCAACTCCCTTACTATTATAATCGCTCTTTAGTGGATTAAAGTGAGCATATTTGGTCAGCCTGTCAATCACCACCATTATTACCGTGTAACCAAATGAGGGTGGTAATCCCGTGATAAAGTCCATGGCTACGTCTTCCCATACTTGAGAGGGAATAGGTAAGGGCTGTAGTAAACCCGCTGGCCGTGCGTGTGAAGTTTTAGCTTGTTGGCATATAACACAGTGCTGCACAAATTCTTCAACGTCTCTCTTCATATTGTGCCAAAAATACCGATAAGAAATTCTAGCTAGAGTTCTAGAATTTCCCGAGTGTCTTCCGATGGAAGAGCTATGATTTTCCTTTAGTATTACTTGAATCAACTCCGAACCTTCGGGAATTACTAATTTGTCCTTCCAATATAAAAGTCCTCCCTTAGTTGTGTAATGTGGCTTAAGTTGTGGTTGATTCTGGCACAGTACCACCAGCTCCTGTAACTTGGCATCTCTTTGAACTTCCTCTAGTAATTGTTGCATGAACTGTGTTTTGGGTTCTGACCATGACAACACAAACATCCTAGATAACGAATCTGCAGCTAAGTTGTCCTTGCCCGACTTATATTCAATCATAAAATCATATCCCAAAAACTTGTGCAACCACTTTTGCTGCTCTGGAGTTTGCAAACTTTGATCCATCAAACTTCGCAAGCTTTTCTGGTCAGCTCTAATAATGAACTTGCTACCCAACAAGTAGTGTCGGAACTTAGCGATCGCTTCTGCCATAGCCAGCATCTCCCTGAAATATGTTGATTTCTTTTGAATTCTTGGTGCCAATTTCTTCAAAAAGAAAGCTATGGGATGTCCATTCTGATGAAGAACAACTCCTACTCCAATTCCTGATGCATCGGTCTCCAAAATAAAAGTCTTCTCAAAGTTAGGCAATGCTAAGACAGGTGCAGATGTGACAGCTTGTCGTAGCTCTTCAAAAGTTGTATGTGTTGTCTCATTCCAGCAAAAAGAGTCCTTCTTTAGCAGGTCAGTCAAAGGAGTTGCTATTCTAGCATAAGACTTAATGAATCTTCGATAATACCCCGTCAAACCTAAAAACCCTCGTAATTGTTTTAGGTTAGTAGGTCTTGGCCATTTTAGAACTGCTTCCACCTTTGTTGCTTCCATTGCCACACCTTTTTCGGAAACAACATGAGCCAAATTTTCTATCTCTTCTACTCTAAAGGCACACTTGGCCAACTTCACATACAACACATTTTTCTGCAGAGCTTGGAGTACTAACTCTAAGTGTGTAAGATGGTCCTTCCATGTAGCACTATATACAAGTATATCATCAAAGAGTACGAGCACATACTTTCTCAAAGCATGCTGAAAGATCTGGTTCATAAGACTTTGAAAGGTAGCTAGCGCATTTGATAGTCCAAATGGCATAACTAGCCATTCATAGTGACCATGATGTGTTCTAAAAGCCGTTTTAAACCTATCCTATGGTTGTATCAGTATTTGATGATAGCCAGATCTCAGATCTAGTTTAGAAAAGTATTTAGCACCAAATAACTCATCTAATAGCTCATCCACAGTAGGCATCGGAAAGCTGTCTTTGATTGTAATGGCATTCAAGGCCCTATAATCCGTACAAAACCTCCAACTCCCATCTTTCTTCTTGACTAGCACAATTGGTGATGAGAAAGGACTATTGCTCGCTTGGATGATACCTTGGTCTAGCATCTCTAGTACCATCTTCTCAATTTTCTCTTTTTGACTGTGGGGATACCGATAGGGTTTAACCTTCACCGAATTTGCACCTTCTTTTAGCGGAATTGCGTGATTTTGAGGTCTGTGAGGAGGAAGACCTTCTGGTGTGTTGAAAACAGTTTTGTAAGTATCCAGAAGCATAGCTACTTCAGGTGCCAAACTTAATGGTAATTCTCTCCACTCGTTTGTTTTGTCATCTGCCGGTAGGCTTGCTACCGTGAACACCTCGTCAATACTCTTAGTGTGATGCATTCTCTTGAGCTGATGCAATTGTGCTTGTTGTGATACAATGCTTGTGTCACCTTGTAGTGTGATAAATTTCCCTTTATGGAACAACTTCAGAGTTAATGTAGAATAATCTGCCACATGTGGCCCTAAAGTAGCCAACCAAGCAGTTCCTAAAATTAAATCTACTCTAGCAACTGGTAGTAGGTATGCAGGGAGCAACATTTCATGGTCCTGTATCACTACAGGGGAGCTTTGTCACTACTCCTTCAGCTGTCATAGTTTGTCCATTCCCCACCAACACCTTAAAACATGGTGTTGGTTCCACTAGTAACTTCAGAAAATGAGCTATTCTGGGTTGTACAAAGTTATCTAAACTTCCCCCATCAATGAGAATTTGCACTTGAAGTTTACCAATTTTGCCCAAGAATCGCATTGTCCCCAGACTGTTGGCTCCTCTCATAGCATTGAAAGATAAATGGTGTTCGGTGTTGGTTTGAGGTAAAGTTGTTTGGGTAAGATCTGGTGGTTCAGTTTCCTCTTCTTCTTTCTCCGGTTCGTCATCATAATGTAGAAGCATCAATTGTCTATTGGGACATTTATGAGTGAACGAAAACTTTTCATCACACCAATAACAAAGCCCTTTGTCTCTTCTTAACTGCATTTCTGCTGGTGAAATTCTTTTGATATTTGGGTTTTTTTGGTATGGGTTCATAGGTCTAGTTGGTGGTGTATGAAGTATTGGTGTTGTTGTGTTTTTCTGGAAATTTTCGGGTCTGTAGGTTGCTCTAGAAGGTGGAGGGATAAATTGATTTTGGGAAGCTTTTTGTGGTTTACTGGCTGTGTTATATTTTTCTTCAAACACTTTTTCTAGGGCTACAACTTTCACAATGGAAATGGGGGTATGGATTAACACATCACGCCGGATCTCAGGGTTCAGGCCACTAATGAAATAATCTATCAAGGCGTCATTGCTAATACCGTATACCTTGTTTGCTAGTGATGTGAACTGGATGTAATACTCAGCAACAGTACTTGTTTGAATCGCTTCCATCCGCTGAAACCGGGACTCATTCGCGACTTCCAATCGTTCCATGCGTTCATAAAGATCCTCCTGAAGTTTTTTCAAAGCTTCCGCATTGCGCTTGATTTCTATGTCCGTCTCTTTGGATTTCGAATCTGCCATGGTGAAGATGAAAGCACCAGTGAAACAGATACAAAATTGAAAGAGTAATAGGGGAAAATTGATATTAAACTGAGAATATCAACCTCTTAAGAGAGGGATTAATACAAGATGTGAAAAAGAGAGTTTGGAGAGAGAAAGTAAATAAACTTCACAATTCACATAGAAAAGAAATTGATTCCTACTGCTATATATATATATATATATATATATATATATATATATATATATATATATATATATATATATATATATATATATATATATATATATATATATATATATATATATATATATATATATATATATATATATATATATATATATATATATATATATATATATATTCCTCAGCTAGTCACGAAATTCCTCAAATTGGTATTGGCCTTGCGCATTCGGTTGCTCCTACGCGTTCCCTGCAATTGCGGATCCAACCTAACAGAATGATCCTCGCGTATCTCTTGGGGGCCCCTCAGCTCAATTCTTGTTGACTCAGCTTGTTCTAGTCCTTTCTTTTTACTTTGTCTCATTAAATCATCATACACAAATTTGGACCAATTACCATATGTCAATCAAAATTTTCTTGAAGATAATGATCCCACATTCTTTTGAATGATAGCTCCACCCGATCCTCATTTTAAATTATAGCTTCAAGTAGTAAAAAAAAACTGGCATACACGTCAAAGCCTCATTTGATTCCTTGTGCACTCCAAAGAAGATTCGAATACCACTATTAGAAAAAGATATTTGGGAAAATGATTTTATATCGGGTATTCACTCAAAGCGATGTAAAATGTGAAATTATATACACGGTGGCAGTATTGTAAATAATAATAAAAAATTTATTAGAGCTTTTACATCGGGCCAATTATTCCACCGATGTAAAAAAGTTAGGGTTTGTAAATTATAAATACGGTGGCAGTATCATAAATAATTGAAATAAATTATTAAATGAGATTTTACATTGGTTATGAGAGCCACCGATTTAAAAAGTTTACAAAATAAATTAATAAATGGGTTTTACGTCGGTTATGCTTCCAACCGTTTTAAAAAGTAATATTAAAAAAAATTATTATATGGGATTTTAAATCGGTTTTGGTTCCAACCGATTTAAAAAGTAATATTAAAAAAAATTAAAAAATGGATTTTAAATCGGGTAAGTTTTCCACCGATTTAAAAAGGGAAAAAATAAAATGTGCATTGTGATATTAAATCGGTTTCAATTTCAACCGATTTAAAAACCCCCCTAAACCCAAAAAAAGGTTTTGTTCACCAAGCACTCCAAGCATTCCTTTCAAACCCTAAAATCATTTCTCCCTCCGCCGATGACGAAGTCGTCCTCCCTCCGCCCCACGACCGTCCGCCCACGGCGAGTTAACTCCCTCCCTCCGCGCCGTCGTCTACCACGTGAAAGCTCCCTCCCTCTGCGCCGTCGTCACGATGAAACCTCCATCCCTCTGTGTCGTCGTCACCACGATGAAACCTCCCTCCCTCCGTGTCGTCGTTCCCTCACCAATTTTGTCACCTCCTCCGTTTTGTTTGGCTTCTGTGCATAAACATTATGCTGAGACTTGGTTCAAGATTAAGGGTAACAAGTAAGTGAGTTTTTTTATAATGATTTATGGTTGTTTGTTTTTTTGAGATTGATTCTCTTTTGATGGTGAATTTGTGAGATTGATGAATGCTAGTGATGTCTAATGTATTTGATTTGATACTTGTTGGAATGGTAAGGAAGAAGTCAATATTGGATGGAAATGTCAAAGATGAGCTATATCTAAGAGTTTGATTTTAGGGTGATGAAAATTGATTTTGATTGAATTGAGTTTATAAAGTTCGTTTTGATTAAAATTGTATTGTATTAAAATTGATTTAGTATATGTTTGTTTTCACGTTTGGAGCATCTAGAATTTGATTTTGGATGTCCATAATTGATTTAAATATGTTTGGTTGTTTTAGAGTAGAATTGACTATGTTTTTTTGGAAATGATTCTACTTGAAAATAAAATGTGACTTTTGAGTTTAAACGACATTTTTTCAATAAATTTGTTTTTTGGTTGTTCCGGAAAAAAAAAGAGTATTGAAAAACTTTCTGATGTTATTACAATGGTTGATTATGAAAATAAATTATGAAAGTCCTATCATTGTCCTAATGATTGTCCTAATGATTTGGTTGCAGTTTCAGAACTTTGTCTAAATCCCATCTTGGTGACAAATCCTATCATTGACTTTGTCTAAATACAACCTTGACTGCATAGTGTAAATTCTGTACCCTCTTTGTTGTTTCTCTTATTTTGGTATCTGAAAATAAAATAACTAATTAACCAAATAAACTCCAATTGCTTCAGTTTATTGATATTTCGTTTCTCGCAGAATTTGTGTCCCTCTTTTTCTCTTAACCGCGAGTCATCCGGCCGCCACGACATTGCAGGTTCTCTTTCCATTCTTTATAACTTCTCAATTCTTCTTTTATGCCACGTGTTTACATGTAGAGACTTTTGTTCTCTCTAATGTCCAAAAGAGGGACTATTATAGGCGTCCCAATGATTTAACTCTGTATGCATTAATTTTGGAACATAGGTATGAATCGTAGTTGGATGAGAGCCAATCGATTAAGAGTCGAGTACGAACATGGAGTGATGTAATTTCTAGAGTTTGCTGAAAGTAATGCTAAAAAAAATTTTGCTCCTCCTAAGAGTGATGCTGAAAAAAGTCTTCATCTGCTTTTTCTTTGTCCATGTGTTTGTTGTGCAAGTCAGGAACCAAAACTCAATAAGAAAGAAATCATGGATCATCTAATTTGTCATGGGATTTGTCAAAGTTATACACAATGGATATAGCACGGTGAGGTAGTAGGAAAGTCAAATGTGTCCCAAAGAGATAATGTTAGTGCAGAAATGGATGATCGTCTGGAAGACATGGTACATGATATTGGACAAGATTCGTTTAAGAAGGCGCATGTGTATGATACTTTATGCAGTGACAAGGATAAACCTTTGTACCCGGGACGTACAAATTTTACACAATTGTCAGCCGTATTAAAATTGTTTAATTTGAAGGCAAATAATGGGTGGACTGACAAAAGTTTTACTGAATTGCTTAAATTGTTGACACAAATGCTTCCAGAAGGTAACGTAATGCCAAATCGTTATTACGAGGCAAAAAAGATATTGTGTCCGATGGGTTTTGAGTATGAAAAGATACATGCATGCCCTAATGATTGCATATTATACATAAAAGAGTATGTAAACTATAATCATTGTCCGAAGTGCAAGGCGTCACGCTACAAAAAGAAAGCTGGTGATTCTAGTGATGATGAGGCAGTAAAAAAGGTTCCTCCCATGAAAGTGGTATGGTACCTACCAATATTTCAAGGTTCAAGAGACTATTCGCTAATGTAAATGACGCAAAGAATCTTAGATGGCATGCAGAAGAAAGAAAGTGTGATGGAAAAATTCGCCATGTAGCTGATTCTTTACAACGGAAGAAAATAGAGGCTTTGTTTCTAAATTTTGGCAAAGAGTCGAGAAACCTTAGACTTGGTCTTTCAACTGATGGAATGAATCCGTTTGGTAATCTAATTACTAACTATACTTGTTGGTTTATTCTCTTGATAATCTACAACCTATCTCCTAGGTTGTGCATGAAGCGTAAATATATTATGTTATCGATGATGATTTTGGGCCCAAAACAACGTGGAAATGACATAGATGTTTATCTATGTCCTATGATTGATGATTTAAAAGTATTGTGGGAGGAAGGGGTGGATGTTTTTTATGCGTATTATGGTGAACAGTTCAATATGCGTGCCATATTGTTTTGTACCATCAACGATTTTTCGACAATGGCAATTTGTCTGGTTATAAAGTGAAAAAGACACATGTTACCATCAACATGAAAAAGGAAAGAAGACTGTTTATCTCGGGGATCGAAAATTTCTAGATCGTTATCATCCATATCATAGATTGCGGAAAGCTTTCAATGGGGAACAAGAGCATGATGTTGCTCCAAAGCCCTTAACTGGAGAGGAAGTTTATCAACGACAACAGGGCATTAATGTCGTCTTTGGAAAGTACCAAAAGCAATCTACTGTGAAAAATATATGGAGAAAGAGGTCGGTTTTCTTCAATCTTCCATATTGTTCTAGTCTTGATGTAAGACATTGTATTGATGTGATGCACATGGTGAAAAATGTATGCGATAGTTTAATCCGAACACTTCTCAACATTCAAGGCAAGATAAAAGATGGTTATATTACTCGTCTGGATTTGGGTTTGATGGGTATACGAGAAGAGTTAACTCCACAACATATAGGTAACAAGATATATTTGCCTCCTGCCTGTTACACTCTGTCTAAAAAAGAGAAAACAAGTTTTTGTGAGTGTTTACAAAGTATTAAAGTGCCGCATGGTTACTCATCAAATGTCAATAGGCTTGTCTCAGGTAAAGATCTCAAATTAATTGGATTAAAATCTCATGAATGTCATGTCTTAATGCAACAGCTACTACTAGTGGCTATTCATTTGTGTATTGATACTTCACAATCTGAAGTATACGGATTTATGGACTCTGCTATGTGTTTGTACGTTGATCATGTGCCAACAACTCAAGCATGTGTCAAAAAAATACATACAAGATAAGTTACATGACGAAAAGAGAGAGTGTCACTTGCTACCATTTATTCATGGGTAAGTTTGTATGAAATTATGTTTTCTATTTTTTAATTTTGGTAACATATATAGTTCAATTTTGGTAACATGAAATTGTGACTTTTGTGTTTCCAGACACACGTGCAGAGGTCATTGGCAATTAATAGTCATGTGTCCAAATGATAATACGGTGGCCGTCTTTTGTTCACTTCATCATGAACTTAATCAAACCATGACGAAAATTGTTACAAGGTAAGTTTATCTTTTATGTTCACTTCATCCTATATACATAATTTGTTACAAAAGTAATATCATATGTTATGTGGCTTTATATGAATTTTTTTCTTCTGAATTAGTGCTTTTGGGGTTCATCAAGCGGCAAATGGGAATAGAAAAAAGGCTACATGGCTTCAACCCAAGGTAAGCGTGGTGTAAATTATAATTATATATTTAATTTTATCATATAAGTATTCACTAATTATGTCATTCATTTGTAGACAAGGAAACAATGTAACTCTAATGATTGTTGGTATTATGTGATGAAAAATATGTTGGATATTGTCTCTGCCAATATAACCAATTCTTGGATGAAGGTAATAAAAATGACTTTAATTTGTTATTTACTTTACGTTTTGCAACTTAATGTGAATTTTCAAAGAATAACTCTATTGTTATTTACGTGTTGTAGGTATTTGATGACCCAACGAACTTAACAGAAGATGATTTGTATGATTTGCGACTCCGTTCGGCAAAATGTTTCTTTGAGTTATATAAAGGTTAAGCTTTTTGTTGTTGTAGTGGTCCATCATGTAAACCTCCTTATAATTTAGTACATTTGTATATATCCTATATTAGTACTTTTGTAAATCAATTATGTGTATACTAGATATTTGATGCAATGAAATTAGATTTGTGAGAAAAATATGAAAATAATGACCTAAATATGGTCTATGTGATGTTGGAAAACTATGAAAGTAGCGACCTAAATGTGGTCTATATGATGTTGGGAAACTGTGGAAAATAGCGACCTAATTATGGTATGTGTGATGTTGGAAAAATATGAAAAATTAGGTACCAAAAAAGTTACAGGGAACGGCTAAAAAATAGGCAAATAATTTATACTTGTAACAGTACATTTTACATCGGGCAAACGAAATAACCGATGTAAAAAACCACCTTTCACATCGGGTTAACCACAGAACCGATGTTAAAAGTGTCACCTAGGACTTTTCAAATCGGTCAAACAAGAGAACCGATGTAATAAATGTCACCATTGACATTTTTATTTTGTTTACTACATTACTTTTTACGTCGGGTTAACCACACAACCGATGTAAAAAGTATACCTTTTACGTCGGTTTTGCGTTACAACCGATGTAAAAACACCCTTTTATAATTAAAATTTACAATTATATTTTTTTCACATCAGACTTAAAAATTTAACCGATGTGCTTGGTGTATTTCTTACATCGAACCAATACCCGATGTAAAATTTCTATGATTTACTACATCGCCTGACTTTACATCGGACCCAGACCCGATGTAAAATGTCATTTCCGCCCGATGTAAAAAGTCATTTCTGCACTAGTGTACCTACCTATTCAATTGAAATTAAGACCCTATCTTAAAAAGAGATAGCTCCCTATGATTTCTACACAATCAGTAAGAAAACAATATTGGGCATGTCAACATAGTTGCATTCACCCATCTTCATACACAACAAAAGTTTGTTATAGAAAATAGGGGACATCTGAAGTTACATAGATGCCATAGAATAAATTACTAATATAAAACATACAGATCAGTTCAAATCCCATCACCAATTTTATCATTTAGAAAAAAATCCTAATTAGAGAAAATTGTGACTTTCAGAAACTAATTTCTAGTGAGAATTAAGAGGGGTTGAAAGCCTTACAAATTCAAGGAAGTATCAAGGTTTTGTTGTTGGATTAGTTGAGACCTTAATGTTTTTTTCTGTTGACTCTCGCAGAGATAGATTTATGGTGACACAGTGGTCTTGTGGGGTTTTAACAAGTAAGGGTTTCACAGAGAAGGTTTTGACAATCGAAGTTATAGTTGAAATTGTAATCGGATTTGGAGACATAAATGGAGTATGGTTCAAATAGAGTGAGGGTTAGGGTTATAGTTTGTGAGTTCTTTGAGGCAAGGCTGACAGACATCGGAGTTCAACGATGGTGAGGTGAAGGTAAGAAAGAGACTTTAGAGTTCGACGATGGTGAGATATTAGCGTTTATTAATAAACCACTATTAAACTTCTTTTTTTCGTTAATACTATATAATATCACTTTTAAATAAAGCGCTATCATAGGTGGTCACAATATAATTGCACCCAACAAAAAACACTATTTTCTGTGTGAAGTTTTTAATATCACTTTAATAAAAAGCGCTATTATATATCAAAATTTTGGACGCCTTTATGTATGGTGAAGAAGGCTCTATTACTTTTGGATGAAGTCTAGATGGGTGTGAGATCCAAAGAATTTTTAAAGATGAAAGGTTTGAAGATTGTCGATAGTGACGAAGGCTTGAGCGTCTCAATAGAAGGAAGTAAGCGTAAAGGGATGTTCATATGGAAGAGGTTTCATGGTGAGTTTCTTATGTGGATTTATGTGCTTGTATTTACAGTTGTCTAAAACTATTAGATGTTCACAATTAATTTGATGATGACAATGCTATATGTCAAATGACATTATGTGAAATATTTATATATAAAAAAGAAGCAATAATCTAAGATCTTTTTTTGAGTTCAAGATATCAATTCAAATTCAATAATAATGTAATGCTCTAATTCTCTAAGGCTAATAATTTTCTATTAATGATAATTTAGTGGTCTAATGAGGTGATTAGAAGCCTAATCCCCTATAATTAGACACGACGACAAGTTTAGAAATTCTAATTAATAGATAAGGGTATTAAGGTCATTTTTTAGGCCAACTTTATAAGGCATGATGCGAATAAAATCTCTCAATTTCCTCGTTTCAATTTTTTCTCTAAATACTAGAATTTGAGAAAGAACATGTTGTCATACCCTAAATTTTCCCACCTCTTTTTTTTGGATCAAAAGCATCAGTACGAGCCATCAGGTGGGTGTTGTTATCACAAAGTTATCAAAGAATCATCAGAGGGAATTCATAAGGAGCATGAAAAAAAGAAGAAAGGAAAAGCCCGTTGAGCATCTCAGAAGTCATAGTGGGGTTGGAATGATCATCCAGTTCATCTGCACAGTGTCCAAGCAAAAAGGGGAAATTAGGGTTTTCGCGCAGTTAAAAGTCGAGGTTTCAATGGTTTGATCAGTCGACGTCTTGAATTTATTTCTAATTAAATAGGGTCAAGGATGCTACATTGCTTCAAATATGAATTCAATTTGAGGTTGGCACCCAAATATTGAAGACAATGCAGCTCAGGCCCGATTAGGGTTTTCGATCAAGAAAAGTCAACTGTAGTTTGACTTTTGATGTGAAAGGTGTTATAATGATGCAATATTGATTCATAAGGTTTATATGGCTTAGTGAAGTCCATTCAAGAAGATTCAAGGCCTCAAGACACCCGAATCGTCAACAGTCGACTCGGTAGTCACCGATCGATCGAACAATTGACTAAAAAGTCAACTCTCCCACCATAAGGAATTTAACTTCAAGATGTGAATAAAAAATTTTCCTTAGGTCATATTACACCTTCCCATAAAATTTCATGACCATTGGATCAAGGGTTAAGAAGTAATTGCAAAAGTCGGGAATTAGGGTTTTGAAAGGGGCAAGACCATAACTCCTCAACCACACATCCAAATGAAGTGGTTTAAAGCTCATTGGAAAGCTCTTGACAAATCCTACAAAATCCTCAGAGTGGTCCATGATAAAAAAAATTCATAGAATTGGAGTTATGACAAGATTCATTTTAAGAAGGGAAATAACTTGGAAAAATTCTAAGTTATTTAGCCTTTTTAAGTGGTTTTTTCAGCAACTTGGAAGGGTTTTTCAACCTAGTTCCATCAAGAATTTGGGAATCCCAAAAACATGAAAGTTATAGAGATACTTAAGGGATTTCCAAATTGTGGTAGAACTCCTCCATAGCCCTTATGAGCTGAGAGTTATGAATTTGGCAAGATGGGCTTTTAACACTTGAGTCCCACATTGATGATTCTTCACAAACTCAAATTTCAGCCACTTAAGCCATTCCCAATTTTTTAAATCATGTTTTATCTGATGTGTAGAGGTTTGGTTGATTGTAAAATGCATAAGAGTGAGGAAATGGAGAGTTGGCAAGTGGCATTGCAAGTTGCATTATAATATTCAAAAAAATCAAAAAGGTGAAAGAGAAACTTTTGTGAGAAAGTCTTGCAGCTGCCATACCCCTAGCCCTTTAGCCTCACTTCAGTCATTCATTCCACTTGCTTTCTGATTACCTTGAGGCCAAGAAACCACTTTTGCAAGATTTGAACAATTTGCCAATTTTTCCCTCTTAAAAGGCAAACTTCCAATTCTGCCATCTCCTCGTGTTTCCCTATAAATAGAGCCATCCTCTACTTCATTCTGGACACCAGAGCAATCTCAAAAAAACCAGAGGAACAATAGCTCTCATTTCCTTCTCATTCCTTAAGAATCTTAAAATCTCAAAACCTCCATTTTTTACCAAAAAGTTGTCTTGAGCAAAACTCTGCTCAAGACCAGTTCCACCATCTCCAAGCCTCTCAAAATCATCCACACAATCCCTGAATATGGTGTAGAAGGTGTCCATACACTAAAACCTCTCAAAAATATCATTTTCACAAAAGTCAACCTCCACAACCTAATAGTTTGTCTTTCTTCCACTTTGAAAGCCAAAATCTCACTTGAACCACTTCCTACCATTCTAACACTTGAACCACATCCTACCATTCTAACACCCTAATAGAAGGTGTCCATACACTAAAACCTCTCAAAAATATCATTTTCACAAAAGTCAACCTCCACACCCTAATAGTTTGACTTTCTTCCACTTTGAAAGCCAAAATCTTACTTGAACCACTTCCTACCATTCTAACACTCCTAACACCTCCTATACTTCATATCTCAAGTGTCTAAGCCATAAAAAATCAGCTGGAAATCACACAACTCCAACTGTCTTGAAAGTTGGTTTGTTGCTTCAAGAGGAAGCAAGCTTTATCTCTTTGCAAAGGAAGGAGTATCTTTGGGTTTCTAAGCTGTTTAGCTTGCTCTAGGCTTGTCTACAAGAGGTATGTAATATTCAAACTCCTCACTAATCATACATTATCATGTTTTGACATTTTGAGGTGATTTTGTGGAAATATGTGTTGCACCCCAAAATTTGCCCAACCTTTTCCTTCTTGTTTTTGCATTAACATAACATCATCATAGCATTATCATAGCATTGCATTAGCATTTATGCAGGGGATCAAGTGTGATAAACTTCAAGATTTTAATGGGCTAGCTCATGGTTGAAGATTGATGAAAGTGATTTTGGTGAAAACATGTGAAATGACCTAGTTTGGTATTTTGTCAAAATTTAACCAAACCAATCCATATTTGTACTCATTTTGAATGGAAATCATGTTTTAAGAACAATGACATTATTACATTTTTCATTTGAGGATTTTATCATGAGCTATTTCGAGATTTCTTACAATTCAAGTAACATAATGGATCTTGGGCTTGGGCTTAGAAACAAGGAACTATTGTGGGCCTTAAACCTTCCTTATGATGCAAGGAATATAAAAACTAAAAATCAAGGCGTTTGCATTCCTCTTCACCATTTTTTCCATTTTCCCCACATTTTTCTACACTTGAAAACTCAAAATTTCAATTCCGTTTTTCTCCCATTTTTTGTTCATTCCACCATTGCAAATCACTTCCACATCATTCTTACAATTGATTCATCCATTTTTTGGCCATAATTGATGCATGAACCAAGCTACACAACTCCATTAAAGTGAGCTCCAAGTGGAAAATTGATTTTCTGTTTTACACCATTTCAAGGCTTTCTTCCCATCCAAACACCTTCCTCATCAATTATAGAACGTGTCCATATAGTTTTCTCAAAGAGTTGATGATTATTTGAAGCTCTAGAAGTAAAATTTCAGAGGTACATACTTTTCACCATAGCTCACGAATTACTAACCTTTCACGAGCCATTTTTATACCATTGCACTCCTCTCATCTCCTATTTGAATTCTGGTACAAAAAAGATCATTTTTGTGACAATTTTTGGTTCTTGAAGTTTTCTTGGATGCATTCGATTTGAAGGAATTAATGGATAAAAGTGAAGTTTGATGTTATATTTGGAATGCCCATGAAAAAATAATAAGGTTTGGCTCAAGAAAAAGTGATTTTGGTTAAGAAATGAGGAAATGGGAATTTTTGCCAAAGGTTGAAGATGACCGGAATTGTTTCCGGCCACCACGAGCATGCCGGACCTCCGCGGGCTCCTCCCTCCCTCCGTTTGCGTTTGACGTTTTCCAGGACAAGCAGCTGTCGTCCGATCGGGCGGGATCCTTGACCGCGGTATGCTGATCGTACCGCTCCCACTGCGTCCACGTCGCGCCTCACGTGGCTCCCAGTTAGCTGCCAACGCAACGTGTATGCCAACTCAGCCGGCTTGTGTTCCCTCACCCTTGTTCGAATCCCATCTGTGACGTTTCTGATTTATTTCCACTTATTTCTTGTTTTCCTTATGTTCTCTCATATTTTCCTTTATTTCCATGTTCTTTCATTTCTCTTATTTTCATATGCTGACTTCAAATAATCATAAAAATTAGGAAAATTAATCTTTTTGATCCCCTTTTTTTGTGCTGAATCTTTGAAATGTTTAGATATTATAGAACTGGAATTATAATTTTACCCTTTTCTGAAATTTTCTTTGGATTTTTTACATTTGGGGTGTCATAAGAATGTAAATACTTGTGTCATGATTTTGTTGATTTTCTTTGACCTATCAATTCGTCATTTAAATGCCAAATCTTTTGCAGGGTATTCATACACACATTGAGGTATTGTGATATATTTTTGTGGGAATTTTATTGTACCATTTTAATTGGTTTTGGATGCTTTCTTTAACATGCTCCATTTTAACCTTTCTTTTGGTATACATGACATAGTTTTAACTTGTTTGGCCATTTCTCCTTGGATATTTTTGTTGTATCTCTCACCCCTGGTTTGTGGCTTGATATAGGGCATTGGAGATTTTTATTTGAATTTTTTATCACCATTTACTATTTTTTTTTATATTTTTGTATTTGGACTTGTAATATGGACTCTCGAACGGACCTCGGTTTTATTTTGGCTCCAAAGGCCTCGAATTGTTTGTGTGGTGAACGCTAGGGTTCGTATTTCTTATTATAGACATTATATAGGATGTGTAGATCATTGATTGGCTGGTTTTATCATACATAATTGCCCATTAGGTTCCATATTTCCGTGATAGCGCGTTATGATTCCAAATCGTAGTATACGTATGTCATTCGTAGGTTTTATTGCCTCGTATCTCTTTATATTCACTTGTGGCCAAGATTGTATGTCTATAATAGGCCATTTTCCATTCATTATGGGCTTGAGGTTGAGATGACTTGCCTCCTTCACTTGCATTCCATGTTTACTGTTATGAATTTGCATTTCCTGTATGCTGTTTATTTCATCTGTTTTCTGTTGCTTCCTTTGCCTTTCCCTTAGGATCTCCATTCCTTCTTGTTGAAGATGGAATGTGATAGACATTAGGCTTTGCAACCATGTATGACAACATTAGGGTAGCCTTCCCTTTTGCAAACTTCAACCTTAGGACGAACTTGGCATGATAACGTTAGGATTAAACTAGTCTCCCCGTAGTAAGCCCGAACTACGTTTGCTCTGATCTTTCATACCAGATGAAAGTAAATAGGCACGAGATGCGATATCTCGGCGAGCAACCTTCCCCCCTTTTACCCGTAGTTAGGCGAACTAAGTTGACTCTGATTTCTCGTTCCAGACGGGAATACGTAGGCATAAAGTGCGATACTTTGCCGAGTCACTTTTCTTTTCTTTTGTCCTCAAGCCCTTAGCGTAGATAGTATTAATCACACCCTTATTAGATAAACAACAAGCGTGGATCCCATCGAGTACGATGGACGTGAGGGGTGCTAATACCTTCCCCTTGCGTAACCGACTCCCGAATCCAGGATTTGGTTCCGATGACCATTCCCTTCCCGTTTTGCGTTAGGTTTACTCTGAGCGTTTCCTTTCCCTCCGTTGGGATAAATAACGCACGGTGGCGACTCTTCTGTTCTGCCAGCGCCGATTTTCGCAGTAGCGACAACTGGCGACTCTGCTGGGGACTAATGGCAGTTGGGGACTTTTCCCATCCCCTACGTTGGGACCGTTTCCCATCCCCTAGGCGAGTCAGTCCTAACGCTTGTTTGTTTATCTTTTGGGTTTTGTACATACCTGTTGTACCTTAGCTTTACTTTCCCGCATTTTATTTTCCCGCAGTTTATTTTCAGCATTATATTATATCCTTATTATGCTATTGTGGGAGGGGATTGATTCTGATGATTGAGAAGCCAGACCCAGGCTTGAGTGTACCTAGCATTAGTTGTGGAAAGTAGTGGGCGCGTGCTTGCTTTGCATGTACTAGTGTCTCACAAAATCCACGCTCAGACGAGATTCTCCCGGTTGACTTCTTTTCCAGCCCTTTGGGCTTGAGGGGTTGTTGGTTTGGAGGATTGTCGACTCTGGGGACCGATCATTTGGGATTCAGCTAAGTGAGGCTGCTTCAAGAGATGATGATGCCACACCTTCTGGGTATCGTATCATCGCTCTTGAAAGTCTGTGACGCTGATGACCGCATAGGATACCATACCTCGTCGGCGAATTAAGTCCATACATGTGAGAGGGATTGGGTCATGCAGGAAACCATAGCTCCAGATCACCCGGTTTTCTCTACAGTGTGAACTTTTGGGTTTGATATCAGAGGTCTTTAGTATCAGTGATTTATGTCATGCAGTGATATATGTTATGTAAAGGCGAAGCTCTGGTTATTCTCAAGCTACAGCATAATCAGCTTCTGATTATTATTGCTACAGCACAGCACAACTACCTTGATCCCTTATAGCATCCTTGCATTTTTGGATTTCTCATCTGCATTGATTACATGACATTGCATTAACATTGTAGGTGCATATTCCCTTTGATTCTAGCTATCTCGCTTGCCGTCATTCGTGCTCAGATACTTGTGCTTATAACTACCTATGTGGTCTTCCATCTGTATATGAGGAGTTTTTTACTATTGTTGTCTGAGGGGTTTCCATTGTCATGTGTTTCACCCGAAACTAGAGTCAAGGGAAATATTCCATATGCATATATACATTGTTAGCATTTTGCATTTTTTTCTTTGTGTTTGCAGGTACCTTCTTAAGCCCCGTTCTTATGTTTTGTTGTCTTTTCAAAGTTGTTTCAGGATTGCTGACAAGAGACTTCACCGGTATCCTACTAGAAACAATCTCAAGAAAGCCATGGATCACGTTCAGACTAAGATGCAAGAGATGAGGGAGCGCATGACTCAGCTCATGGAAGTCATGCAAAGTATGGCTCAAGGACAGGAGCAACTGAGAACAATGGTCCATCCCCTGGTAGCTAGGGTTGATCTTAATGGAGTTCTTCACGGAGGTATTGCTGCTAATACTCCCCGCAACGATACAGAGATTCCTAACGCCACTGTTGTGCCTACCGGATGCACCCCAACTGCTGCAGGGGCCGGGAATGGTAGTGATGTTGGCGTCCGCCACGCTGGTCTGGGTAATGCTACTGGTAATGCAGGTTTAGGTAATGTTGGTAACGCAGGTCCTGGTAATACTGTTAACTTGGGTTGTGGTAATGGTACTCATAATGCTGGGTTTAGACCTGGTGCTGCTAACCATGGTCTTGGTAACGCTGGGTATGGTTACACCGTCAATCGAAACGTCTATGGTCCGGAGGGTGCCTATGCTGAGTATGGCAATGGGGACCAACAATGGAATGAAGATCGTCAGGACGACGTGTTCTCTATGAGGGATGTAGGCGCTGAGTTGCCTGCTGAAGCTGATCGTAGATTCAGAATGCTGGAGGAACAGATGAGGAATATAACAAATCAGAACTCCATGGGGCTCGACATGGCCAATTTAGGGCTGATCCCTGATTTACGAGTACCGTACAAGTTCAAAGTTCCTACCTTCGATAAATACAAAGGTGTCACTTGCCCAAAGGTGCACATACGTTCATACTACAGAAAAATGTCAGCCTATTCAAATGATGAGAAGATGCTCATGCACTTTTTCCAGGATAGCCTGTCAGGGCCGTCGCTCGAATGGTATATGGGTTTGGAACCCTCTCAGGTTCGCAGTTGGAAGGGTTTGGCTGAAGCATTCGTGAAGCATTACCAGTACAATAGTGACCTTGCTCCCAACAGGGTCCAACTTTAGAATGTCGTCCAGAATAGCGGGGAATCTTTCAAAGAGTACGCCCAGAGGTGGCGTGAGCTGGCAGCCAGAGTGCAACCCCCAATGGTAGAGAGAGAGTTGATTGACTTGTTTGTATCGATGTTATCTGGGATGTACTATGAAAAGCTTGTTGTTGCACCTTAATTTTTGACCATAAGGTCCCACCTCTTCTGCGCGTTTTCTATTGTTATTTTGGACTTTATTTTAATATTTATGTTTTTTACGGCTAACCAATTTGTGCGTATGCAGTAATTTCAAATGGAGATAATATCCATTCTTCTTCCTTAAATACTCCACGACATGGCCAACTGAGCCTGTTTCAGATCGATTACGGGGTTTTATTGGTTTTCCCCAGCATCTCTTAAAATCATCAACGTCGGCCCCTGAGGAGAAGTGGTTTTTATTTGACATAATCAGCTGAGGACTGTTCGTAGTCATTTAAAGCTTCATTAAGTCAAAGTGCTTCACGTTGATTATGGACGAGGATCTTATCAGAATGAACGCGATTAATTTATGTCCTAACTAATGGATTCATGATTCAAGTGTGATTTCAAGCAAGTCAAGTTCATAAGCATTCCTTTTTTTTGTTGAAGGTTTTGACTTAGGTTGGTTGTGAGTTTCCTGAGATTTAATGGCAAGGTGGTTTATTCAAGTCCAAGGTTTAGTATTATGTCATCAACAACCAATATTCAAATTATGTGCTAACGCTTTCTAAAAGGAACAAAGCACCAATATTTAAGGTGGCAATACAATATCTAAATAACTGTCATTTACACATTGTCTGCTACATGTTTTAAAACATACACCCTACAACTAAAATCAAGGTTTGAAGCCTTCTCAAACTACTGCGTCCTGGTTGCATTTAAGCTCTTCTGTTATTTGTCACCAAACCCATCGGGAACCTCTTCGGCAGCTTGCAAACCAAACTGTCATGCTTTGAAGATTAGCTCTTGTCGAATTTCTTGCAGAAAGACTAGGAGGTGAACCTACCGCTGGTAAACGCACCGCAAGCTCCTTTCCAACCTGTCAAAGCAAAACAGCAGCAAGCAATATTTGCTGTTATGAAGTGCCAACTCAAAGGCTTTTGACAATTATACAGGTCTTTACAAATACAAGGCATTGCAAATTAATACTTTGAAAGTTACAAGTCATAATGCTACCGAATAAGGTGCCTTGGTTTTGTAAGAAGAATTCTGAGATCCTTGACCTTCAGAAGAAAGCATGAACGACTGTTACGAAGCAGGACGCCAAAGAAAACATATTGTACAAGACCGCAATTACTCTACAATCTCAACGTCAGCTGCATCTGCAAAATAATCACGATTAATAACCTGCAACACAACCAAATGGAAAAGGATTTATCAGGCCAATACCAGAGCATCCTCATGCTGAAATGTCACTAGTTTATAAGACCAATTCGGGGAATTTGAAGGTCTTCCGGCGCACCTCTGTGACACGGGTCTGCTTGTTGTTCCAGTTATATTAACCCCAGCATCTGACCAACTTGAATTTATGGGAGAATTACGACAACAACCAATGACATGTCCCACCCAAACTTCACGCCTTGAGTAGCTTCCTCCAATTCACAAGCTGCCACTACGCAAGCTATAATCCACAAGCCTTCAACAGGTCATAACAGTCATGCTGCTCAAATTCTCATGCCAAATATAATTCCAAAGCAATAACATTGTTAGAGAAAACGATGATCGTCATGGGGAAAACAAGTTCTGCACTGCTAGAAAATCAACAGGATTGTTTAAGTGTAAACGGTACCTCATGGACGTTCCCTCACAATTTTCAAACTTATGGCTTTCGTTGCCGAGCCGGTGTCTTGCTTGACAGATGATGTAGACAATGCTTGTTGAAGCTTTACACGAGCTTATTGTAATGTTGATGAAGTTCTTGCCGAGATTGGTATCATTGTCACCATGTTGTTAAAGCGCCATCACCCAAGTTGCACATGTCGCGTATGTGTGAAACCTGCAAAACCAACTTCACATTAACATTCTTTAAACAACTTAACAATCTTGATTATTATGGTCAGCTAGATACCTGTTCCTTTCAACAATGGCTTTGATGCTACAACTTTATCGTTACCCATGGAGTTTAGTTTCCAACCCTGTTAACAAAACCGAGAACAACAAATCAAAGCACTCACTTCTCCTTGCGAATTCACGAGAAGGAGGATCTTTTTTTTAAAGTTCAATACCGGAGGGTTTGAGCATAGCGCCGCAATCTGGATGACTTTAGCAAAACTACAAGATGACTCGATACTGCCGTAAACCCAGTACAATCTCAACAAGCTACAAATGTGTTGAACAAACCACAACATCGACCATCTGGTATAAGACTGTCCTCTTCGCTGCCATCAAAGTTCAATTTGCAGCTAGAAGTTTTTTTCTCTTGTATCATTTCAAGACTTGCACAAAGCAGATATAAGACTTCGTACCAGCAGCAAAAGATAGCCATGGAAGCCCTTGTTGAATCCTGTAGACTAGAGACATTTATGGTTAATATGTATTGCTAACTTTGATAGCAACATAACTTGCAGTAATGTCTTTAAAGACTTTGCTAACTCATTGTCAAGAAGTGCATTCCCTAATCCAAATACTCACCACATCTCCAGCAAATTCCAGCTCGCGTGGTCATATGGTCATGATTTTGTTCTTCCACAAGGTCACCGCTAGGAACCGGCACCGTCAACATTCAGCCATAGCCTGCGCACAACAACAATATCAGGGAAAATACTAAAAGACCAGGATTGCCATTAACAAAAAGCAAAGAGGGTAGCCAAGGATCTAGCCACAGTATATCAGTTGAAACAAAGCCTAAATGTAGATCTCTTCCACTTTCAACATTCATATCTGAAGGGACTGCCATCAAAAAGAAGATAACTCGATTCAGAATGCATCAAGCTCTGAAATTGCAACGTGGAGAGATCTCGCAGCAGGGTGTGTACAACCCACTTGACTTGTTCTCAGAATCAAAGGAAAGAGTTCATAAATCCCAGCCACAGGCTTTACAAGCACAACTGCGACCGCAATAGCAACTGCAAAATCATCCCAATTGATACCCTGCAGCATAGCCAAAAGGTTTGTCAGGTCACAACCAATAAGTTAGAAGTTCGACAATAAATCACGATCATAAAGAGCTATTGGAGGCAAATAAACCAAAATGGAAACAACAAACCAACAGTCACGAGCGTAAATTGTCAAGATCAGAATTCCAAGACAACATCAAAACGTAATCACAAAGAAGGAAATGTCTTTAAGCAGGTCACGATATCATTCCAAAACTAGAAAGGGAAGGTCAAGAACAAACATCAATAGGTTTCAAATCACAACCGACACAATAGGACATTCATTGAACCAAAAAGGAAATCTGGTTATTATCATTAACTCATAATTCCATTCCTGCCATCTATAAGAAGAGGATCGAGAATCAGAGAAGGGGAGAGACAACCCACAATATTCACAAAAAAGACCCACACAAAATCATACGACAAATCCTCCACAGAGAATACGTAAACTCAGAAATCCCCAAACTGGAACCCTAACAGAAACAGAAATCCATACATACAAAACTTAAATCGAAAATTGAGAACTTATCTCTTTGCTTCACCACTGCGAAACCACCTTTTCCGTCATAGCCACCTACCACCCTCAAACCTTCGCCACTTCCGCTGACCACCGCAAAGCACCCCTTCGCGATCCGCCTTCGAGATTGGAAGGACATGCGAACCGAAAGATTTTTTAACACTTTAATGCTTTTTTTTTTGTGTAGATGAAGAGAGAAGCAAGCAGAAAAAGAATACAGAGGAAAGGTTGAAAAAGAAGAAAATGGCGAGATAGAATATGAAGGATTGAGCAAAACGAAGGATAAGAAAGAAAGAGATGAGGAGGCTGAAACGCTGAGAAGATAGAGAGGGATGGCGATCGACGGGAGGAGGGAGAGGAATAGGATTAGGTTTTTCCTTTTTCAATTTTTTTTGTAATATGTAATCTGCTGTACACACACTCATCACGACTACGATACACCCTCACACATCAGCCATGGGATCTCCAACAGATCCCATCGCACGTTCCGAATCGCGCCTCACCGTAAACCTGTGCACCCTCGCACCACTCAATTAATTCTCCAATTTAAACCATTAACTTACCTTTATCTATTAATTTAATAATTAATTAACTAACCTCAAATCACCCTTTTTTTATCTAATCAACCTTTTTTTTCTCCTCTAATCAACTTTTATTTATCTAATCAATTAACCCCTATTAATCATAATTAACTCTTTTAAAACCAATTTAATTTAATCAATTTTTAAAAAATAACTAATAAACCTTAATTAACTATTTCATTTAAAATAATTTTTATTTATTATTTAACTTATATCATTTATTTAACCTTTAGTTAATATTTTTATTACCCAATTAATTAACTTTAATCAACCTTTATAAATTAAGATAACATTTTAAAATAAACTCTTCATAATAACCTGTATTTAATAAACCATTAACCTTTTTAATATGACTCTTCTCACTTCCTTTTATTCTTAATTAAAGAAAATTAATAACTTTTTTCATTTAATATTTAAAAGCCTTTTATCTAATAACAACAACTTTTCTCTACATAATGTTAAAACCTATTAATAGTAATTAAGCTTTTATTTACTAATTAAATTTAATTAATCTATGACCTAAAATCCTTTCACTAAAAAATGATAAATCAAATAACTTTTCTCAAATTAATTTATCATCTCAAGTTTTATTAAAACTAATAAATCAATCCACATAAAACATTTTCGTAAAATCAAATAATCTCACCCTTTAAATAATCAACTCAACTAAATTTATCAATGCCGCTTAAAATCAATCGTGCACGCTTACATCCCTCTCTCCACTCACATTCACGACACATTCACATTCACACACTTAGCGCTTTCATGCGTGTGTATGGTTTATTTCCGCGATTTATTTTATAAGCAATTTACTTTCATCGTAATTTACATTTCCGCATCGCATTCCGTCCAAAGGAAAATCCTACACATGATTCAACAATCGTGTGTAGTACACATCATTTACATCATAATCCCTTCGATCCTTGATCCCATTCAAGTCGATCATTTTAGGATAGGACCTACCCCATAGGAAGAACCTTGTCTCTATCTTTACAACTTAGACAAACAAACAATCAACAAAACAATTCAAAACATATATTCAAACACATTAGAGGAAGATGCTAATCATCTTAAGTGAGATATAATCTTCACCCCCACAACAATACAATCAAACATGTAGGGACTTTGCCTTAAGAAAGATAAAGGCACACTCGTCAAACAATCCGAGTACTTAAGCCCTTTTCTTAAGACGATGCAAAGACTATTTTCCTACAACCTGTGGCGGTTAAATCTCCCTTAAAATGAAGACACATCTCTTCTTCTAAACCCAATCAATCAACTACCCTAAACCCGTAGGAACTTTGACCACAGTCAAAGAACTCCTCTAACCCTTTAGGGGAACTACAAATACTCTGATTCCACTCCCGTAAGGATATGTAGGCATAAGATGCGACATCTTATCGAGTATACTTAGATAATAAACCCCTAGGTCTTAACCTTAGGCAGATAAACACTTAGCAATGAACAAACATAAAACAAGAGGTTCCTGTAGGATACTACAGAAACTTAGGATGCTAATACCTTCCCTAAGTTTAACCAACCCCCGAACCTATAACTCTCTAGCTTGCATTTGCATTGCATTGTGCGAATTTCGATCTTTATCCCTTCCTTTGGACAAATCAAAGTTCGGTTGCAAAATGAATTAAAGATTCAAACTAATCAATAGTTTGGTATCCAAATTTCACCGCGACACTTGTCAACTGTATGTCCGGGAGTTTCTCTGACCTTGTCATCACTGGTGAGCGTATAGAAAACGACATCAAGATTGGGAAAATTCAGGCCGTAGAAGTACCTTCTTCAGGTGGAGGAAAGAAAGTGTTCGGAAATAAAAAGCGTGAAGGCGACGCTAATTCTGTATCAAGCTCTCGAGGTAGAGGCAGAGGTAGATATCAAGATCAGTGTCATCATCATCAGGCTGCAAGTGTTATTATTCCGATACCATCACAACAATAACAACCACAACAGCAGTAGAATCAACAGGGCTACAGGAAGTACCAAAATTCGAGGGGAGCAAATAGAGTATTCGATACGCCGCCAATGTCGTACTCCCAGATGCTTCAGACGTTACTACAACTGCAGTTAATCCAGAAGAGAACCTTGGACCCTCTGACATGCCAACCACCCCCTGGCTATGATGCAAATGCCAGCTGCGAATTCCACTCGGGGGCACCCGGGCACAGCATTGACGATTGTAAGGCTTTTAAGCACAAGCTACAAGATTTGATTGACAGTAAAGCCATAAACTTCTCGCATGAAGCTCCCAACATTGTGAAAAGTCCCATGCCGAATCACGGACCGACAAGAGTTAGTGCCATTCTAGAAGGGGAAAGCTTGAATCTAGTGATGAGGGTTGAAGAGTTGAAGACTCCGCTGGGTTAGGTGAAGAAAGAATTGCTGAGAGGGGGAGTGTTCCATGGTTGTTCTGAAACTTGTGCTAATTGTGTGGACCATCCAGAAGAGTGCGAAGATCTGAAGAGACATATTCAGGCTTTGATAGACGAAGGAACGTTACAGTTTGACCGTACTATGGAAGATAGACCTGTTGAGGAAGTGACAGAGGAGCGGGATGAAGTCGCGACAATTTGAATCCCTTACAAAACGATCACAATACCAGTGCCTCCTAAAAGGCCGACCGTCATCATAACTAAACCTGGGCCAGTCCCGTATGAGAGTACTAAGGAGATTCCGTGGAATTACGGAGCAGAAGTCTTTTGTAATGGGGAGAAGGTGGAGTTGAAAAGTTCTTCAGCAGACTCAGTGGATAATCTGGTGGGTACAGGTGGCATGACCCGCAGCGGCGAGATCTTTGCGTCACCAGAAGTAGAGGCTGAGAGAGCTGCAAAAGGGAAGAGTAAGGTTACGGAAGAAAGCAATCCTCAGGGGAAGGAAAAGGAGTCTTTGACGAAGGACGTGGAGGAATTCATGAGATTAATCCGGAAGAGCGACTATAAGATAGTCGAGCACTTGCAGCAGACGCCGTCTAAAATTTCTATACTGTCATTACTACTGTGTTCTGAGGCCCACATGAAAGCCTTACTGAAAATCCTTGACACCTCATATGTACCCCAAGAGATATCGGTCAATCAACTTGAGGGGGTGATGGCCCACGTGAACGCGGGGCACAGGCTCGAATTTACGGATCTTGATCTGACACCTAAAGGTCGTAACCATAATAGTGCACTTCATATTTCGGTTGAATGTAGGGGCACAGTCATGTCCCATGTGTTGGTTGACACTGGATCTTCCCTGAATGTTCTACCAAAGAAGGCCCTAATGAAGCTAGATACCCGAGGTATCATTTGTACGCCTAGTGACTTGGTGGTGCGCGCTTTCGATGGGACGCGCCGTTCAGTGTTCGGAGAACTGACCTTACCCATCCAAGTGGCACCTGAAGTTTTCGATACTGTATTCTACATAATGGATATACAGCCTGCCTACAGTTGTCTGTTGGGTCGGCCCTGGATTCATGCAGCGGGGGCCGTGACGTCTACACTCCATCAAAAGTTGAAGTATATGGTCGGTGGCAGCATTGTCATTGTATGCAGTGAAGATGATATACAGGTAAGCCACTTATCTTCATTCAAGTATATAGAAGTGGACGATGAGATCCACGAGACTCTGTGTCAGGCCTTCGAGGAGGTTCAAGTTAAAGATAAGTCTCCAACTACGAGCAAAGCGCCAGAGGTAGCAATATCGTCGTTCAAGGAAGCCCAAGCAGTGGTTCAGACTGGGGCAGCGCAAGGTTGGGGCCAAGTTCTGGACATCCCCAACAAGCAAGACAAGTTCGGTTTAGGGTACTGTCCTGCATCGTCATCATAGAGCGCTCCACGATTCAAAGGGCCAATTGTGTTCACTCCAGGAGGAGTTGTGTTTGAACGAATCAATGTTGTGTCCGATGTTGAAGGCAGAGATAGCAATCGTGACTTGGATTCATGGATAAAGCCCAGTTCCTAGAAGCTGGCAATTTTCATTTTATCATGTCATTTCTTTGCATTTGTAGTTTCTTTCCTGTCTACGTGCAATTTTCGCTTGTAAAAACTTGTCGTTTCTCAATTGATATTGATAATGGAATAAATATGCATGTTTTGAATTAACCCATTCGTGTTCACTTTATTGCTTTCTTTTATTTCAAACGCTTGTTTAAGTGGAATCCGGGGAGGATGACGAAATCGAAGAATGCATGAGCTGCCGATTGTATGCTCTTGGATAGAAAAACCTGTTGACGATATACAGGCATTATTCCAAATCCATAAACACCAGAGATATAAGGAAGATAATCCCTTGTCAACCCCTTTGAGCCTTGTAGTAGGAGTTTCTTTCTGAAAATGAAAAAACCTCAATCTTAACCTGGGGCAGGGTAGGTGTCAGTTAATTTGACCAAACGTTCAAATTGCAAAAGGAGTGCCCGTTCAGGGATAAATCACACATGTATAGGTCGTGCCTAAAAAACCACAATGGTTAAACCTTGCCAATAAGGAGTGAAACAGTCACAATCTCTTTTAACAAGTCAGACAAGCCGGTGTCACATGATTTGTTCAAAAAAAAAAGAGAGAGAAAAGAAAGAAGCCCGCTAAGTCGAATCTTACGAATAAGCGACTTAGGCAAAAATTAGGGTATCCCGCTGGACTTCAAAATCAGAAACTCAAAAGAGTTAGTCCAGGCAAAAATTAGGGAACGAAAAAGCGAAAAAACGAAAAGGATTACAAGAGAAAATCCTCAAACAAGAACGAAATCGTGTGACTCCAGGCACTACGAAGACGGAAAGGGAATGACTGTCACTTCAGAAAGCATGTGATTTCCTGAACCATCACTCCTATCATTCCACCTTTGAAAGGTGAACGCTAAGGTCGAATTAGCTGAACATAGGATTGGAGAACATCAAGGAGAATGGGTGGGTTAAAATGAATTTTGAGCCTTATATCCTTCCTTGTTAACCGTGAACCTGACCACGTTACAACCTTCAAAATTCCTAATTGAAACAGGTTTAGTTCGAGAGCATACTTCGGTAAAGATCACATCGAAACTGACTCCAAAAAGGATTCCTCTTACAGCGTTGTATTAATTTTGACACTTTGATAATTGATTCGTTCATTATATGTCATAAATTTTTCCGGTGAACAGGATTGGGTTTTGAAGAAAAAAAACTGTCATATGCATTGCATTTAATATATCTTCTATGCAAAACAACTTGTTTTACTTGCGAGTAAGCGCTTGACCGCAGGAAAGTTTCCACAGTGGAAAGTTTGATCAGGATAGAATGCAGAACGCCTGAATACTTCGTTGAGTTGTGGCCAACTATTATCAAATAACCCCCAGTAAGGTCAACCATCCAAGAATCAGCTAATCTGGGGCAATCAGGTCGAGATTTGGTAAATCTCTCACAATCGGGGGTACCACTCCGCAAACTAGTCAGTCAGAGGCAAAACCATTGCAAGGCTGGGGGCATGCCACCCTATGAGGAAAAGAATTTTTTCTTCTCCATACCTCTAGAGCTTATCCGAACTATTCAACCAAGGATCCTCTCAAGGTCCAGATTCTGGGTCAAGCCATCTCAGGGTCGTCTCATGGCAAGCTATTTTATTCTCAGCGTAGACCTTCCCAAAAATCAGACTGGGGCAGGGGCATTACACTTGGGGAAAATTCTCAGAGAGAGTCGGATGAAGCTTATTTTTCCAACAAATCAAAGATCTTTCCCTAGAAGATGGAAGTTGCATCTTTACCCTCAGCAGTTGGTCAGGCGTACCTCTAATCCCCACAGAGTACGAGTATGGGTTTGTTCCCCAGCGAGTCGAGATCAGATTTCTCTCCACCAGGCATGTGTGGAATATGCTCCAGCAAGTCGTTCGTGACCCCCAACAGTGTAAGATGTGTTCCAGGGAGCATGCAGGACCTTCACCCCGTTCCTCAGCAAAAGTCGCTCATCCCCAGCAGAGATTTGTTCATCTCCAGTAAAGTTTGTAACTCCAGATTTGTTGGTATGTCCCTCAGTAGAGTTGTGACCGTATCTTCCAAAGTTGTTCAGAGTTTTTCTCCCCAGCATGGAGCTGTGGTATTCAGACATCAGTTTTTACGTTGAGTATTCAGGCTCCGGTCAGTACGTTGAGTGTTCAGACTCCGGTAAAATCAAGCAAGGGTCCAGACCCCTATTAGTGTTCGTGGCTATTCCGTTGAGTATCCAGGCTCCGGTAATCTCCAGTGTGTATTGATTCTTTCTCTCGTCGAGTATGCGGACTCCGGTAAGGATTTTGTAAGGTGATCTTGATAAGTATTTGTAGTATTATCTTTCCAATTTGTATCTTCGTCGAGTATCTAGGCTCCGATTTGTTTGCTTCGTCAAGTGTTCAGGCTCCGATCTGTTTGCTTCGTAAAGTGTTCAGGCTCCGATCTGTTTGCTTCGTAAAGTGTTCAGGCTCCGATCTGTTCGCTTCGCTGAGTATCCAGGCTCCGGTGCGTGTTTGTCCGTCGCGTATTCAGACTCTGGTTTGCTGCTTCGTTGAGTGTTCAGACTCCGGTGTGTTTTTATTGAGTATCCAGGCTCCGATTTGTTGCTTCGTTGAGTATCCAGGCTCCGATTTGTATCTTCGTTGAGTATCCAGGCTCCGGCGTGTTTGTCCGTCGAGTATTCAGACTCTGGTTTGCTACTTCATTGAGTGTTCAGACTCCGATGTGTTTTCGTCGAGCATCCAGGCTCCGATTTGTTTGCTTCGTTGAGTATCTAGGCTCCGGCGCGTATTTGTCCGTCAAGTATCCAGGCTCCGGTTTGCTGCTTCGTTGAGTGTTCAGACTCCAGTGTGTTTTCGTTGAGTGTTCAGACTCTGATTCGTTGCTTCGTCGAGTATCCAGGCTCCGGTTTGTCGCTTCGTTGAGTATCCAGGCTCCGGTGCGTATTCGTTCGTCGAGTATCCAGGCTCCGGTTGCTGCTTCGTTGAGTGTTCAGACTCCGGTGTGTTTTCTTCGAGCATCCAGGCTCTGATTTGTATGCTTCGTTGAGTGTTCAAACTCCGGTTTATTGCGTTGAGTGTTCAGAATCCGATCTGTTGCTTCATCGAGTATCCAGGCTTCGATTTGTCGCTTCGCTGAGTATCCAGGCTCCGGTGCGTATTCGTCCGTCGAGTATCCAGGCTCCGATTGCTGCTTCGTTGAGTGTTCAGACTCCGGTGTGTTTTCATCGAGCATCCAGGCTCCGATTTGTGTGCTTCGTTGAGTGTTCAGACTCCGGTTTGTTGCGTTAAGTGTTTAGGCTCCGGTGTGTTTTCGCTGAGTTGTCAGACTCCGGTTTTTGGAGTTGAGTGTTCAGACTCCGATGTGTTACGTTGAGCATTCAAGCCCCGACTCCTCCGTCGAATATCCAGATTCCGGTGAAATTTCCAATTTGTAACGTTTTGCTTTGTCCGTTGAGTGTTCGGACTCCGATAAAGGCAGTTGGGTATACAGATCTTAGTAAGTGTTGCGATAGTACTCTCTCTCCGTTGAATGTCCAGATTCCGGTGAATGTTCGGTTGTGATGTATTGCTTCATCCGTCGAGTATCCAGGCTCCGGTAAATCCCCAGTGAAATCACTAGTTACGTCGAGCATCCAGGCTCCGGTCAGTGCGTTGAGTATCCAGATTCCGACATATTTTGATGTGGCCCTATCGTGCGTTGAGTATTCAGATTCCGACGATTCGAAAGATTGTTCTTTGGCCCATGTGGTATTCAGACCATGGCCAGTTACGTATTTCCTGAAGCAGAGTTACTTGATTAAGTTTCTCTTTCCCTTGGTGGGATGTTCAAGATGTTCATTATGCTCGTTTTCTTCGGAGATTCTATCCCAATCAGAGTTTGCAGTTTATTTCTGCGATTGGCAAATTCCCGGGTTCTTTTGGTATTCAACTGTCTTTTACCTTGATTGATTGAAAGTCGTTCGCTTTTCACTCATTCAGGTCCAAGTCGCTTGAATAGGGGCAGCTGTTGCACCCCAAAATTTGCCCAACCTTTTCCTTCTTGTTTTTGCATTAGCATAACATCATCATAGCATTATCATAGCATTGCATTAGCATTTATGCAGGGGATCAAGTGTGATAAACTTCAAGATTTTAATGGGCTAGCTCATGGTTGAAGATTGATGAAAGTGATTTTGGTGAAAACATGTGAAATGGCCTAGTTTGGTATTTTGTCAAAATTTAACCAAACCAATCCATATTTGTACTCATTTCGAATGGAAATCATGTTTTAAGAACAATGACATTATTACATTTTTCATTTGAGGATTTTATCATGAGCTATTTCGAGATTTCTTACAATTCAAGTAACATAATGGATCTTGGGCTTGGGCTTAGAAACAAGGAACTATTGTGGGCCTTAAACCTTCCTTATGATGCAAGGAATATAAGAACTAAAAATCAAGGCATTTGCATTCCTCTTCACCATTTTTTCCATTTTTCCCACATTTTTCTACACTTGAAAACTCAAAATTTCAATTCCGTTTTTCTCCCATTTTTTGTTCATTCCACCATTGCAAATCACTTCCACATCATTCTTACAATTGATTCATCCATTTTTTGGCCATAATTGATGCATGAACCAAGCTACACAACTCCATTAAAGTGAGCTCCAAGTGGAAAATTGATTTTCGGTTTTACACCATTTCAAGGCTTTCTTCCCATCCAAACACCTTCCTCATCAATTATAGAACGTGTCCATATAGTTTTCTCAAAGAGTTTGTGATTATTTGAAGCTCTAGAAGTCAAATTTCAGAGGTACATACTTTTCACCATAGCTCACGAATTACTAACCTTTCATGCGCCATTTTTATACCATTGCACTCCTCTCATCTCCTATTTGAATTCTGGTACAAAAAAGATCATTTTTGTGACAATTTTTGGTTCTTGAAGTTTTCTTGGATGCATTCGATTTGAAGGAATTAATGGATAAAAGTGAAGTTTGATGTTATATTTGGAATGCCCATGAAAAAATAATAAGGTTTGGCTCAAGAAAAAGTGATTTTGGTTAAGAAATGAGGAAATGGGAATTTTTGCCAAAGGTTGAAGATGACCGGAATTGTTTCCGGCCACCACGAGCATGCCGGACCGCCGCGGGCTCCTCCCTCCCTCCGTTTCCGTTTGACGTTTTCCAGGACAAGCAGTTGTCGTCCGATCGGGCGGGATCCTTGACCGCGGTATGCCGATCGTACCGCTCCCACTGCGTCCACGTCGCGCCTCGCGTGGCTCCCAGTCAGCTGCCAACACAGCGTGTATGCCAACTCAGTCGGCTTGTGTTCCCTCACCCCTGTTCGAATCCCAGCTGTGACGTTTCTGATTTATTTCCACTTATTTCTTGTTTTCCTTATGTTCTCTCATATTTTCCTTTATTTCCATGTTCTTTCATTTCTCTTATTTTCATATACTGATTTCAAATAATCATAAAATTAGGAAAATTAATCTTTTTGATCCCCGTTTTTTTGTGCTGAATCTTTAAGATGTTTTGAATTTTATAGAACTGGAATTATAATTTTACCATTTTCTGACGTTTTCTTTGGATTTTTTACATTTGGGGTGTCATAAGAATGTAAATACTTGTGTCATGATTTTGTTGATTTTCTTTGACCTATCAATTCGTCATTTAAATGCCAAATCTTTTGCAGGGTATTCATACACATATTGAGGTATTGTGATATATTTTTGTTGGAATTTTATTGTACCATTTTAATTGGTTTTGAATGCTTTCTTTAAAATGCTCCATTTTAACCTTTCTTTTGGTATACATGACATAGTTTCAACTTGTTTGGCCATTTCTCCTTGGATATTTTTGTTGTATCTCTCACCCCTGGTTTGTGGCTTGATATAGGGCATTGGAGATTTTTATTTGAATTTTTTAGCACCATTTACTATTTTTTTTATATTTTTGTATTCAGACTTGTAATTTGGACTTTCGAACGGACCTCGGTTTTATTTTGGCTCCAACGGCCTCGAATTGTTTGTGTGGTGAACGCTAGGGTTCCTATTGCTTATTATAGACTTTATATAGGATGTGTAGATCATTGATTGGCTGGTTTTATCATACATAATTGCCCATTAGGTTCCATATTTCCGTGATAGCATGTTATGATTCCAAATCGTAGTATACGTATGTCATTCGTAGGTTTTATTGCCTCGTATCTCTTTATATTCACTTGTGGCCAAGATTGTATGTTTATAATAGGAAATTTTCCATTCATTATGGGCTTGAGGTTGAGATGACTTGCCTCCCTCACTTGCATTCCATGTTTACTGTTATGAATTTGCATTTCCTGTATGCTGTTTATTTCATCTGTTTTCTGTTGCTTCCTTTGCCTTTCCCTTAGGATCTCCATTCCTTCTTGTTGAAGATGGAATGTGATAGAAATTAGGCTTTGAAACCATGTATGACAACATTAGGGTAGCCTTCCCTTTTGCAAACTTCAACCTTAGGACGAACTTGGCATGATAACGTTAGGATTAAACTAGTCTCCCCGTAGTAAGCCCGAACTATGTTTGCTCTGATCTTTCATACCAGATGAAAGTACGTAGGCACGAGATGCGATATCTCGGCGAGCAACCTTCCCCCCTTTTACCCGTAGTTAGGCGAACTACGTTGACTCTGATTTCTCGTTCCAGACGGGAATACGTAGGCATAAAGTGCGATACTTTGCCGAGTCACTTTTCTTTTCTTTTGTCCTCAAGCCCTTAGCGTAGATAGTATTAATCACACCCTTATTAGATAAACAACAAGAGTGGATCCCATCGAGTACGATGGACGTGAGGGGTGCTAATACCTTCCCCTTGCGTAACCGACTCCCGAATCCAGGATTTGGTTGCAATGACCATTCCTTTCCCGTTTTGCGTTAGGTTTACTCTGAGCGTTTCCTTTCCCTCCGTTGGGATAAATAACGCACGATGGCGACTCTTCTGTTCTGCCGGCGCGGATTTTCGCAGTAGCGACAATATGCCATGGCTGCCCCATTGTGGTTCTTTGTCAAGAACTCTAGTTTCCATGATCATGATACTTGTTTTGTTAATATATTGTCATTTGTAAATGATATGTGGATTTTGTATTACCAAGTTTGTGATTAGATTTCATGCTTAACTTGTTTGTGAAGTTTTGGTCATGTGGGAGTTTTAGGGGTCAATGTTGAAATGATAATGTGCTTGCCTTAGGCTTGTTAGACCTAGCTCATTAGTGATGTTTGACTCAACTTGTAAGATTCCCCCTGCCTTTGATCATGCTTGAATCAATATGGCTCTTGCTTTGGCTCTTATGCCATTTTTTGTGTCATCTTGCTTATCACTACCATGAGTTATGTATTGTTTTGTTTATGCTTATTGTTTTTTGTATCTCAAATCATTGGTTAATGTGTATGAAGGCTTGCTTGCCTATTTGATTTGTATGAGCATGAGAAATATGAGTTTAGCCATTAGGGCTGTTGTGAGGTATTGATGATTTTGCTGTCAAAACTTGTTTCAACATATCATTTTTGAATTGAAGCATCTTTGGTTGATTTTAAAATTGGAGAGTCATTTGTCATTATATTTAGGGATTGTGTATTGTGTTTGTGAGTTCAAAATCTTCATTATGTGTTCAAACTGTTTTGTTATGCCTCATTTGCATTTTCAAAATATCATGATACCACCAAACATACTACATCCTTTCTCAATCATTTTCTACTTAATTCATGTGCATAATATCATTGCCTTACTCATTTGAAACATGTATGTATTATCGTTTCTTCCCAACTGTCATGGATATGGCCTGCTGCATATTTAAGTTGTTGTTTCCATATATCATGAGCTCCAAAATGCTTTTTTTCTGTTTGGTAAGTTTTGATCCATTTCCTGAGCTTAATCTCATCTGTTAGCATCATTGTGACATGTGTGTAGCAGTTGTTTCATCAAAGAATTCATTGCTTGTCAAAAATGTCTGGCTGTACCAAAGCTTATTTTCAAAACAACTTGTTATTGCAACCAACATGTCAATTTCTGTGCCAGCTGCAATGAGCTTAATTTCAATGCATGATCACTTTCCTTATTATATTTATGATGTGTGTGGATGTTTGTTTTGGTCTGAAACTTCACAGTTTGAAAAACACCACCTGCTGCCATATGTATGCCAAGACAATTTTTCTCATTTCTCACAACAACATGCCAATTTTCATTCCAACTGTCATATGCTCATTCTTGAAGTTAAAACTCATTCCTTACCATGATTATGATATGGGCACATTGTTCATTTGACCTATTCTTGCCTGCAACATCAAATTCACCTCCAATTGCTTCTCATGCTAGAATAAGCCACAACATACCAAAATTCTTGTTTGCTTGCATTTTGTTTGATCTTTGAGTTGTAACTCATTCATAATAATATGTATAATGTATGTAGATGATTTTTTTGGTCAATGTTTACCTACATTTGCATCTCACCCTCAAACTGCTCTTTTTAAGCCAAGACATACCATGAACATGCCAATTTCTTTCTTGCTTGCAACGTGACTAGTTTCTAAGTTGTGACTCATTCTCTTATGCATTTATGAGGTGTGCGTGTGATGTTTGTCAATATGAGGCCACTTGATTGTGATTGGACCAGTTTGTACCATCTGCTACTAATAGTTTTGAAAACCACTAAGGCACACACTTCACTTTTTGTGGCTTGATCAGTTTTGGGGTAACTCATTCATAGCTAGACCTCTAATAGCATATAAAACTTGTATGTACATTCTCAATCATTTTTTTATGTCCTATTCTTCTGTCATGACAGCTTCACTCCACATGTTGGTACAAATTGCAATTTGTTGGTCATATCCTTGTTGTGTGCGTTCCATGAATATCTTAAAGGATAACATCATTCCCTATCATATTTTGAACTTGTGTATGACATTTACTTGACCTCAAACTGTTCCACATCAGTTTTGATTCTCATGTCGCATTTATGAATACTTGAGCAGTTGACACCTAATTTTCAATCCCGTGATATATGTGAGCAATTTTGAAGTGTGGACACATTTGATTTGATGTTTTGAGTATGGTAGGAGGGTCTGCCCATTTCAATCATGTTTGTTTCTTGATCTAGCTTTCTAACTTGCAAGTTTTCTCTAATTTTAGTTAATAGGGCATAGCAGTTTTGTTTTGGTATTCAAGTTTGGTTTGGTAATTGTTATCACTTGCTCCTCATTGCATTTCCTATGTGTTGTTTGAGACAATCATGATATGCATTTCATCTTCCCATTCTGTCTTGACAGTGGCAGCAGTTTTTATGATTCATCTTGCGATTCATATGCCAAATCCCTGTTAGTTGATTTTTGCTTAAGCATTTAATATGCTAAACATTTGTCATGACATTTGAAACTTATATGTGCATGAATCAAACATTTTGTATGCCTCAGTTCCCTGTCATGACAGCCTGCTTTCATCATGTTTGAAATTGCATTTTGTTGGTCATTTTCTTGTTGTAGGCATTTCATGGTAACCTTAAGAGCTAAACTCATTTGTTATCTTATTTTGAACTTGTGTATGACTCTTTTCTGACCTCAAACTATCCCATATCATTTTTGATCCAAAGTGTGCACTTTATATGAATGTTTGAGCAGTTGCTATATGATTTTCAAATCCATGTTGTTTGTAAAAAATTTTAAGGTTTGGACACACCATGTGTGATGTTTTGAGGATGTATGTGAGGTCCTTTCATTTTAGATTGGTCTGTTTCTTGATTTACCTATCATGCTGGCAAGTGCCTTGAATTTTCTCTCATTTCCATATGACAGTTGTAGTTTTGACTCATGTGTGGGATGTTTGAATGTATGAACTTCATGTACATGATATTTGAGTTGTGTTTGAACCCTATTCCTGACCATAGCATGACTGGTGTGATCATTGTTTTTGAAAATGCAACCAATCACCAAAATAGCAAGTCCTATCGTGTTTTATTTTTTAGGCCTCATTTCAAAATTCCAGCTGTGCCATCTTGTTCCTTGTTTGAAAACACCCAATTTTGACTAAAATATCACTTGAATCCATTAAGAATTGAGTAAGTTGTGAATCAAAATGTATGTGGTAAAATGCTTGTTCTTGTTGTTTCATATTTTCCCAGAAATCCTTAAAATCACGCCTTATATATTTATGAGGGTGGATATATCAACGGATGTATAGCCACCCTAGTGGTAAGCAACTTACTCTTAAACACGCCTTTCACCAGCCAGACCTGGGTTCAATCCCTGAGGAGGATCAACCCTTTTGTTCCTTTTTTTTCTTTTTCTTGCGCGCGTGTGTGGGCTGAAGGGCGCGGGTTCAACTCCCACCCCTTGCACTTTCTTTTTTATTTTTCTTGTCATGTTTTATTTGGACATTAATTCATCCAAACTTCCAAATTTCGTAACTTGTTCATTTTTTATCCTTTTGAACCCATTCTTTTTGCAACATGCTTGTCTTAAGGTCTATTTTCATGTGGTAAAAAATTATTACATGTTGTTATTAATTATGATGTATTTTGTCCATTTAAACTTTAGTGCATTGTTAAGATCGCTATCCTTATATACCGTTGAATTCCCTTCAAACATGCTTGAATCTTCTTGTGAAATTTATTGACATGTGTTTGCTTGGTGTTTGTTAACATATCAAAGCTCTGTTTTCTTTTGGTTACCACCATGAACTTACATATCTTCCTCATAAAAAACCTCGGTCCCGTACCGAATTCATTCTCATAAACATCTTCAATCATAAAAATCATTTCCTCTTTGTGTTGAATTATATTAAGAAAGGATTAAGTGTAGACTTTTTCCTCTCCGAATATTAAGACGCTCACTGTAGTGTGAGTGGTCTTGATACTCATATTTCAATACAAAGACGCAACTTTATCCACCACCTATCTTTATCTACTATCTCTCTCCTTTCATAACTTCCCTCCGAAACCTTTATGACCTAAAACCTCGGTCACGCACCTAGTGTATTTTCAAACTCATTTTCGTAACAAAACTTGATTGGTTATGGAATGGTTAGGCGTAGGCCTTCTCATATCCCGAGTGCTGAAATTTACCGTAGGGTTTACAGTCGCAAAACACTTACCATTCAAAACCAAAAATACTTTAATAAGAGAATGAAGTTCTCTTCGTATTGAATTAAAGAGAGAGGATTGAGTGTAGTCTCCTTCCTCTCCAAGGGTCAGGATATTCACTTTAATGTGGGTGGTCATGATACTTGTCTTTCAATATGAAGACACCACGTTCGCCACACCTTTCATAACAAAAAACTTTGAGATAAAGAATTGGGTACTACCCGTAGGGGTTACTATCTAAGGACTTATCTCACCCCTAAAAACAATCCAACCAATCAAACGTGGCATCTTGCCTCACATGGCGAAAACTAATCAATCTTTCAAAAAGGATATGTTATGTCCGTTCTATCGCAAACAGGTAACACATAAGTCTCCTCACATGCGAGCAGCAAAACACCTAAACTACTAGAATGCACACGATAACATCATCCATAAAAACATCAACAAACCATAGGCCGAACTACGACTGCTCTGATTCTTTACTTCTTTTAAGTAAAGATACGTAGGCACAAGGGCCACAATCCTTGCTGAGCACATTCCCCCTATATCTGTAGTCCCACGAACTACATCGACTCTGATTTTCTTACATCCGTTAAGAATACGTAGGCCTAGGACCACGAAGTCCTATCAAGTCTGTTCTTTCTCTCTTCTTCCCCGTTGCCTCCTTTCTTAGTTTCTAAGTCCTCTTTCTTTACCCTTTGGAAAACACTTTTATAGCATAATATTTAAGCAAATAAATGCACACATCGACAAACAAATGGTTCCCATCGAGTACGATGGATGTGAGGGGTGCTAATACCTTCCCCTCGTATAACCGGCTTTCGAACCCGTTCTTGGTCGCAAGACCATCTTATCCATTTCTTTCTTAAGGTTTTATCCATATTTTTCTTTCCCCTCATGGGATAAATAAAGTTCGGCGGCGCCTCTTCTGTCTATCTTTTTTTCGCCTCCCCGTCGTTGCACGATGCATTTTTCGAGTAGCGACACATGTTCATAGAGAGAAGGGGGACACATGAGATGAACAAAAGGAAGAAATTTTTGGATCAAAGGCTATTTCTCTTGTATGTTGAATCTTTGAAGGTTTTCTTGGAGAATAAGGTTTAAGCAAGTGATCATTATGTTTTCTCATAATCACCACCATCTTCATCTCTTCTGTAAAAAAATTCAGATTCTCAACCTAAAAGGTGGGTTCTAACTAAGTTTCATTTGAGGAATTTAGCACCAAATTAGGTATGGTATGGTGGGTGGGATAGGTTAGCATGAATCACTACTACAGAAGACACATATATTCATGGTTGTGAAAGCCCTGTAATCATAGTTTAGCAACCATGGTAAGGTAGTGTATGGTTGTAAGTAGGCTATTTACAATCACATTCTATTGGTCATGGTAATAAATTGGAAAACATATTACATATAACCACAATTGTAATAAACAATCGTGGTTGTTTATTTTTGCCACATGGTTTGTCTGACTACAATAATAACTTTCATCATAATATATAATATTAATTATTTTAACACAAAACAACAAAAATAACAAAAACAAAAACAAAAACAACAACAAAAACAATAACAAAAACAACAACAACGAGAACAATAACAAAAACAAAAATAACAATAACAACAACAACAACAATAAAAACACATCTTTATTTATTGGCTCAGTATTAGAGTCTTTAACCTTGGCTTAATACCACTAATGTCAAACCTACAAAACTAACCTAGGAGGCGTGTAACATACCAAACACATTTGACATATGATGAACAACTACTATTTTGTAACACCAAATGGAATGAATAGGTCAAAAGAATGAGGTACCTTGAAAGTTCTTCAATGGTGATAAATATTAGAACCTATACAAAGAAAAATGGAAGAAAATGTATGAATAACATGGAAGAAAGCGCATAAAGAAAGATAAAGAAGAAGTAGTGTTGAAATTGATTACCCTTTATTATGAAGAATAAGAAATAGTTTTGTGGAAGAAAAAGAAAGGCGTAAGAAAGATGTTAGGGTTTTGCTTTGAGAGAGACAATTATTCTCTATTGAAGCGAGATAACTTTGCTTATATATAGTAACACCTTTCACCACAGTTGATATTAAAAACAATGATTAAATGTATATACTTTTCACAATAATTTCTAGTAATAACCGTGGTGATGGGTATTTTAATTTTAAGATATATATATATATATATATATATATATATATATATATATATATATATATATATATATATATATATATATATATATATATATATATATATATATATATATATATATATATATATATATATATATATATATATATATATATATATATATATATATATATATATATATATATATATATATATATATATATATATATATATATATATATATATATATATATATATATATATATATATATATATATATATATATATATATATATATATATATATATATATATATATATATATATATATATATATATATATATATATATATATATAATAAGAGTATAAGGACAAGTCCTTTTTCTAACGAAAATAGAAAATTGTTGGTGCTGAGATTTGAAGCGTGTAACCTTTCATCTATCACCAAGGTTGGTATAACTAGTTGTAATGAAAAGTCTTGTAATAAAATATAAAATAAAAATCAGAAGCATAACAATTAGTTATTATTATGGTAGATTAAACGGCCGTAGTAATATAGTAGTTACCAAATATATAAACGGTCGTAGTAAACATGAATTGTCATGTGTGAAGATGAGAAAAATACACAAGAAGGGGGGTTGAATTGTGTTTTTTGTTTCTTACCGTTGCCTTTGATTAGAGCTCAGAATCTAAACTGGTATACAGATTATGATTATACGTTGCAGCGGAATGTTAACAGAAGTAAATAAAAGATAAAGAACACACAAAGATTTATATTGGTTCCTCCCAAAAGAGAGTATTCTAGTTGTTGCACCCCAAAATTTGACCAACAATTATTTATTCATTGAGTGTTTGAAAGTGGATGCCTTCATCAGAAAGTTCAAGAGATCCTCAGAGGAATGGGTTGAAACCAGGGTTGTGTGCTTCATAGCTTGAAAGTTGTGGGTGCCCCTCAGATGATTCTGAGACTTTGAGAATGAACTTGATGTTTTGAGAAAGCCTATGAGATGTCATGATAGCCTTCATGAAGCCCATAGAAGTCATTATGCAAGAGTTCAGAAGATTCAACCATAAATGATAGAATTAGGGTTTTGACTGGGTCAACCCTAGGATAACTGAAGATTTGGGAAAGGTTGAGACCCAATCCAAGGGCCATGAGATCATGTAATGATGCATAGAGATGATATAAAGATGATTACTAGGCCAATTCATCATGAGTGAGGAGTTTGAGAAGTTTCAAGTCAGGGTCCCCAAGGATTGTCAGTGAAAAACCCTAATTTGATCCCTATCTTCCAGGCAGTTTTAGCTCAAGTTGTTATTGATATCTCACCTTCCCCACAACATGAATGTTGTAGAGCTTGTTCTAAGCTTTAATTTGAGTGGTGGAAGTCCTTGATAGGAGTTACAGAGCTCAAGTTATGGTTTTGACAAATTACAGGTCAGTTGAGGTGTGTGAATCTGGGTCCTTGAAAGTCACCCAACTTGCAGACAACTTTTGCCCTAGTAGGGTGATTCCTATGACTTCTTGGTCAACATGAATGTTGAAGAGAATCTTCTTAGCTTTAATTTGAGTGGTAGAAGTCCTTGATAGGATTCATGGAACTCAACTTATGGTTTGAACAAGACAGGGGTATTTTGGTCATTTGTCAGTTATAGGTCATTTTAGCCAATGCCTAAAACTCCTATTTCCAAGCCTCAAATGGAAAAACTCAAAACATGAAAGTTGTTCAAAATGGGATTTTAAGTCTAGAAAGAAGGTCATGAATTGTTGGAAAAGCCCATAGCATGAAGTTACATGATTGGTCAAAAATGAACTAAAAATGGCATATAAGTTTGAAAAGTTGAATTTGAAAATTGGTTTGGAAGATCCACAAATCCAAAATAGCTCATCCAATATATCATTTTGATTGGAAACATCATTTTGAGAACATTGGTTTAAATAGAATTTTGATTTAAGGCTTTAAAATGGGTGATGCTTTGAAAACTTGTTACTTGAAAAAGAAGGCATCTTGAAAAAACCTTACACAAGGCAAGGAGGAGGCTGGTTTTCACTCCTCCACACTCAATATCTCTCATAAGGAGAATTTGGCACTAAAAGAAGGATTTGGTGCATGAGATGTAGCTTGTTCAAAATCTCATTAAAGGAGAAGTTCCACACTTTTCTAGATGATTCTAGAAGGATCCAGCTCCTTCCATCCATCATTATATAAACAGTGATCCACAAGGAGTTCAGGGTTGGTGATAGAAGGAGATTTCAGAGGAGAGAGAGAGAGAGAAATAGCCATTGAAGCACTTTCTTCAAGTTCAAGCAATTCAAGAAATCTTCATCTACAAGCCATCTCTTTCACAACAAGTGCAAACAGAAACTTGTGCATCACAAGAGGATCTCATTGCAGCCATTACAAGCCTTGAATCCATTCCCACGAGCACCTACCATCATCACTTGACAGGTTGGTTTCTCTCCATAATTCTCCTAATTTATGCACTTTCAAGTAGTTCTTTAGGTATAGGATTGATGCATTAGGTTAGTTGATTAAACCCTAGGAGTTTGAGAGCTCTGTAGGTAGATCCATGGCAGGTGTTAGTTTCTTTAATCTTCAGGAGCAAGCTTTGTAGTGAGTTTTAACTAGCATGGATTAGGTTAGATTAACTAGGGTAGCATGTAGAGCAAGTTTAGATCCTTAGGTTGAAGCTTCACCATGGTTGATCTCAGATGAACATGGTGGAACCATGATCTTAAGGTCTTCTGTTTGAATGATCTAGGGGGAGTTAATGAAAACTACACGTATGGCTGTGTTCCTCTTGATTAGTAGAAGACTTTTCGTTTTGGAATCGTGGCATTTCATCCACTGAGCGGAGAGAACGAGTGGGGAGAAGTTTAGTGCATGGAGGGAGGGTTTCTGCAAAACCCTAGTTTGAGTTGGGACGATGGCCAGATGCCGTTGGATGAGTCCCCAGCTTTTGACCTTTTCCTTTCATCGTGCGGCTCAAATTCAATCTGAGAATGGGAGGGAAATTCGCAGCCAAAACGCCGCGTTTTGTTAAATTAGGGGCGCCTGGGCTGGGTCCATTTCTATCCGCACCCCCCCTTTATCTGGCCCAAATAAAACTAACTAACGCGTCTTACTTATCACACCCCCCTCCCTTTTAATTGTTTTAAATTTCTTTTGATTTCTTTTAATATTTTTCTTGTCTTTAAAAATTCATAAATAAATGAAAAATAACTCTTTTTTGTCCATTCTTTTTTCTATGTTGAGATAATTTTGTGTAGAAAAATATAAAAATAAAAATGGAATTTTATTTTTAATGTAGAATTTTTAGTGGTATTTTCTTTAATATAGTGTATTTTCTTTCTTTTAGTTGATACCTCATTTTGCAAGAATTGTTTTAGGACCTTCCTTTAGTCTTTTTAATCCATTCTTTTTTGTGCAATTAGATGATGAATCATAGTCCCCCATAGGATTTATTCTAGAATTTTAGAATTAAATTTTGATTAGTTTAGTTAGGGTAGATTTAGGGTATCCTAATTAGGGTTTAGGTTGTGCTTAGGTGAAGAAATTCATTTTCTTTGAATAGTTTTGTCTTGATTTTTAGGTAGAGGCCCATGTAGATGTTATGGGTAGATAGTGTAGACCCTTGTGAATAATTGTTAGAGTTTTCCCCATTGGTTTAGTATTTTTAGGTATTTTCTGAAGTTGCCTATTGATTCTGTCTGCCCTGTGGTTATCTGTTCATATTTGGGGTTCATTGTGGGGAATTTGTTGTGGGGCTTGTGTTGTCTTGAAGACTTTGTTGGAGAGCATCATGAAGAGAAGATTGTAGATCAAGACTCAGAGACCCAGAGCTTGGCTTGTTCCCTGTCTGTGAGGTTTGAGATCCTGAAGTTTGGAGGAAGTTCATGGTACTTTCCTGAGGAAGGCACTATGAATGACTTTCATTCTTTCTTCTCACCTCTTTCTTAAGTATCCAATGATGTTGGAGCCAACTTGTGAGTTTAATTTCTCCTGAGGAGGAATGTAAACTGATCACATGTTGTTGAGCCACATGGGATACAATTCCTAAGTGGAAGCCTCCTAGTACTTTCCTGAGGAAGGTCCTATGGGTCTATTCACTTAGTTCCATTAGTTTATCTAGGATTTCTCAAGTATCCAATGACGTTGGAGCCAACTTGTGAGTTTAATTTCTCCTGAGGAGGAATGTAAACTGATCACAGTTGTTGAGCCACATAGGATACAACTCCTAAGTGGAAGCCTCCTAGTACTTTCCTGAGGAAGGTCCTATGAGTCTATTCACTTAGTTCCCCTAGTTCAGATAGGATTTCCTAAATATCCAGTGATGTTGGAGCCTGCTTGTGAGTTTAATTTCTCCTGAGGAGGAATATAAACTGATCACAGTGGTTGAGCCACATAGGGTATGACTCCTGAGTATACACCTCCTAGTGCTTTCCTGAGGAAGACACTATGAGTCTGCTTACTTAGCTCCCTTTCTTTGGTAAGCTTGTTCTGAAGCTTGAAGACTGGGATTGAATTCTCTTGTTTAGGGTCTTGCTTTAGTGCTTAGATTTGATTCAGATTCTGTGTTAGGGTTAGGATTAGATGTAGATCTTTTCTTTCTCAAGCATGTGTTTTGTTTGCCTGATGGCACTTCATTCCCTTTATCTGTTATTGCTTGACAGCTTGTTGTTTATCTTCGGTATGATTGCTGTTATTTCATGACTGGCTTGAGGTCGAGACGAGCTTGTGGAGGCTGAAGCCCCACACACATTTCCTCCCTCACTTGCATTGCATGCATTTTACTGTTAAAGCTGATGCTTTTGTCTGTTTTGGTGTATCATTGACATGATCCCTTAGGACTCTCATTTCCTTTGATAAGGATTTGATGATAGACTTTTAGGTTGAAACCTATGCATGACAACATCTAGGAGTTCCCTGTTCAAACCTCAACCATAGGATGAATCCATGGCATGATAACAGTAGGACTTGATAGTCTCCCTCCTAGTTGGGCCTGTTCTCTTCTCATCTCAAAGCAGTTTAAGATACAGTAATCATGAATGATTTCTCTCGTACGCTACGAGCCTTAAGCCATCTGAGGATGGATGTTTAGCATGGTACCCTTTGGGTGACATGCGACGCATTCGCTCTCAGGTCATAGTCTCTAGTGCGGTTGAAATCGCAAACACAATAAAAAACATTTCTTTCAAGAGATAACCCGTAGTTAGCCGAACTACGTTTGCTCTGATCTTTCATACCAGATGAAAGTACGTAGGCATAGGATGCGATATCCTAGCGAGCAACCTTCCCCACCTTTCCCCGTAGTTAGCCGAACTACGTTGACTCTGATTTCTCATTCTCTGATGAGAATACGTAGGCATAAAGCGCGATGCTTTGCCGAGTCATTTTTCTTTTCTTTTTCAGCCAGCCTTGATAGGTAGATAGATTATAACCAACCCGTCCAAGTAAACAAACAAGCGAGGATCCCGTCGAGTACGACGGACGTGAGGGGTGCTAATACCTTCCCCTTGCGTAACCGACTCCCGAACCCAGACAATGGTTGCGATGACCTTGTCTTACCCTTATTCGTCAGGTTTTTCCGATCGTTTCCTTTCCCGCTCTGGGGGATAAATAACGAAAGGTGGCGACTCTTCTGTTTTGCCGGCACCTTATTTTCGCGCAAGCGACAGCTGGCGACTCTGCTGGGGACGAGATGGTTCCCTATGCGAGTCTCGCCTTGGGTTTTCTTCCTAGCTGTCTGGGCCTGTCCCCAGCAGCTGGCGACTCTGCTGGGGAACGAACCCAGAATCTCTGGTTTTGGTTCCCTATGAGAGTCAATCCTATCGTTTGTGTGTTTGCTTGTTGGGTTGCGTTTATTTATCGCATCTTTACTTCCCGCATTTTACTTCCCGCATTTTATTTCCCGCATTTTATTTCCAGTTCGATATGATTATCTGTGCTGCTGTGGGAGAGGGATGTTACTGTGAGTGAAAAGCCGGACCTGGGCTTGAGTACACACCTAGATATAGTTGCGGAGAAGTAGTAGACGAACCTGTCTGCTGAGCAGGCACAGTTCCCTATGAAAATCTGCGCTCAGACGAGATTCTTGCAGAGGTGCTCCTTTCCGGTCCTGAGGATCTGAGGGGAGTCCAGACGTGAGGATTGTCGACTCTTGGGACCGATCATTTGGAAGTCAGCTAAGAGAGGCCTCTTCATGACTTGATGATGCCACTCCTTCTGGGAATCGTATCGTCACCCATGAAAGTCTGTGACGCTGATGACCGCATAGGATGCCGTACCTTTGTCCGTGGATTAGGTCCATACCTGTGAGTGGGGTTGGGATGTTGCAGGAAACTTTGACCTCCAGACTACCTGGTTTTCTTGACAGTGAATCAGTTATGTTGGGTTCTCAGTTGCAGATATGTTCTTGACAGAGCGAGGGTTTGATCAGAGGATTTTATCATCGGGTGTTTGTCTGTTCTCGATAGAGCAGGCTTTGATCAGTGTATTATCGTCAATGGTTTGTTCTGGACGGAGCAGATTTTGAGTGGGGTCTGAAGATCTCATCGGCAGTTGTTGTTTGTTCTTGATAGGGCAGATTTTGAGTGGGGTTTGAAGATCTCATCAGCAGCTGTGTGTTTGTTCTCGACAGGGCAGATTTTTGATTTGGGGTCTGAAGACTTCATCAACAGATGTTACTTGATCTTGCATCCGGGGTCTTTATTATCAGGCCCTTGTTCCTGTTTGGGCAGAATTTTGATCTCGATCCTATCAGATGGTTATTCTCGGCAGATCAGATCAGTGGGGTTTACGCCGGGGTTTCTTTCTCATCAGTGACTGTTGACACCGTATCTCCACGGCAGCCACCTGGATATATTGTTGCATACCTGCATTTTGCATTAGCTTGCATAATCATTCCATTAGCGTGTGTCTGTGACAGGTACCGTTTCCCTGATCCAGGATCTCTCGCCTCTTATTGCGTTACTGCAGCCTTTCTCAGGAAGACTGATGCGTACGAGTTCTCGGTCCTTGATATGTCGAATCTGACTATTGCTATGTGAGGTTACTGTTTCCATGATTGGGCCCAGATTCCTCTCCTTATTATTGTCAACAGGTGCCAGGATCGGGGGATAATCTCTCAAGCACACAGACACACGCATGCATCTGCATAAAGCATTTTTGCATGACATACATTCTGTTACCTTTTCCTAACCTTTAATCTTGACAGGTTTTTCAGGTACTCAGGTCCCGAGCTGCTTTCGATCTCCAGGATTGATCAAAGACTCATCCACCGCTACTCAACTCGCGCTAATCAGACGAGAATCATGGACCAGGTACAGTCAGATGTTCAAGAGCTTCGTGAACGGATGGATCGTTTTATGGAGCTGATGCAGGTAGTTGCGAATGGGCAAGACCAGCTTCGTACTTTGGTTCAACCTCTCATCTCCAGGGTTGACAGTAATGGAATACTTCACGGCGGGGCCGTGCCCACTCCTCCTCAAGGGGATACTCCACAGAACGCTGTTCCTGCTGCCGGGGGCAACGGCAGTGCTAACGGCAATCTTATGACTAATCTCGGACTTAACGCGGCTGGCGCCGTCAATGGTAGCTTGGGAGCCAATGTTAACATAGGGCCGGTCAACGGCAATGTTGGTGCAGGAAATATGGTGGTGCCTCAACCGTGGCTGGAGGACCATCAGGATGACATATTCTCTCAGAGAGGTGTAGAGGCTGAATTGACTGCTGAGGCTCGACTCAGGTTCAAGGCGCTGGAAGACAAGATGAGAGATATAGAAAATCAGAACACATTGGGCGTTGACATGTCCAAACTCGGGTTGATTGCTGACTTTAAAGTACCTCACAAGTTCAAGGTGCCTATCTTTGAGAAGTATAGGGGCACCACCTGTCCCCGCGTTCACCTCCGATCTTATTATAGAAAGATGTCCGCTTATTCTGACGATGAGAAGCTGCTGATGCACTTCTTTCAGGATAGTCTTTCTGGTCCATCGCTCGAATGGTATATGGGTTTGGAGCCCGCTGCTGTGCGCACCTGGAAAGATCTTGCAGAAGCGTTTGTTCTCCACTATCAATATAATAGCGACTTGGCTCCCAACCGAGTTCAGCTTCAGAATCTCTCGCAGCGGAACAATGAAAGCTTCAAAGAGTACGCCCAGCGGTGGCGTGAATTGGCTGCTCGGGTCCAACCACCGATGGTTGAGCGTGAGTTGGTGCAAATGTTCGTGGCTACCCTTCCTGGGGTCTATTATGAAAAGCTGGTCAGTGGCATGTCTGGAACATTCTCGGCTCTCATCACTTTGGGCGAGCATGTTGAGAACGGTATAAAGATCGGAAAAATTCAGGGCGAATCATCCTCAGCTGGAGGAGCTAGCAAGAAACCCTATACTGGCAAGCGTCGAGAGGGAGATGCCAGTGCTGTCACTAATGCTAGGAGAAAGGGCAAGGGCCCTCAGCCTCAGATTGCTAGCATAAACATCCCGGCTGCTCCCCCGCAGCCACAGCAGCAGCCCCAGCAACAGAATAATCAGGGATATAAGAGATATCAGAATCGGGGTCCCTTGGCAAACCGTCATCTTGAAACTCCACCTATGTCATATGCACAGCTTCTGCAAACGTTGCTTCAGCTCCAATTGGTTCACAAGAGGACGATGGCTCCCTTAACAGGGGCACCCCCACCAGAGTATGATGCTAATGCTACTTGTGAATTTCACTCTGGGGCACCTGGCCATACGGTTGAGAATTGTAAAGCTTTTAAGCACAAAGTCCAGGACTTGGTGGACGCCAAGGTTATCAACTTTTCTGACAACGTGCCTAACATCACCAAAAACCCGATGCCTCATCATAAGGGGGGCGGAGTGAATGCTGTTATCACGGAGGAGAGTGCGGGCTTGCTGACCAATGTCAAAGATTTGAAGACGCCGTTGAGTTTTGTTAAGGCTAAGTTGCTGAAGAAGGGCTTCTTTCCTGGATGTGGAGAGTTATGTATGGCTTGTGCTACACTTCCTGATGGGTGTGAGCAGCTGATCGAAGGTATCCAAAGTCTGATGGCCGAGGGTATTTTGCAATTCAGTCGGAGCGTTGAGAATGCGTCAGGGGAAGTCGTGCTGAAGCAGGCAGACGAAGTTGCTACCATTACCATTCCTCGTCACCCTATTACTATTTCTGCGCCCCGTCCGCCTTCTATCACCATCACCAGGGCCGGACCAATCCCATTCGAGAGTACCAATGCCGTTCCATGGCATTATGGCGCCGAAGTTTATTGTAATGGTCAGAAGATAGAGCTTGAGCCATCCGGATCGACTGCGCAGAATCTTACCGAAGTCAGTGGTATCACTAGAAGCGGAAGAGTATTCGCACCAGCAGAGGTTGCAGCAGAGAAAGTGGTCCGAGCTGACGCTGTGGATAAAGGAAAAGGTAAAGCCGTTGAAGAGGTCCCTGCAGGGGCAGAAAAGGACTTGCTGGTTAAAGATGCAGAAGAGTTCATGCGGCTAATCAAGAAAAGTGACTACAAAATTGTAGATCATCTTCATCAGACTCCGTCAAAGATCTCGATTCTTAACCTGTTGCTGTGTTCTGAAGCACACCGCAACGCATTATTGAAGGTATTGAATGCTGCATACGTGCCGCAGGAGATATCAGTGAATCAACTCGAGGAAGTAGTAGCCCATGTCAATGCTGGTAATGGGCTGGGATTTACAGATCTGGAGCTGACTCCTAAGGGAAGAGATCACAACAGCGCCTTGCACGTCTCAATAGAGTGCAGAGGCACGATTATGTCACATGTCCTGGTGGATACGGGCTCCTCGCTTAACGTGCTTCCGAAGAAGGCACTGATGAAGTTGGATACCCGTGGACTGCTGTGCACGCCCAGTGATCTGGTCGTGAAGGCCTTTGACGGAACCAAGCGCCACGTCTTCGGAGAGTTGACCCTGCCAATTCAAGTTGGTCCAGAGACATTCAATGCGGTTTTCTACATCATGGATATCATGCCCGCCTATAGTTGCCTCTTAGGTCGGCCGTGGATCCATTCTGCTGGTGCCGTAACGTCCACGCTGCATCAGAAGCTTAAATATGCTGTTGGGGGCAGCATAGTGACAGTCTGTGGAGAGGAGGACATCATGGTAAGCCACCTGGCGTCCTTTAAATACGTTGAAATGGATGGTGAGATCCATGAGACTCTTTGCCAAGCATTTGAAACCGTCAGGGTGAAGGAGGTAGCTCCCGTTGTTGCAGAGAAGCAAGAGTTGAACCTCTCCTCATTTAAGGAAGCTCGGGCTGTTGTCGAAGCTGGTTCCACCCCAGGTTGGGGGCATGTCTTGGATATACCAATCAAACAGGATAAGTTTGGATTAGGGTATTCTCCTGGAGCTGAAGCTTCATCTTCTTCTGGCAGTTCGTCTCATGGGAAAGGGCCGATCTTATTCACCAAAGGAGGAGTAATTTTCGAGAGCATCAACGCTGCGTCAGAGGACAGCGGGGACAGTGATTGCGATCTTGACGCCTGGATTCAACCGAGCAAGCCAGGCGAGCACCTCCACAATTGGACCATCAAGGAGATTATCAAGCTGACAAGTGAAGAGTAATGATTTGCTTTTTACAATCTTTGTACAGCCCTATGTCCTGCCCGGGGCATAGTGGTTTTACTGTCAGGGCCTTGTTGGATTATGTGTATGCATTTTGCTAATAAATAAAAGGCGTTTTCTTCGTAATCAAATGTTGTGTTCTCTGTTATTCATGCTTTATGTTTGTTTCGAAAAACAGCAAAATGGCAACGAGGTTTGTGCTAACCTGCATATTCTTGCTTTAAACTTAACCCTTGTTATTGCAGGATCCACATAACAGATGACATCGACTCTGGACCCTCTACGGCTCACTACGACTTTGATTGCCCGATCTATCAAGCCGAGGATGAGATTGATGAAGACGAGGACCTTCCGGAAGAGTTGGCCCGCTTGTTGAGACAAGAGGAGAAGGTTATTCTGCCTCACGAGGAGGATATTGAGATTGTAAATCTGGGTTCTGAGGAGCTCGTCAGAAGTGTCAGAGTTGGGGCTGCGCTGCAAAATGATGTCAAGCATAGACTGTTCGAGATGCTTCGAGAGTATAGTGACGTCTTTGCTTGGTCATATGAGGATATGCCCGGGCTTGACACTGATATCGTGGTTCATCGCTTGCCATTGCGAGAAGATTGCCCTCCAGTCAAGCAGAAGCTCAGGAGGACGAGACCAGACATGGCTGTAAAAATCAGGGAAGAAGTCCAGAAGCAGTTGGACGCAGGATTTCTAGCCGTTACCACTTACCCTCCGTGGGTCGCCAACATAGTGCCTGTACCGAAGAAGGACGGTAAGGTACGCATGTGCGTCAATTATCGGGATTTGAATAGGGCGAGCCCTAAGGATGATTTCCCGTTGCCTCATATCGATGTGTTGGTCGACAATACAGCCCAGTTTTCCGTGTTTTCGTTCATGGATGGCTTCTCCGGTTACAATCAGATTAAGATGGCGCCGGAGGACATGGAGAAGACGACGTTTATCACCCCCTGGGGCATGTTTTGCTATAAGGTAATGCCTTTCGGTCTGAAGAACGCAGGGGCCACTTACCAGCGGGCAATGGTAACTTTGTTTCATGATATGATTCATCATGAGATCGAGGTCTATGTTGATGACATGATTGCAAAGTCCCAAACAGAGGAGGAGCATCTGGTCAACCTATTGAAGCTGTTTGAAAGGCTTAGGAAGTTCAGGCTGAGGCTGAATCCTAGCAAATGCACTTTTGGAGTGCGGTCTGGAAAGTTACTGGGGTTTATTGTTAGTGAACGAGGTATTGAAGTTGATCCTGCGAAAATAAAAGCTATTCAAGAAATGCCAGCGCCGAAAACAGAAAAAGAAGTTCGTGGTTTCTTGGGCCGAATAAACTACATTGCAAGGTTTATCTCTCAGCTCACGGCCACTTGTGAACCGATGTTCAAGCTTTTAAAGAAAGATCAGGTAATTACTTGGAATGAGGATTGCCAGAAGGCATTCGACAAAATAAAGCAGTATCTTCAAGAACCTCCAATCTTGATACCCCCAGTGGCTGGACGGCCATTAATCATGTACCTGACGGTTCTGGAGAATAGTATGGGGTGTGTTCTCGGTCAGCACGACGAGACGGGCAGAAAAGAGCATGCCATTTATTATTTGAGTAAAAAGTTCACTGAGTGTGAATCTCGATACTCGATGCTGGAGAAGACGTGTTGTGCACTAGCTTGGGCTGCCAAACGTCTACGACAGTATATGCTCAATCACACCACTATGCTGATTTCGAAGATGGATCCGATCAAGTACGTCTTCGAGAAGCAGGCTCTTTCGGGCAGGATTGCCAGGTGGCAGATGGTGTTAACAGAATATGATATTCAGTACGTCTCCCAGAAAGCCATCAAGGGAAGCGTATTGTCTGATTACCTTGCCGAACAGCCAATCGAAGACTATCAGCCGATGAAGTTCGAATTCCCTGACGAGGACATTATGTTTCTCAAAGCGAAGGATTGCGATGAGCCATTGCCCGATGAGGGGCCGGATAGGAAGTCTCAGTGGAAGTTGATATTCGACGGAGCGGTTAATTCCTATGGGAGTGGTATCGGGGCTATCATTACGACTCCTCACGGATCCCATATCCCGTTTACTGCAAGACTGACGTTTCCAGTTACCAACAACGAAGCCGAGTATGAAGCATGTATCATGGGTCTAGAAGAGGCAATTGATTTAAGAATCAAGAATCTAGACATATATGGTGACTCAGCGCTTGTAATCAATCAGATCAAAGGGGAGTGGGAAACTCGTCAAGCGAATCTAGTGCCGTACATGAATTATGCCAGGAGGCTGCTTCCGTTCTTCGACCGAGTAGAACTTCATCATGTACCCCGGGCTGAAAATCAAATGGCTGATGCTTTAGCCACGTTGGCTTCAATGTATAAAGTCAATTATTGGAATGAGGCTCCAAGAATTGTACTTTCGCGTCTTGATAGACCGGCATTTATCTTTGCAATCGAGGATGCCACTGACGGCAAGCCCTGGTTCCACGACATCCAGACCTTCCTTATGACTAAGGAGTATCCTGCGGGTGCGTCAACCCAGGATAAGAAGACTCTGAGGAGGCTATCTGGAAACTTTTATCTCAATCCTGACGGAGTGCTGTATAAGAGGAACCACGATCTCGTGCTACTCAGATGTGTGGATGAAAAAGAGGCAAGTATGCTCATGGAGGAAGTCCATGAGGGCACATTTGGTACGCACGCCGGCGGGCACGCCATGACGAGAAAGATCCTGAGAGCAGGGTATTACTGGCTGACTATGGAGTCGGATTGCTTCAGATTCGCGAGGAAATGTCACAAATGCCAGATTTATGCTGATAAAGTTCATGTGCCGCCGTGCCCATTGAATGTCATGTCCTCCCCTTGGCCGTTCTCCATGTGGGGCATCGACATGATAGGCAAGATCGAGCCCACTGCGTCCAATGGTCATCGTTTCATTCTGGTAGCCATCGACTACTTCACCAAGTGGGTGGAGGCAGCCTCGTACGCTAATGTGACCAAGCAGGTGGTAGCTAAGTTCATAAAGAGGGACATCATCTGTCGCTATGGAATTCCCGAGCGGATCATTACTGATAATGGTTCGAATTTGAACAACAAGATGATGAAGGAGCTGTGCCAGAGCTTCAAGATTGAACACCACAACTCATCTCCTTACCGGCCGAAGATGAATGGCGCTGTTGAAGCGGCCAACAAGAACATCAAGAAGATTGTTCAGAAGATGGTTGTGACGTATAAAGATTGGCACGAGATGCTGCCGTTTGCCTTGCACGGTTATCGTACGACGGTGCGTACGTCGACCGGGGCAACTCCTTTCTCCTTGGTGTACGGTATGGAAGCTGTCCTGCCGTTAGAAGTGGAGATTCCTTCTTTGCGAGTTTTGGTTGACGTAAAACTTGATGAGGCAGAATGGATTACGAATCGCTTGAACCAGCTCAGCCTGATGGACGAGAAGAGGTTAGCATCGATCGCATTTGGTCGCCTATACCAAAGCCGAATGAAGAAAGCTTATGATAAGAAGGTGCGTCCCAGAAGCTTTCAGACGGGTGATCTCGTCCTGAAGAAAATTCTTCCGCCACACTCCGATCACCGGGGCAAGTGGACTCCGAATTACGAAGGGCCGTATGTCGTCAACAAGGTCTTCTCAGGAGGAACTTTGTTGTTATCTACAATGGATGGTGAAGATTTTGCATCCCCGGTGAACGCGGACGCAGTTAAAAAATACTTTGCTTGAAAGAGACCCGCTGGACAAAAAAGAAAGAGTCCAGGCAAAAAAGGGGCATCCCGGCGAACCAAAAACAGAATAAAAGGTTCGGGCAAAAATTAGGGATATATTGAAAAATGTACACCCGCGAAGTCGAAAACCTACACTGGGCGGCTTCGGCAAAAAAGGGTATCCCGGTGAACTGAAAACCCGTGAAGGGCGGTTCACGCAAAAGTTAGGGATTTGAATAAGCAAATGACTGCGTTCCGCGTATGGACTTTCATTGTTTAGTGGTTTGGAAGACTTGAGGGCCATTTATCTGAATCAATCTCTTCCAAAGCTGAAGCATCGGAGAAGTATCGAAGTCGAGTGGGTCTTAGAGGGATCAACTCATGGTGTTCGTCTACGCCTCGATTGCCAACATTTGTATATACTGATGTATATTTATGTTTTCTTTTTGTGCGGCTTCCTCATTCCAGGAGCTTGCCTCTGTTGTAAAACATTTTTGCCCATTCAGGGGTTCATCATCAATAAAATGCACATTATTCAGCAATTCTACTTGACTGCTTAGCATTAATCTGTTTTGTTTGCGAATGAGAACGCCGATGTTTTTTGATAAAATGTGCATACATAAACCTGCGGGCCTAGGCCCATTGATTGTTGAAACAATTAATTAACTGAATATTGTCACGAGATAATAACCTGGATAGGCCCCTTTGAGGATGGTATCCTGTCTGTTTGTTTGTGTTGTTGCAGGTGTAGCACTTGCCAGAAGATGTGCCGTGCGTATCCCCGAAGCAGGATGAGTCCTCCTTCCCCAGCAGGGTTCGGTAGTCTCTCCTCCGCAGAATCTGAACGCAGACAGTGAGCATTGATATGTCTCCCTAGGTAGAGAGGATTCTCTTCCCCAAGCAGATGCATCCTGAAGGAATGTCACCTCATCGGCTGAGCCAAGCACCGAAGAATGATGTCGTCTCCCCCGCACCGGGTCACAAGTGCAGGTTTCGCAGGAGGCTGTTCGTATGCCGAAGGATGCAGTAACTGATGGTGCCAGACTAAGGTCCCCAGCGGAATTGAGATTCCCCACCAGATCCGTATTCTCTCCTGAAGTTGGACGAGTCCCTCTTCCCCAATAGAGTATTGAAACGGCTGATGTTGTATTCCCCGGCAGAGTTGTACTCTCCCCCGAAGGTAGATGACCCTTTCTTTCCCGGCGAAATTGAAACTCCGCACCAGGGTCGCACTCTCCAGTGAAGTAGAATGATTTCCCTCCCCGGCTGAGTCCGCAGAAAAGCAGAATCCTTGGAAGTTGATCGGATCATGATCGATTTTCCCCAGCAGAGCGTGGGGCGGCTAGTGTTGTGTTTCCCCAGAATCGCACTCTCTCCATCGAAGCAGAATGATTTCCCCTTCCTCAGCCGAGTTTGCAGATGTCCAGGATCTGAATCCTTGGAAGTTGATCAGATCATGATTGGTTGTTCCCCAGTGGAGTGTTGAGCAGCTGAAGTTGGTTCCCCTCAGAATGGTCATCCCCAGAAGAGTAGCCGAGACGGCCGCGCAGTTCATTCTCGCGATTGATATCAGCAGATCCAAGTTCTCGTAGAGCTTCGTCCCCTGCAGCGGTCAGCTGAAGTTGTTCCCCTGCAGCAGTTCGCGGAAGATCAATTCCCCATACAGAGCCTGATTGATATTGGCGTGTTCACGTTCTCCTCAGCAGGATGATTCCTCTACCTGAATGGTTCTTTCTCCTTGACAGGAGGGTTTCCCCTTTCGGCATCTATTTTGCTGACGGGATCGCATCATTGTGCATGACTGCATAGCATTTAACGTTGCATAGCATTGTGCATGATTGCATGGCATTTAGCATAAACGCATATCATTCCCACTGTGTGGGGCATGGCGCAGAAGCATATGCACCATAAGCATGATCTAGGTCATTATCATTCTTGCCTTCCAGGTGTGCGACCAAAAGACCGGCTGCTCAGGACGATTCTTGATGTTCTCCCCAGCAAGGTCGCTCTTGAGATGATTCTTAAAAACCCCGGTGCAATCCCCACGGTCGCTCGCTCAAGATGATTTTTGAGATCCCCAGCGAAGTCTTCAGTTCGAGATGATTCTCAAGTCCCTCAGCAGGGCCATTTGCTTAAGACGATTCTTAAGACCCCAGTACAGCTTCCCGAGTGGTTCGCCTAGTATGATACTTGAGCTCCCCAATAGCGTCCCCAGCAAGAGTTGCCCAGGAAGATTCCTGGAATACCCAACAGAATGTTTGCTCCAGAAAGGTTATCAGTTCAGGATGATTCTTGAAGATGCCCGACGGACCTGTTTGTTCAATGATGATTCTTGAAGTCCTCAGCAGCGTGATATGTCCGCTCCAACAATGATGTCTAATCTGAAGATGGATTTCATAAGCGCCTGAAGGCGATATCAGAAGGTTCCTGTGAGTCCAGATTTCCGGGTTGATGAATCAACGGGTGGCTGAAGGCGAGGTTCCAGAGTTTGTAGATATGACAGAGAGATTCGTGTGGGTCTGAAGACCAAGTCAGTTATCCTGAGGTGATGATTGATCAAGTGAATGATATGTCTTCTGATTGAAGTCGAAGATGTTTCTCCAGCGGTGACGCAGAGTATTTCGATCGTCCGACGGTGATGTCAGATTTAGTTCTCCAGCGGTGACGCAGGGTACTTCGATCGTCCGACGGTGATGTCAGATTTAGTTCTCCAGTGGTGACGCAGGGTACTTCGATCGTCCGACGGTGATGTCAGATTTAGTTCTCCAGCGGTGACGCAGGGTACTTCGATCGTCCGACGGTGATGTCAGATTTAGTTCTCAGTGGTGACGCAGGGTACTTCGATCGTCCGACGGTGATGTCAGATTTAGTTCTCCAGCGGTGACGCAGGGTACTTCGATCGTCCGACGGTGATGTCAGATTTAGTTCTCAGTGGTGACGCAGGGTACTTCGATCGTCCGACGGTGATGTCAGGTTTAGTTCTCCAGTGGTGACGCAGGGTACTTCGATCGTCCGACGGTGATGTCAGGTTTAGTTCTCCAGCGGTGACGCAAGGTACTTCGATCGTCCGACGGTGATGTCAGATTTGGTTCTCCAGCTAGTTGTTGAGCAGCTAGTGTTGCAGTATTCAAAGATTTGTTCCCCGCAGAGTACTGTGTGCTCGTGTAGTTGGCAAATTTTCGGGTTTACCGATATTCAACCGTCTCGTACCTTGATTGGTTGAGAGCCGTTCGCTTCTCACCCAGTCAGGTTCAAGCCGTTTGAATAGGGGCAGCTGTTGCACCCCAAAATTTGACCAACAATTATTTATTCATTGAGTGTTTGAAAGTGGATGCCTTCATCAGAAAGTTCAAGAGATCCTCAGAGGAATGGGTTGAAACCAGGGTTGTGTGCTTCATAGCTTGAAAGTTGTGGGTGCCCCTCAGATGATTCTGAGACTTTGAGAATGAACTTGATGTTTTGAGAAAGCCTATGAGATGTCATGATAGCCTTCATGAAGCCCATAGAAGTCATTATGCAAGAGTTCAGAAGATTCAACCATAAATGATAGAATTAGGGTTTTGACTGGGTCAACCCTAGGATAACTGAAGATTTGGGAAAGGTTGAGACCCAATCCAAGGGCCATGAGATCATGGAATGATGCATAGAGATGATATAAAGATGATTCCTAGGCCAATTCATCATGAGTGAGGAGTTTGAGAAGTTTCAAGTCAGGGTCCCCAAGGATTGTCAGTGAAAAACCCTAATTTGATCCCTATCTTCCAGGCAGTTTTAGCTCAAGTTGTTATTGATATCTCACCTTCCCCACAACATGAATGTTGTAGAGCTTGTTCTAAGCTTTAATTTGAGTGGTGGAAGTCCTTGATAGGAGTTACAGAGCTCAAGTTATGGTTTTGACAAATTACAGGTCAGTTGAGGTGTGTGAATCTGGGTCCTTGAAAGTCACCCAACTTGCAGACAACTTTTGCCCTAGTAGGGTGATTCCTATGACTTCTTGGTAAACATGAATGTTGAAGAGAATCTTCTTAGCTTTAATTTGAGTGGTAGAAGTCCTTGATAGGATTCATGGAACTCAACTTATGGTTTGAACAAGACAGGGGTATTTTGGTCATTTGTCAGTTATAGGTCATTTTAGCCAATGCCTAAAACTCCTATTTCCAAGCCTCAAATGGAAAAACTCAAAACATGAAAGTTGTTCAAAATGGGATTTTAAGTCTAGAAAGAAGGTCATGAATTGTTGGAAAAGCCCATAGCATGAAGTTACATGATTGGTCAAAAATGAACTAAAAATGGCATATAAGTTTGAAAAGTTGAATTTGAAAATTGGTTTGGAAGATCCACAAATCCAAAATAGGTCATCCAATATATCATTTTGATTGGAAACATCATTTTGAGAACATTGGTTTAAATAGAATTTTGATTTAAGGCTTTAAAATGGGTGATGCTTTGAAAACTTGTTACTTGAAAAAGAAGGCATCTTGAAAAAACCTTACACAAGGCAAGGAGGAGGCTGGTTTTCACTCCTCCACACTCAATATCTCTCATAAGGAGAATTTGGCACTAAAAGAAGGATTTGGTGCATGAGATGTAGCTTGTTCAAAATCTCATTAAAGGAGAAGTTCCACACTTTTCTAGATGATTCTAGAAGGATCCAGCTCCTTCCATCCATCATTATATAAACAGTGATCCACAAGGAGTTCAGGGTTGGTGATAGAAGGAGATTTCAGAGGAGAGAGAGAGAGAGAGAAATAGCCATTGAAGCACTTTCTTCAAGTTCAAGCAATTCAAGAAATCTTCATCTACAAGCCATCTCTTTCACAACAAGTGCAAACAGAAACTTGTGCATCACAAGAGGATCTCATTGCAGCCATTACAAGCCTTGAATCCATTCCCACGAGCACCTACCATCATCACTTGACAGGTTGGTTTCTCTCCATAATTCTCCTAATTTATGCACTTTCAAGTAGTTCTTTAGGTATAGGATTGATGCATTAGGTTAGTTGATTAAACCCTAGGAGTTTGAGAGCTCTGTAGGTAGATCCATGGCAGGTGTTAGTTTCTTTAATCTTCAGGAGCAAGCTTTGTAGTGAGTTTTAACTAGCATGGATTAGGTTAGATTAACTAGGGTAGCATGTAGAGCAAGTTTAGATCCTTAGGTTGAAGCTTCACCATGGTTGATCTCAGATGAACATGGTGGAACCATGATCTTAAGGTCTTCTGTTTGAATGATCTAGGGGGAGTTAATGAAAACTACACGTATGGCTGTGTTCCTCTTGATTAGTAGAAGACTTTTCGTTTTGGAATCGTGGCATTTCATCCACTGAGCGGAAAGAACGAGTGGGGAGAAGTTTAGTGCATGGAGGGAGGGTTTCTGCAAAACCCTAGTTTGAGTTGGGACGATGGCCAGATGCCGTTGGATGAGTCCCCAGCTTTTGACCTTTTCCTTTCATCGTGCGGCTCAAATTCAATCTGAGAATGGGAGGGAAATTCGCAGCCAAAACGCCGCGTTTTGTTAAATGAGGGGCGCCTGGGCTGGGTCCATTTCTATCCGCACCCCCCCCCCTTTATCTGGCCCAAATAAAACTAACTAACGCGCCTTACTTATCACACCCCCCTCCCTTTTAATTGTTTTAAATTTCTTTTGATTTCTTTTAATATTTTTCTTGTCTTTAAAAATTCATAAATAAATGAAAAATAACTCTTTTTTGTCCATTCTTTTTTCTATGTTGAGATAATTTTGTGTAGAAAAATATAAAAATAAAAATGGAATTTTATTTTTAATGTAGAATTTTTAGTGGTATTTTCTTTAATATAGTTTATTTTCTTTCTTTTAGTTGATACCTCATTTTGCAAGAATTGTTTTAGGACCTTCCTTTAGTCTTTTTAATCCATTCTTTTTTGTGCAATTAGATGATGAATCATAGTCCCCCATAGGATTTATTCTAGAATTTTAGAATTAAATTTTGATTAGTTTAGTTAGGGTAGATTTAGGGTATCCTAATTAGGGTTTAGGTTGTGCTTAGGTGAAGAAATTCATTTTCTTTGAATAGTTTTGTCTTGATTTTTAGGTAGAGGCCCATGTAGATGTTATGGGTAGATAGTGTAGACCCTTGTGAATAATTGTTAGATTTTTCCCCATTGGTTTAGTATTTTTAGGTATTTTCTGAAGTTGCCTATTGATTCTGTCTGCCCTGTGGTTATCTGTTCATATTTGGGGTTCATTGTGGGGAATTTGTTGTGGGGCTTGTGTTGTCTTGAAGACTTTGTTGGAGAGCATCATGAAGAGAAGATTGTAGATCAAGACTCAGAGACCCAGAGCTTGGCTTGTTCCCTGTCTGTGAGGTTTGAGATCCTGAAGTTTGGAGGAAGTTCATGGTACTTTCCTGAGGAAGGCACTATGAATGACTTTCATTCTTTCTTCTCACCTCTTTCTTAAGTATCCAATGATGTTGGAGCCAACTTGTGAGTTTAATTTCTCCTGAGGAGGAATGTAAACTGATCACATGTTGTTGAGCCACATGGGATACAATTCCTAAGTGGAAGCCTCCTAGTACTTTCCTGAGGAAGGTCCTATGGGTCTATTCACTTAGTTCCATTAGTTTATCTAGGATTTCTCAAGTATCCAATGACGTTGGAGCCAACTTGTGAGTTTAATTTCTCCTGAGGAGGAATGTAAACTGATCACAGTTGTTGAGCCACATAGGATACAACTCCTAAGTGGAAGCCTCCTAGTACTTTCCTGAGGAAGGTCCTATGAGTCTATTCACTTAGTTCCCCTAGTTCAGATAGGATTTCCTAAATATCCAGTGATGTTGGAGCCTGCTTGTGAGTTTAATTTCTCCTGAGGAGGAATATAAACTGATCACAGTGGTTGAGCCACATAGGGTATGACTCCTGAGTATACACCTCCTAGTGCTTTCCTGAGGAAGACACTATGAGTCTGCTTACTTAGCTCCCTTTCTTTGGTAAGCTTGTTCTGAAGCTTGAAGACTGGGATTGAATTCTCTTGTTTAGGGTCTTGCTTTAGTGCTTAGATTTGATTCAGATTCTGTGTTAGGGTTAGGATTAGATGTAGATCTTTTCTTTCTCAAGCATGTGTTTTGTTTGCCTGATGGCACTTCATTCCCTTTATCTGTTATTGCTTGACAGCTTGTTGTTTATCTTCGGTATGATTGCTGTTATTTCATGACTGACTTGAGGTCGAGACGAGCTTGTGGAGGCTGAAGCCCCACACACATTTCCTCCCTCACTTGCATTGCATGCATTTTACTGTTAAAGCTGATGCTTTTGTCTGTTTTGGTGTATCATTGACATGATCCCTTAGGACTCTCATTTCCTTTGATAAGGATTTGATGATAGACTTTTAGGTTGAAACCTATGCATGACAACATCTAGGAGTTCCCTGTTCAAACCTCAACCATAGGATGAATCCATGGCATGATAACAGTAGGACTTGATAGTCTCCCTCCTAGTTGGGCCTGTTCTCTTCTCATCTCAAAGCAGTTTAAGATACAGTAATCATGAATGATTTCTCTCGTACGCTACGAGCCTTAAGCCATCTGAGGATGGATGTTTAGCATGGTACCCTTTGGGTGACATGCGACGCATTCGCTCTCAGGTCATAGTCTCTAGTGCGGTTGAAATCGCAAACACAATAAAAAACATTTCTTTCAAGAGATAACCCGTAGTTAGCCGAACTACGTTTGCTCTGATCTTTCATACCAGATGAAAGTACGTAGGCATAGGATGCGATATCCTAGCGAGCAACCTTCCCCACCTTTCCCCGTAGTTAGCCGAACTACGTTGACTCTGATTTCTCATTCTCTGATGAGAATACGTAGGCATAAAGCGCGATGCTTTGCCGAGTCATTTTTCTTTTCTTTTTCAGCCAGCCTTGATAGGTAGATAGATTATAACCAACCCGTCCAAGTAAACAAACAAGCGAGGATCCCGTCGAGTACGATGGACGTGAGGGGTGCTAATACCTTCCCCTTGCGTAACCGACTCCCGAACCCAGACAATGGTTGCGATGACCTTGTCTTACCCTTATTCGTCAGGTTTTTCCGATCGTTTCCTTTCCCGCTCTGGGGGATAAATAACGAAAGGTGGCGACTCTTCTGTTTTGCCGGCACCTTATTTTCGCGCAAGCGACACTAGTCCCTTTACATCACAAGATATTTTCACTATAACCAAAACATGATTACAATCGCGTATGCACTTAAGCATAAGACTTTTCTTTTCTCAAACCCTCGGCCCGAGACTTCCTCCTTGAACCCCTCAGGTTCAAGACTTCTGCTTAGGTTCCACGAACTCAAGACTTCCTTACTTAAGCCCCTAAGACTCAAGACTTTTGCTCAGACCCTCGGTCCAAGATTTCCCTGCTTAGATTCCACGAATCCAAGACTTCTTCTCATGCTCCTCATGCCCAAGACTTCCTTGCTTAAATTCTACAAACTCAAGACTTTCTTGCTCAGGTTCCACTAACCCAAGACTTCTACTTATACTCTCAAGTACAAGACTTATGCTCAGACTCACAATCTAAGACTTTCTACTCAATCAACAACTGATTAAGACTTTCAATACTCTAGCACATAGCAGGAGACTTACTTGGCTCAAGCTTCTCAGCAAGAGACTTTGATACTCAAGCACATATCAAGAGACTTTATTTAAATTACTAAACAATCATGTTTAACATAATAGAGAATAAGATGTACTTGATACTAAATCAGAGGTACAGGGTAATTACCATAACAAAGACCTTAAGCACTTAAGATTTCTAAGATATTCAATGTTTAAGATATATTAAGTTTTATTACAATTTACAACATATAATAGAAATTTTGTATACTCGATTGTGTTGCTTATTGTTGATCTTGTTATTCCTCCATCCAGACAGAAGTGTATAACACTTCTATCATTCTTTGATTTCCTTCTATATTTGCCTTTTTGGTTGCTCCTTGTTGAAGACTTCAGTTTAAATCTTCAGCAGCTTATATAGTAGTTGTAGAAGACTAGCTATTGGAAGATATAACTTGAACAATTGCCTTTGTTTTTCCATAGTACAAGGGACGTTGAAGAGAGATACACCAAAAGATCTTAATCCATTATGGAACATGTTTTATCATTGCGTATTCCATGTAATCTTGTACTATAGATTTGTTGAGAATAGATATTTGTAAAGCATGTCAACTCTTCTTGAGCCTTGTGAACATAGACTCTAGCTGATAAGATGATTCGACAATAAAGCTTGCTTTCTGCAGTATAGGTAACTCAAGCTTTATTATTAACTCTGAATGTTTACCAAAAGCTGATACATTAACTTAGTGTAGAGACAATATGTTGCTCTTTTGATGCTAAGGCCTTCAGCTTCAGAGTCTATGTCAGACATCATTTATAGAGTGTTCTTCAGGTTCTCATCCACCAGAAACTAGTAACTCAGCTCCTCTCAAATGCGTCCTTATATCAGACTTTGATTGCCTTCTCTTCAAGCTTTAAAACCTGCATACTTGGAAGACACATTAGATAACACCATTTTTATTTTAATAAGTTGTTATCATCAAAACACAAGAGATATATATCATGAACAAATCTTATTCTAACAGTTTAGAAATAATCCAAGCCATATTTCTACTCCAAAAATGTGTTAACTTGAACGCTCATTATTTAAGGTTTATAAGATTTTTGAGATAGTGTTGGCTGAAAATTAGCCAACTGAAAGCATCGACAGCAAAAGCATCAACCTCGACAGGAGGTGGGAGAAATAGGCATCAGACCAACAATATCCTTGGGTGGAGGGAAGTATCCTGACAATATTGGCAGCCAAGGATCGATGGCGACAAATCTGGAAGGGACGCACCCTGAGTCGACGCTATAAGAGGAACTACATGGTCGATAGGTACCAGCGTTGGTCGACTAAAAAACCAACAAAGTTACCCCCGACAGGGGAGTTTTTGTGCCTGGCGAGAAATCAATTTGACAAGAGGAACGTGGGAGAAGTTACAAAAGTTGTGGTCTGACACGTGGCGGCTCCTGAAGCATCCTGACAGTTATTTTATGTGTCTATATAAAGCAAAGCCTGGTTTTGAAGAAAGGGCGTCTTTTGTCAAAATTTGAAGAAAAACACTCTGAGTACCACACACTAAAGAGAAAAGAGTTCCCGTTTCATTACAAAATATACGAATGCGTCCAGTTGTACTTTTCTTTTCTACGCTAAATTTACCAAGTCTTTATGTTATTGAAAGCAATGCTTTTACCTTTTTTCAGCATTTCTTTGTTTTATTAGGAACATCTTTGTCTTTACTTACCTAGATTTTATCATACACACTCCCTAAATCAAACAACCATCAAGTGCACCATAAAGCTTAAGTAAATAATTCACCCAATACAAGTGTTCTGAGACTAGTTTGGCCGGTCCTGCAAGCAAGCCCGCGACGGGAGGTCAGAGGTTGCCCGCGTGAAAAACACGTGCGAACAAATTGGCACACCTGGTGGGACCCGTAGGTTTGAGTATATGTAGTTAAGTAGTGGGAAGATGGTAAAACCGCGACAAAACAAAGAGACGTCTTCGCAGGAAAATCCGATTTTATCACCAGGAACGACTCTAAGCACAGGAATCACGACGAGTCGACCCGAGGCGAGGCCCGGGACGACAAGAGTCGAAGGGAAATACTTGCCCAGTTTCACCATGCCGGCACCCCAACACTTAGGAATGCTGACAGAGTTTATGTCAATATTGCGCTATGGTGGGGTAGACACGGGAGAGAATTACTTGTCAGCATTCTCGCTATATCGAAGCCTAGGGCCGCTGACCCAACAAGGGGGAAGGCCATCAAGTTTTAGTTCACTTCCCACCGCAATACCGGCTTTCACCACTAGTTCCACCGTGGTCATGCGACAGCATATGGACGAAAGCAATCACAAGATGGTACATATGCTAACCCAACAAATGGGCGCCATTTTGAGACCATTAATACAAGATTCAACTCAAAATTACCAACAACTGACAACTCAGATGACCCGAATAGGATATTTCTTAGGGGCCCCTAGGGTTACGGGAAGACAAACCCCTCCCAATCGTCCCGACACCTCTGTTTGACAGAATGAGCCTGTCGAAGGAAGGAACGACCTACAGGCGTCTGAGAACGAACATATCCCCAAGGTAGCCCAAAGGCCCCCCATTGTGATGGTCCGCAGGGACCAAGATCCAGACCACGTAGTCAGACAAGTTAGGAACGAGAATCCCGGGGGTGAAGCCAACCTAGAGGTCATGGTCGAATGCATTATGGTTCGAAATGGTGCAAACCCTAGTCTTTGTTGGCCCGCCTACACGTCCCCTCTACTGGATTTCGTATCACAAACAGAGTTACCAAGGACTGGAAGGTGCCAAAGTTCACCAAATTTGCAGGTGAAATGGAGGAATCCACCATTGAACATGCCGCTAGGTATTAGACCGAAGTTGGGGACATAGCAAATAACGAGGATTTGAAAATGAAATATTTTCCTGGTTCCCTCACCAAAAACGTGTTCACGTGGTTCACCTCGCTGCCCCCACAGTCGGTCCACACGTGGGAACAGTTAGAAAGATTGTTCCACGAACAATTTTACATGGGACAATCAAAGATCAGCCTAAAGGACGTAGCCGGTGTAAAACAAAAAGCAGCGGAGTCCGTAGACCAATATCTGAACAGGTTCAGACTACTGAAAGCGTGATGTTTTACACAAGTCCCTGAACAAGAATTGGTCGAAAGGCCGCGAGAGGATTAGACTATTCCATTAGGAAGAAGTTAGATACACAATACCTAAGAGATATGGCACAGCTGGCCGACCACGTCTGGCAGGTCAAACGTTTAAGGAGCGAGAAGTCTCACACTAGTTGGTACCGTAAGAAAGAAAAGGTGGTGTTTGTAGCCAGCGACGGATATTCATCTGACAATGAGGAATTCGTCGAAGAAAATGTCGTCAATGTGGATGAACTAAAACCTGGACCCCTATACGCGTGCAAAGTCCTGAAGCCGTCGAACGGAAAGAATCCGGTCGATACGGAAAAAATGGACAAATACGTCGTGAAAACATATTCTTTTGATGTATCCAAATGTGATGAGATATTTGATTTATTGGTCAAATTTTTCGTCCCGGTCGGGACAAAAGATCCCCCTCTAGAATAAAAGAAAAAGAGAGGGTTCTGTAAATTTCATAACTTTCTTGGTCATAAGACAGCTCAATGTGTTCTTTTCAAGGATTTGGTGCATAAAGGATTGAAGGAAGGACGACTCCAGTTTGGTGAAAGACCAAAGATGCAAGTGGATGCGAACCCTCTGAAGGTGGGGGAAGCATTGTACTCTGAAGTGGCAGAATGCATGATGATCGAGGCTACTGAGGTCTTTAAGGAGCAGGTGACAACCCCAATCCTAGAATGCATGATGATCGAGGCTACTGAGGGTTTCTACAAGAAGACAAAGGAGGATTTTAAGGGTATCTACCCTCAAGCTGGGGAAAGCTTAGCTGAATTCCAAGAAAAATGCAAAGTCAGCAGCTCTACAGTCGCCCTCTGTCCCAGGTGTCATGTTGTATTCGACCAAAAAGCGATGGACAGAGTCAAGTCAGACAGACCACCAGTCCCAAGTTCGTGTTCGACAAAGACGGGACTCCTCGACGAAATCAGGAGTGCCGAAAGTTGTTCCAGCCGGCAAGACCCAAGACTTTTGTGCCTCCGTCAGATATCCCGCAAGACCAATGGATGGCCCCTGTAACCTAAAAGGGGAGAAAAAGGCCAAAGCGGAGGGTGCTAGATTTGGAAAAGGAGGCAAAGGCCTCCGACAAGAGCGCTGATTCAAAGGGGTATATGGTGTCTCCCAACTATAAAGGAAAGAACCCAATAATGAGAACCCAGTGGAGGCGCCATCAGAGGAACAAAAAGGCGGCCAGAGAAGCATTGACTTCACAGCTGCGACCGGTCGGGAAGCCCGGGTCGAGGAGTCAACCCCAAAAAACCAGATGGGTTGAAAAAGAGAAGATAGTGGCAAGCTAAACCACAACAGTAGCCATGGAAGTTTTCAGGAAAAAAGCGGTAGCGTCGACCCAGAATTTGACGTTTACTGCCAAATTAGAAGGCAAGAAAGAGCCAGAATACACCCCTCCGTCAGATGAAGATTAACTGGAATATACACCTCAGTCGGATGAAGAATACACCCCGTCTCTAAAAGAGGGTATGGATGTGGACATGTACAATGAGAGGAATGACGACACCTATGGTGAAGACTTCGTGGTAAGCTACAGAATTGTGTCAATACTTCCGGCAGAGCATGATAGGGTATCTGAAGTTTCGGAGTCAAAGGTTGATTTCTTGCCAAATGAAGCTGCAGAAGATAAGCCACTGTGTTATTACGTGAAGAACAGTGGTGTGGTAGAAGAACAAACTTCCATGTTCAAAAGACCCAGCCCAGGGATGATGTATCACTTGAAACCGTTATTCATAAAGGCGAAGGCCTACGACATGGAGATGAACAAAGTATTCATAGATAGTGGGGAAGCAGTCAATTTAATGCCCCACACTTCATTCAGGAGGATCGGCAAGACTGACGCCGACTTCAAGCAACACAATATGGTTTTGTCCAATTATGAAGGAAAAACCAGTAATATTCTAGGAATGGTCCAAGTAAAATTAGTTGTCGAAACCACCACAAGGTCGACGCTCTTCATGGTCATAAATTTAAAAGCAAATTTTAACCTCTTATTAGGATGGGAATGGATTTATGGAATTAGGGCGCTACCTTCGACGATGCACCAAAGGCTGACTATCTGGAGGAAAGACAGCATTATGGAGAATGTCGAAGCTGACCAAAGTTATTATAGGCTCGAGGAAACCAAAGGGACGAAAAGGTATTTCGACCAACACCTAACAAACGTGGCGCCATGTAATGACGAATTAAGTTCTTACACCTCCGTCAATATCGGTCGTACCCTAAATTTGGACCCAGATCATGGTTTCGTTTGGGACTCATTTGATCCTCAGCAGAATCATTGCAGAGTTTCCCACCTACAGGGTGGCCCCCCATAGACAAAAATGACTGCTGAGTCAGAAAGTCTAAATCGAATTTCGGCCTATGTGGTTGAAAATAAAAGAAAAGAGGTACTCGAAAAAGAAAAATACGAAGATGCCACCAGTAACACATGTACAAATGGTAGACAAGGCTAGACAACAGCTTCAGAAAGCCAGAGGCTCGACTACATCTATGACGATGAGCCTTTAGGGTTCGAAAGGAACCCAACCTTCGATGCACAGAAAATACAGGTGCAAGACCCACTTGAAGAGATAGATCTAGGGGAAGGGACCACCAGGAGACCTACATACGTGAGCACCAAGATTGGCTCGAGGATGAGAGTCAACCTAATCAAGATATTAAAAGAGTACAAAGACTGCTTTGCCTGGGACTACACCGAAATGCCAGGGCTAAGTCGGAAGGTTGTGGAGCACCGCCTTCCCATCCAACCAGGGAAAAAACCAGTCAAGCAATAGCCACGTAGGTTCGCCCCAGAAGTGACACTGAAAATCAAGAGGAAAATTGAAAGGTTATTGCAGAGTTGTTTCATCCGCACAGCAAGATATGTCGAATGGTTGGCGAACATAGTCCCAGTTGTCAAGAAAAATGGCACTCTAAGAGTTTGCATCGACTTCAGAGACTTGAACAGTGCCACTCCTAAGGACGAGTATTCCATGCCCGTGGCGAAGATGTTGGTCGATTCAGCCGCTGGGTTCGAGTATCTGAGCATGCTTGACAGATATTTTAGATATAACCAGATCTTCATAGCCGAAGAAGATGTTCCTAAAACGGTGTTCCGTTGCCCAGAGGCCTTAGGGACCTATGAATGGGTGGTCATGTCGTTCGTTTTAAAAAATGTTGGACAACATACTAAAGGGCCATGAATGCTATTTTTCATGATTTCATCGAACATTTCATGTAGGCATACATTGACGACATAGTCATAAAATCGTCATCAGAGGTCGGTCATTTAGGCCACCTTCGACGCTCATTCGAAAGGATGAGAAAATATGGATTGAAAATGAATCCACTAAAGTGTGCTTTTTGCGTACATGCAGGGGATTTCTTGGGTTTTGTGGTGCATAAGAAGGGCATCGAAATAAATCAAAACAAAACAAAGGCAATTCGAGACCTCGAACCTCCGGCGGAAAAAAAAAAAGCAACTCTAGTCTCTGCTGGGGAAGGTTAACTTCTTGCGAAGATTCATATCAAATCTAAGTGGCAAGACGAAAGCATTCTCGCCACTGTTGAAAGTCAAGAAGGAAAGTGAGTTCCATTGGGGACAAGAGCAACAAGAGGCTTTCAACGCCATCAAAGAATATCTCATAAAGCCTCCAGTTTTGTTGCCACCAAGTCCAAATAAAAACATGAAGCTATACATTGCAACATCCGACACAACTATAGGAAGTATGTTAGCTCAGGAGGATGATAATGGCGTTGAAAGGCCCATTTATTACCTTAGTCGAATGTTAGTTGATGTTGAAACTAGGTATTCCATGATTGAGAAGTTATGCCTATGTTTGTATTTTACATGTACTAAATTAAAACAATATATTAAACCAGTCGACGTTCATGTTTCATCGCATTTTGAGATTATGAAGTGCATGTTGTCAAAACCTATTTTACACATTCGAGTGGGGAAATAGGCCTTGGCACTGACTGAATTCTCCCTTACTTACGTCCCTTTAAGGGCGATGAAGAGACAAATAGTGGCAGACTTCATGGTCGACCACGTAATGGTCGAACAACCGCTTTGTTCGGTTAGCACAGACCCTTGGAAGTTATACTTCGACGGGTCAAGTCACAAAAATGGAGCCGAGATAGGCGTCCTAATAATTTCCCCTCAAGATCACTCAACAAAGTTTAAGTGTAAGGTTAAAGGCAGATGCTCCAATAACGAGGCAGAATATGAAGCCTTGATCGCCGGTCTGAGAATCCTCAGAGGACTGGGCGCCAAGAGTGTCGACATTAAGGGCGACTCTGAACTAGTCATCAGAAAACTCACCCAAGAGTACAAATGTGTCAAGGAACATCTGGTGATGTACCTCGCGATGGCAAAAAGGTTGTGGGAGCTATTTAAAGTGGTCAGCATTATGGACGTGCCCAGGGTAGACAATCAAGAGGCCAACGAGCTGGCATAAATCGCCTCTGGATATAAAGTTTCAGAAGACAGGCTGAAAGAATTCATCAAAGTCAAAGGTAAAATGATAGCCAAGTCGTTTGGAGGGAAAGAAGCTGGTGAAAGAAACGACCTAACGGAAATAAGGGACAATAGTAGAATAAGTGGCACAATCTGTGTGGTGGACAACTTGTCTCTGACGGATTGGCGAAGGCCGCTGGTCGAGTATCTAAAAGATCCAACGGCGACTTCTGAATAGGAAGATCAAATATCAAGCATTGAGCTACGTTCTAATGGGGAACGAACTGTTCAGGAAAACACCAGAAGGAGTGTTGCTTAAGTGTCTGGGGGAAGTAGACGCATATTTGGCAATATCGGAGGTGCATGGTGGGGCCTGCAGAGCCCACCAAGTTGGGCAAAAAATGAAGTGGGTATTGTTCCGACAGGGAGCCTACGGGTAAAAGATGCTCATAGACTGCATAGACTTCGGGAATGGTTGCCAAGAGTGTCAAAAGCACGTTGGTATACAACGGGTGTCGGCCGATGAACTGCACGTTGTGGTCAAGCCATGGCCTTTCTGAGGGTGGGCATTAGATATAATTGAAGAAATTCGACCAGCCTCCTCTAGACAACATAAGTTCATCCTTATTGGAATAGATTACTTCACAAAATAGATTGAAGCAATACCATTGTCGAAAGTAGACCAAGAGGTTGTCATCAACTTCGTCCAGAAACACATTTTGTACAGGTTTGGCACTCCTGAGACGATCACTACAGATCAAGGGTCAGTATTCGTCGGCCAAAAAATGCAGGAATTTGCAGTAGAGGAAGGGTTTAAGCTGGTTACTTCAACCCGCTATTACGCACAGGCGAACGGTCAAGTTGAGGCAGCTAACAAGCTAATAATTGGGCTCATTAAGAAACACATATCCCAAAAACCCAAGAATTGGCACCAAACGTTAGACTAGATATTATGGGCTTGTCGAACATCTCCAAAGGAGTCCACCAGGTCATCACCATTTCGTTTGGTGTTTGGACATGACGTCGTTTTGCCAGCAGAAGTTCGCCTACAATTAGTACGTATCTAGCGCCAACGTGACATCCCATCAGAACAATATTGGAATATGATGATGGACGAGATGGTGGACCTAGACGAAGAGAGGGTAGATGCACTCGACGTGTTGTTACACCAGAAGGCTCGAGTGGCCCAGGCATACAACAAGAAGGTCAAGAAGAAGGCCTTCATAGTCGGTGACTATGTTTGGAAGGCCATCCTTCCTATGGATCGAAAAGACCAAAGGTTTGGAAAATGGTCCCCAAATTGGGAGGGGCCATTCCAGGTGACCCAAGCGTTCAGTCACAATGCTTATGAGGTCCAAGAAATCGGAGGAGACTGGCGGGTCATCCGGATAAATGGGAAATATTTGAAAATATATAGACCTATGCTACAAGAGATTCATAGGGAAAAATGATGATCTCATTAAAAGGCCAATGGATGTGGACGACCAACACAAAATATAGAAATAAAAAGAAAACATAATCATTCTGGGAACCTTGCCTTAAAGCCTTCAAGCAAGGTCTTTTCTTGGTCTATCCGACTCTCTAAGATGAATTTCTTCTGACGCATTTGCTCAATAGAGGTCTTGATCTTCAAAGAAGCTTCAACGTGAGCAATCCCTTTAGCCACGTCTTGGTCGACAACCTCTTTGGATGGCAAGGGTGCTTCAACATCCAAAGAAGCATTCTCCCTTTCGACATCAGCAATCTTTTGCTCTAGCTCCGCTATTTGGGCACGATAGCCAGATATCTGTTGGTCGAGGGCTAGGCGTCTGTCAGAGCATGTCTGCTGGAAGGCCTCATAATCTTTCAAATTATTTTCAGAAACGGCACTGAGATACCATTCCCGCTTCATCTCGTTTATTTGAGCTCGGATCCGGGCATTAGCCTGTTTGCACAAAGTTACATCTTTCGCTAGTTGGGTAAAGAATGCTTTGAACTCGATCAGATAGGCAGCTGTAGAAGCCAGCGCGTCGAATGTTGAAAGCGCATCCAGAATTTTAAAGATGTCTCGAGTTACAGGGGCTTCAGCGGCCGCTTCGACAAATTCTTCCTCAAACAAGTGGGCCCTCAACTCTTGTAACTTAAGGGTGAAAGTGTTGTCTTCGGCCGGATTAACTGTATTCTTCGATCTTACAGAGGTAACGGCCTCGAAAGTCCCACGAAGCTTGAGGAGAGCTTTTAATGTCTCTGCAGGGTTCAACATTTTGGAGGCCAAAATCTCCTCTGGGGTATTGAGCATACTTTCGACGCCATCCCTCGGATGTGATGAAGGACCAACTGCATGACTAGCACCTACACCTTCCTCACTATTACGGGGAGCGTTATTCTCAACATCTTCCTCGAGGTCGATGAAAACAGCAGGGTTTTGTTTAGGAGTTTCCTCCGTCGATGTCCATGGGAATTCATCAACTTTTTGGGGACTTAGAGGAGGAATAGTCTCAGCAGACCACCCAACAGTGTTGGCGATAATATTGGCTAGCATTGTAGAATTTGGATCTTCTGCATCCTGCGAAACGAACAAGGTAAAAAGTCGATAAGAAAGCGTGAAAGGCATTTTGAGAAAGAGGGGGAGAAAAGTAAAATACCTCAGGAGTTTTGGGTGAAGGAGAAGTTCTGATAACTACGGTATGGATGACTTCAGTTATGTCTTCAAGAACACCGGGTTTTGGAGTCGAAGCAGCCCCTTTGAGGGGTGTTTTCTTTGTTGGGGCTTTCTTTTTTCGCCTCAGAGGAGTGGTCGGGGGAGAGTCCGACGTCTCAGAAGGAAAAACCTGAGAACGGGTACTCTCGTCCGATAGCACCACGTCAGGAATGATTTATTGTTCAAGACTTTGGTTAGACCAATTCATATAAGTCGGCCGACAAGAACAAGCGAAACAAAAATGAGAAGGAAATATGTCATACCTGAGCATTAGAAATTTTTTGTTTTTTGGCTAGTTGGGTTGAAGTTGACGCCACTGGGGGTTCCCTCTTGTGCCCCTGAAAAAGATAAGAAACATTCAGGAAACAATGCAAAGACTCAGCATAAGCAGATAAGGACGAAGAGGAGTGAGTTTATCCTTTTTTGTGCATCCCCAGGGGCATTAGTGGGCCTTGCATCCACCAAAGGTGCCGACGGACCAAGAGCTTCGCCTAAGAGAGCTACAAAAGCGTCGACCACGTTTTCTAGGAAAAGGTCATGGTAGAAGTGTTGCGCTTGGTACTCCGACTACCAGACATTGAAACTCTCGGTGGTAAAGAATGAATATTTGTAACAAAACACGAGCAACTCTAGATGTTGAGTCGACTTAGAAAATTTGAGACAGTTCTTATGTCCCGACAAGTTAAGCCTTCAACCAGCCCACACGACGTCATCATGATGGCGAACCAATGGCTTTGGTAGCATCTGGCTCAGGCCAAATTGTCGAGCAACCAGATTGGGCTGATAGTTTATGAACCCATAACCGGTGTTGCTCGAGTCAATGCGAAATGACAGCATTGTCGTGGTTAGGAAAGCTCTCCCTATGGAGTTGGATACTGCAACTGTTCTGGGGGAAGGACCAGGAAAGGGATTCTGGAACCAGGTCGGCCCAAACTTTCGATGGGGAAAAGGAGCCATCCCAAGAACAAAGATGTTTTCCTCGGCAAACATAGTGAGATATTTCAGAAAGAGGGTTTTGTTGAGGGTCTCATGTGTGGTCAGAAGAGCAAGTCAAACTCCTTCCACCGGTCGGTCTTTGTTCAAACGTTGCATCTTGGCCGACACTAGATAGCCCAATTGATGTTCAAAAGTGGCGTTTAACCAATGTTGCAGTAGCCACATCGGTCCCGACACGTTCAGGGCTTTGTTGGTTTCATAGAGATAGATAATTTTCAGAGACGACATCCCCACAAAGTGATACAGGGAGGCTAGGAGGAGCTTGCCAAGGGCCACCTGTCGACCCTCATGGATCTGAATAGCCAAGTTGATATAGCTTTTGGCTATCTGCAAAGAACCTAGGAAGAAGAGGTAGTATGAAAGCCACAAAGTCAAGAAGGCAATGTGTTCTTCGCCTGACACTTCGACTGAGTCTTTGTCGTGATGATCTTTGATAAAGTTTTGAAAACCAGCACGGTCGAAATCGAAATATGCCTCCGTCTCAATGGCGGGGTCGAAGGTTCCGCCCACTGGAGAAAGACTAGTAATGGCCGCCACGTCGAAAAGAGTATGCGACAGCATCCTATAAGGTAGTTGGAAAGTGTTCGTCGAACCTTTCCAGAAGAACATCGATGCCAACAGAAGACAGGGGTTGACCCTGTGAGCATTCCTTGACAGCTGGATGGCGTCGAAGATGCCAAACCTTTTCCATTGGTCCTGATGCTTGTCTTGAACCTTGTTCGACCATGCAAGGTAATCTTTGTTGTCGGGGGTGGGCATCGAGTGGAACACCCTAGCCTTTGGCGCAATGAATTTTAAATCAAGAGTGCCACCTTTACGAAAGGCCAGAGGCATGGCTGTCGGAAAGTCAGGAAAACACGGTTGCATGGCCTCATGGCTAGGTTTTCCGATAGGGTAAAGACCATGAAACACATAGAGTTATCCGGCCACCGCAAAGAGGATGATCATCTATTTCTTCCAAGCAGCCACGACGTTTTCGTCAGCAGAAGTAGGGTTGAGGAGAGGCTTATGAGCGTCAGCCTCTAAGATGATAAAGGCAATGGGGTTGTTACTCGTTGTGTGAGTTTGGGAAGTCGAGGGTGCCATTGAAAATGGTGGTTTTAAGAAACTGGTATGGTTGTTTTATGGTTGAAGAAGAGGAAGCGCAGAAAAGTGTTGGGGGAAAGTTCTAAAATAAGATCTAGGGGATATTTATACTCAACGCTAGTGTGGAAGACGAAAAGACAAGGAGTTGTTCAGTTTCTCACTCATGGAAAAAGAAATGAGTGGAAGTTGGTACTGACGTGGGGAAGTGGAAAAGAATGATGGAAACTCTTGAAAGTTGTGGCGCAGAAAGGTGCCATCATCACGTTCGGAGGCGACTGACATGTGGTTGGTTCGACAAAAAAACCATGATGACACAGACAACTGCTACATACCTGGAAAACACCAAGTCCCTTAGTCGATAGAAGCCTCCATCGAGACTTGGGTTTTGGTGGGGCATCTTGTTGGCTGAAAATTAGCCAAATGAAAGCATCGACAGCAAAAGTATCAACCTCGACAGGATATGGGAAAAATAGGCATCATACCGACAATGTCCTTGGGTGGAGGGAAGTATCCTGACAATATTGGCAGCCAAGGATCGATGTCGACAAATCTAGAAGGGGCACACCCTAAGTCGACAATACCCAGAATATCATACCTTAGCGGGCAACAGATAGTAATTTATTAAGGACGTTTGAAACACTAGCTGGTATAGAGGTTCATCAAAGACTTCGGCATATAAATCCGAGCTTCTGTTATTATACATGGCTTGTGTAATTAGGATATCATCTCCCACATGATATATGAAGATGAAATAACCTTTGACTTTCCTTAGTTTTACAAAAAGGCATGTGAGTGTAGTGCTAGTAAAACAAGAATAAGGATGGAGAACCCTGTAGAGCCGAGTGGACTCATGGTGTATTATAGAACTCACTCAGATGTAATATCTCACCCCATTCTTGTTGTATACTTTCAATTAGTTCAAGGTAGGATAAAGGTGAAGGCAAGATGGCACGAATACCTGAATACCATGATGCTTCATATTTTTATTCTGCTGTGTGATCTTTTGTTATTTTATGCATATACATATGTTGTATTCCATGTGCCATATCTTGTATTATTTTGTATAATACATCATTTGATATGTCAGTTAGACACTTATGTAGGTATTCAGTACCAACATAATGCTTCAATTAATATTATTCTAGACATGTATTATTTTGGGGTGTTATAGTTAGTAATAGAGCATGTCGATTCTCGACCGAGCCATTAGACATCTTAAGTAAATCCTTTCTGCCTCATGTGTATGTTGCCGACATGATCCCTAATATCTCATTAGATAGTGTTAGACCTAATCAAATTGATTTCTATGCGTAGAAGATACATGATCATGGATGAACAACGTTTAGGTCGTGAGAGACCTTGTAAATGAAGGAAATCAATGGTCCCAATTCATGCAGCAGATACAACAACAATTACACAACAATTTATGCTACAAATGATGCATGAGATCCAGGGTCATTCACAACACCAACCCGCTCAAAGTGGGTCTCTCCATTCAACTCAACCAAGTTGTATCATAGATTATGCCATCAAGGCGTTGCAGAAAAAATAAATCCCTCTCATAAAAGTCCAATGGGAAGAATCACATCTAAACGAAGCCACATGGGAACTAGAATCAGAGATGTGAGATTCGCAAATTCCTAAATTTGAAGACGAATTTTAAATTAATGGGGAGGATGTAATGCCCTAATTCTCTAAGGCTGATCATTTTATATTAATGATAATTCAGTGGTCTAATGAGGTGATTAGAAGCCTTATCCCCATATTTAGGTAAGATGGCATGTTTAGAAATTTCAGTTAATGGGAAAAGGTATTGTGGTATTTTTCTAGGTCAAAATTATAAGGCATAACGTAATTAAAACCTATCATTTTCTTCATTTCCATTATCTTTCTAAAAACTAGAATTTGAGAAAGAACAAGTTCCTAGAAAGAGGGGGAGGCACATGAGAGAAGGAAGAGGATATTCTTGAATCAAAGGCCATTTCTCTTGCATGTTGTTTTTAGCTCGTAATTTCGGCGCCTGGTTTAAGTTAGTGGAATAAACAAGGGAAAGTGAATTTCTTGGAAGTTATGGCAGACTTCGACAGGACAGCTTAGTTATGAAAGTCCAGTAGAAGTGACCCTTGTACCAGAAGGAAGGGATTGTTTGGACTTAGAGAAACTTTCTAAGTTTGAAGGTATAGTTTGATGAAGAGGCCACTAATGGTGTCTTTGATTTAAAGTTCAAATTTGAATAAAGGAGGGAACTTTGTTCTTATCCAATTCCAAGAGAAGACACATGGAGCACATTAAGGAAGTGAAGTCATGTCGAGTGCCACTTGTCTTGTTTTAGGAGAAAGGCCATTAGAGGCAGTTATTTCGATTCAATTTAAATAAGAGGTTTTAGTGATAGGATTTCGTGTGTGATCAAGTTTTGTGCAAGTCACTCAAATTATTCAAAGTACCCCGTGTGCAGAGAAAAGAGGTTTTGAGAAATGTACATTTAATGAAACACCATTTTCTTATGATTTAATCAAATTTAGTTTATGCTTTTGTCCAGAAATTTATCTTCTTTATTGCATAAGTTTCTTTTGACGCATTTTATAGCACTTTGTATTACTTTTCACAATGTATTTTCTTTTATCAAATTAAACTATTTTTCCAATCATGAATATTGTTGAAGTGTTCATTGTCTCTCAAAATTTAGTTTATAAAAGCATTAGCACATGTCATAGGATTCACTGGTTGATCCTGTAAGTTAACCAATATTTGTAGACCAGCGGGTTGTTTACCAATTTTCACGGTAAACAAATTGGCACGTCCAGTGGGACCGTGCTAGTGACATTTTTTTACAGTTTTTCTTTTGAAGAAAGCTTCTAAATTCTTCATGTTTGTTGTCTCTCTCTTGCTAAACTTCGTTGTATGTTATTGAGAAGTGGTAAAGTAACTACCACTAACGAAGATAGACCAACGAGAAGATACACGAGGAAAATGACAAATCAAAATTAGCTAAAAAAATCTAAATCCTCAAAATACATCAAACAATGGAGAACCTACCCCAGCATGTTCGATATGGGAAACCACAGTCTCAGTACTTATTTCTGAACCAGTACTATCCATGGAAAGTTCGATGCCTACGAAGTCGATTGCCCACAGTGATTCCATTTTAACTTATATTGGGCCAAGGTGTCCTCTAGTAACCCCCCCCCCCCACACACACACAAACACCAATAGGAAACGCTTCGAGTAGACCCTTTATGCCTCCAGGTTTCTCTATGCCTTTAGGCAGTCGAGAACAACCTTACGGTATATCAACATCTGTGATGGCGAACTTACATAATGTGGGGTCAACATTTCTAGATCCCGTAATAAATGAAACTTCCCTATTGAAAGGGTCAGGGTCTGGGATTAATAATATTGGTCGAAATGGCCAACCCTTAGGGATAAGTTTTTCCATCCAAATGCCAGGATTAACAAATAGTTTTGCAGCGGTTATTAAGCAGTAAATGAATAAGAGTAACCATGAAATGGTCCAAATACTTTCGCAAACAGTGGGGAAAATTTTAATCCTCTAATACAAAATAATACCCAAGCCAACCAGCAAATGGTCGCGCAAATGACGTGCATTGCAAACTATTTGGTGTACCACAGCCTCCTCGACACCCACAGAGGGGGTATATGGTAGAAAATCAAGGGGTAGCCTTTGGGAGGATGTCACTATTAACCAAGTCCAACAAAACCAAAGGAACACACCTCGAGCGAACACTATGAACCAGGGAGAGGTTGTCGAACAACCTAGAGTCGAACCCCCTAGGATTCAACTACAAATTCCAATAGAGGAGGAACCAAGGGTCATAATGGTGAATAGAAACCATAACACTGACAATGTTATACAACAAATTCAACGTGATGATATGGCAGCGAATAATAATCTAGCAGCCATGGTCGAAAGGATTATGGCGCGAAATGGGGTAAACTTTGGCTTACGAAAGCCAAATTACACATCACCATTGTCAGATTACATTTTGCAATCAGATTTATCCGCCAGATGGAAAATGCATAAATTCACTAAGTTTTTGAGGGATACCAATGAGTCTACTGTCGAACATGTGGCTAGGTACCTAATAGAGGCAGGGGAGATTTCTAGTAACGAAAACCTTAGGATTAAATATTTCCCAAGATCTCTCACTAAAAATGCTTTCACGTGGTTTATAACCTTGCCTGCAAATTTGATTCATACATGGACTCAATTGGAGAGACTGTTCCATGAACAGTTTTACATGGGACAAACAAAGATTAGTTTAAAAGAATTGGCTAGCATCAAACGAAATTTTACTGAGCCAATAGATGATTATCTAAACAGATTCCGCCAACTCAAATCCAGATGTTTCACGCAGGTGCCCAAACTTGAGTTGGTCGAAATGGCCGCTAGGGGCCTTGACTACTCTATTAGGAAGAAATTAGACACCCAATATTTGAGAGATATGGCCCACTTAGCTTATAGGGTTCGACAATTAGAATACCTGAAGGAGGAAAATGCTAGAGCAAATAAAAATAATAGAAGGGTAGCCTACGTCGAATTTAATGAAGACGATGAAGGAACATATTATGAGCTCTTAGACTTCGATGATAATGAAATTGACCATGTTGAATTAAAGCAAGGGCCACCTAACTCTTGTAAAGTTTTATCCCCTTCGAATGGAAAAAACCTTGCCGAATCAGAAAAGAATGATAGCGTTCCCAAGAAAACTTACACTTCCGACGTCACAAAATGTGATAAATTTTTTGATTTGTTAGTTAAGGATGGCCAAATGATAGTGCCTCCTAGTGCAAAATGTCTCCTTTAGAACAAAGAAGAAAGAAAGGTTTCTACAAGTATCATAATTTCTTGAGGCATAAAACATCTCAATGTTTTCTTTTCAGGGATCTCGTTCAAAATGCAATTAAGGACAGAAGGCTCAAATTTGGATAAAAGTCAAAGGCTCAAATGAAGGTTTTCCGACCCTCTTCAGGTGGTCGATGCCCACTACACGGAGCCATATGTTATTAACATGGTCAAAGTCACTGAGGATTTCACCAATGAAGCGGTCATGGTCAAGGTTACTGAGGACTTCGACCGAGAGATCATTGAAAGCGTCATCTGTGAAGTCACTAAAGGATTCACCATAAAAACCACTAAGGGTTTCGAGAAACAAACTGCTGACAATTGCGCTCATGGAGTCACTAAGGGCTCCAACGAAGGAATCACTGAAGATTTCAACTCGATGATAACAACAAAAGAAACCATTGAGGGTTTCGTGCAAATTGGTAATCTGACTGAGGCTACTGAGGGCCTTAGGGTGAAATTGGAAGAGCTGGACATTGCTAAAAAGGCCAGAGTGGATGTGAACATGGTCGAAGTCTCTCAGGAAACTTCGATGGAGGTTGGCAAGGATCTTTGACAGGAAGAGTACAATAAGGTGGCTTTTCCAAAGGATGAAGAAAGCCTTAATGATTTCCCTTACATATGTTAGAGGAAGAAATCAGAAGTTATGTTATGCCCTCGATGCAGTGTTGTCTTTAACAAGAAGGTGGCTTAGAATATCAAAGGGGTTTGTAGGGCAAAAATAGAAGAAATTAGAAAGCCTCTCATGCCCGTCAGGCATTCGACAACAGAAGTGACCCTAGGTGACAATAGCTGGCAAGGCAAAGGCTTAGTTGCAATAAGTCCACTACTTTCAAACCTACACCGGAGGCTCTCAAAGACAAATGGATCAGACTAGTCGAAAATTGAGAGTATGGCCAACAAAAGTGGAAAAATTTGAAGTTCAGAGAGGCTCTTCTTTGACGTACCAAAAAGAATTCCAGGTGTCAAAGCGGGTTCCTTTAGAAAATTATAAGGAAAATAATACGATGTCAAGATCATAGTGGAGGAGGTAGCAGAAGTGGAGAAAGGCCGAAAGGGAAGCCATGAAGAAGGCGGAACCTAAATCCAGTAGCAGCATACCGGCGAAGAAAGAGGAAAAGAAACTTGTCGAGAAAAAACGGTTTACTTCTCAGAAAGAGGCATCTTCAAAGAAGACTGATCATGAAGACGATGAAATGACATATGATTTCAATTTTGGGTCAGAAGCCTCACTGGACATCATGCGCAACATGGTATCAGTACTCTCTAGGGAGTACGACCAAGTGATAGAAGTAGAGGAACCGAAAGATATGATGGCAATAGAGACGGCTCGACACAAGCCTATCTGTTACTGCATCATGAATAATGGTTGTATAGAGGAACATAACGCCTTCTTCGAAAGGCCTGATGAGTCGATGAAAATCCATTTAAACTCTCTATTTATCAGAGGGAAAGTAGGAAACATTGGAATAAGCAAGATCCTGGTCGATGGCAGGGCGGCAGTCTACTTAATGTCGCACCACATGCGGAAAAAGATTGGGAAGGACGACACAGATACAAAACCTCATAATATGCTTTTGTCAAATTATGAGGGGAAGATAGGAACTACCATGGGATTTATACAGGTAGACTTGACCATTGGAACTATAACTAGGCCAACGATATATATGGTAATAGCCTCGAAGGCTAATTATAATTTACTGCTTGGTAGGGAGTGGATTCGTGGCATCAGTGTCGTTCCTTCCTCAATGCACCAAAGGATCATCATTTGAAGCAATGATGGTATCATTGAGAACATCGAAGCGGATCAGAGTTATTTTATGGCCAAAGTGAATCAGGTTGACAGAAGGAGCTTCGACTGGAATTTGGCCCAGATTGGCCCATGTAATCCTGCGGGATTTGACATGATGCCAATAAATTACGCTTTCTATTTTCTCTATTGCACCCTACTCGTGGGTTTCAATGGGATAGAGAAGTGGTAGGTGAAGAAGATTATGTCTTCAAAATAACCAATATCCAGCCAATTGGACGGGGAAGAAAATTCAGTGATAATAACTGAGTCACTGGCGCTCAAAAGGATTTCGGCTTACATAGCCGAAAGCAGACTAAAAGCAGCCTTAGAGGCTGAAGTGAAAATCTTGGCTGTCAAAGCCAAGGAAACTGAATCACGTCAAGGACCTGGTAAGGATTTCAATCTAGAACCACCTGATAAGGTTCAAGATCAGGTGAAAGGCTACAGGCTCGATGGTATCTATGATGATGAGCCTTTGGGGTTTGAGAAGGATCCGCTTGCAAGCAACATCAAAATGATGGCACAAGATCCATTTGAAGAGATCGACCTGGTAGAGGGGGTAGTAAAGAGGCCGGCATACATCAGCGTCAACATCATCCCACAGCTCAAGGTTGAAGTAATCCAATTGTTGAAGGAGTCCAAAGACTGCTTTGCATGGGATTATGACGAAATGCTTAGTTTGAGCAGAGATATTGTCAAACTAAAGCTGCCAATAAAGCATGGGAAGAAGCCTGTTAAGCAGACTCCAAGGTGATTCACATTTGAAGTTCTCTCGAAGATCAATGAGGAGATTGAAAGACTTCTCAGACGTAAATTCATCTGCACGACCAAGTATGTCGAATGGATTGCCAATATTGTTCTAGTTATTAAGAAAAATGGAAAGTTAAGGGTGTGCATAGATTTTAGAGATTTAAATTCTGCAACCCCGAAAGATGAATATTTGATGCTTGTGGCAGAAATGTTAGTTTATTCTTCTGTAGAATATGAGTACCTTAGTATGCTCAACGAATATCCTGGGTACAATCAAATTTTCCTTGCTGAAGAAGATGTCCTAAAAATGGTGTTTAGATGCCCTAGAGCCTTATGCACCTATGAGTGGGTTGTAATGCCTTTTGGTTTAAACAATGCTGGGGAGACATACCAAAGATCAATGAATTCAACATTCCATGATTTTATTGATACTTTTATGCAAATCTATATTGATGATATTGTTGTTAAGTCTCTTTCAGGGAAGAATCATATTGACCACCTTCGACAGTCCTTTGAAAGGATGAGGAGATATGGTCTAAAAATGAACCCTCTCAAATGTGCTTTTAGCGTGCAGGTAGGAGATTTCTCATGCTTCGTGGTCCACAAAAAGGGAATCAAAATAAATCAGAACAAGGCCAAAGCCATACTAGAGGCGAAACCACCATTGAACAAGAAGGAGTTGCAGTCACTGCTTGGCAAGATTAATTTCTTAAGGAGGTTTATCTCAAACCTTAGCGGTAAGACTCAAGCCTTCTCACCCCTACTTCGACTCAAGAGGGAAGATTTTGAATGGGGGCAAGCTCAGCAAGAAGCCTTCGACAAGATCAAGGAATACCTGGTCCACCCTTCAATCCTGAAGCCACCTTAGAGGAATAAAAGTTTGAGGTTATACATATCTGCGTCAGACAAGACTTCAGGGAGCGTGTTGGCTCAAGAGGGTGAAAATGGCATCGAAAGATCCATTTACTACCTTAGTAGGGTATTGAACGATGCAGAAACTAGGTATAACATAGTTGAAAAACTATGCTTATGTTTGTATTTCTCATGCACGAAGTTAAAGCATTATATAAAACTAGTGGATGTTTTTGTTTCATCTCATTTTGATGTTATAAAACATATGTTGTCTAAACCAATCTTGCATAGTCGAATTGGAAATGGGAATTAGCTTTAACTGAATATTCTTTGACCTATATGCCTTTAAAGGCTGTTAAGGGACAAGTGGTAGCCGATTCTATAGTCGACCACTCTATAACTGAGAATTCATTAAACTATCTTGAACTTGAGCCTTGGAAGTTGTACTTCGATGGCTCTAGACATAAAGATGGAATAGGCGTAGGAGTTCTAATTATTTCTCCTGATAAAATTCCAATAAAATTCAAGTATAAAGTTGAAGGCCTTTGTTCGAACAATGAGGCTGAATATGAGGCCCTAATAGTCCGTCTTCAGATATTATTGGAATTGGGGGCAACTCGAGTCGAAATAATGGGTGACTCGAAGTTAGTCATAAAAAAATTACAAAGGAGTACAAGTGTGTTAAAGAAAATCCCATTATGTACTTTGTGATAGCCAATCGACTCTTGAAAAGGATCGATATGGTTAGTATTCGATACATCCTTCGGCTATAGAATCAAGAGGTCGATGATTTGGCACATATTTCCTCTGGGTATAAAATTTCAAAAGGGAAATCACAAGATGCAATCGAAGTTAAAGGAAGGGTTGTGTCAGCCAGACAATCCCCATCAGATCTGGAAACAACAAATTTGGGATACGTTGATGAAGAGAATTTCGAGATACTGAATATAGACATCATGACGGATGAAGATTGGAGAAAGCCAATAGTAGAGTACTTACAAAATCTAACAACATCTACAGAGCAAAAAAAAACAGGTATCTAGCTTTAAGTTACGTTCTTTTGGGAAATGAATTGTTCAAAAAGACTCCTGAGGGAGTTTTGCTTAAATGCCTTAGTGAATCTGAGGCATATTTAGCCCTTTCGAATGTCCATAGTGGGGCATGTGGGGTACATCAGGTAGGCCATAAGATGAAGTGGTTACTATTTCAACAAGGAATGTATTGGCCCACCATGTTGAAAGATTATATTGAGTTCGCTAAAGGATGTCAAGAGTGCCAAGTGCACGCAGGGATACAACATGTTCCTACAAGCGAACTTCATTCTATAGTGAAACCTTGGCCCTTTAGAGGATGGGCTTTGGATATGATTGGAGAAATTGGACCAGCGTCATCAAAAGTCAAAAATATATTTTGGTTGACATCGATTATTTTATAAAATGGATTAAATTTATACCACTAGTGAACATGGATCAAGACACTATAATCGAATTTATCCAAAAGCATATTATCTATAGGTTTGGATTCCCAGACTATTATGACAGATCAAGTATCTGTGTTTGTTGGTCGAAAAGTGCAAGAGTTTTCTAAGGATATGGGTTTCAAATTGGTAACGTCTACACGTTATTATGTACATGATAATAGTCAAGTCGAAGCAGCAAATAAGGTCGTCATTAGTTTTATTAATAAGCATGTGTAGAAAAATCCAAAGAATTGGCATAAGACATTGGACCAGATTCTCTGGGCATGTCGAATCTCCCCTAAGGAAGCTGCTAATACTACTCCTTTTCGATTGATGTACGGGCATGACGCGGTTTTTCCAGTTGAAATCTACTTATAGTCAACAAGAATCCAAAGATACCATGAGATTCCATGTGAATCAAATTGGAACATGATGTTTGATGAGTTGGTTGATTAAGATGAAGAAAGACTGGGGGCCTTAGAATTGTTGAAAAGGCGGAAAAAGAGAATAGAGAAATCGTACAACAAAAGGGTCAGAGTTAAAACATTCTCGTCTAGAGACTTGGTCTGGAAAGTGATCCTTCCCATGGATCAAAAAAATATAACTGGGAAAATGGTCCCCTAAGTGGGAAGACCCCTTCTAAGTTATACAAGTCTTCTCAAATGGTGCATATGAAATTGAAGAATTGGGCAGAGATGAAAGGATCTTGAGGGTGAACAGAAAGTATTTAAAAAAATACAAACCTGCACTACAAGAAGTAAAAATAGAGAAGGAATAATTGCATGCAAAATGGTGTAGCGGGGAAATTTGTGACTATAAGCTATTGATTAACTTAACTCCAAAAATGCAAGAGTCGCCACCGCACTTTTATTTTATCCAAAAAGGAAAGGAAAAGGAGCGAACAAAACCAAAGAGTCCTAAAACAAGATCAAGAAATAAAGATCTGGGTAAGGGGGTTGGTTACGCAATGGGAAGGTGTTAGCATCCAAAACGTCTATAGTACTCTATAGGAGCCCTTTGAAATATTTATGCTTTTTGGCTTGAAAATTGTTTGTTTGAAAAGAGATTGGAGAGTCAAGAAGAGAATTGTTTTTTAAGATTTTTGTGTTTGGAGAGACTTGTCACCTCATGCCTACGTACCCACAAGGTGAAATATAGGATCAAAACCCCGTAGTTCGTGGTACAAATAACAAAATAGGTTTGTTATGGTTGATTTTAAGCGAAAAGACAAGTCGTCATTTCCAAGCGAATAATTTCACTTAAAGAGATGACTCATGTCTAGACTTATGGAAAAGTTTTTGAAAGAAAATGCATAAGGCACAAAAGTCTTGGATGAGTTTGAATGTTTTTTATGTCTTTTGAAAAGATTCAAATTATGGTTAGCATTTATTGACATTTATTGAAGAAAAAGAAGTTTGAAAAAAGGAACTTGACAAAAGTCAAGGTTTTATTGTGAAAGCGGTTTGAAGTTTGAAAGTAAGAAGGTTTTGAAAAAGGGAAGAGGTTTTGAAAATTGAAGAAGGGGAGGAGATGAAGTGACTACCCTAGAAAGCAAAATAAAAGCTAGAGACAAGAAGGATCTAACCAACTTGTAGCACACTCCATAGCAAGCCAAAAGAATTCCATCCATCTTGAGCATAAGCAAATGAACAAGCCAAATAAAGGCAAAGATCCATAATACTCCAAGCAAAGGGAAAGAGACCTAATTCTAAGTCCAAAGGTCCAAGAATAGTCCAAGAGCATAGCCATAAAGTTAAGAGCACCAAGTCTTTTAGAGGTTTAGTCCTTTATTAATGCTTTGAACAAGATATGGTCCAAGTGGACAAAAGAAAAGAGGCGGAAGCAAAAACATGTGTCCAACGGACAAAGGAAAAATAACGGAAGCATAAACAAAATATGATATGAGATGATAAGCATAAAGATAAAAGAGAGATAAGGAGCAAGAAGGAAACATAAACAAAGTTAGTACAATGATATGGTTAGTGAGTTAGTGATTAGTCGTTAGAGCAAATGATCAATGATAATTAACTCTTGCACTTAGACCAAGTTTAATGAAGGCTCATTAGAGGATTGATAAAATCAAAGCCTTCTAACAACAAGCTTCATAGGTGATGGACTTAAGACAAGTAGTCAATCATGCTTGGACTTTCAAACATAGGTTTGAGCCACGAATGATCACTTTCCGATTACGGGACACTTTAGTGCTATGTTAAGAAATCGTAATCGGGTTTATGTAGAAACCACGACTATCTGAGGTTAGTCAATAACAATGTTAGTGCTAATGCATGCTAGAGAAGTGATATGTAGATCACTCTCCGAAAGCAATACCGAACAAAAAGAAAAGAGATAACAATTTCATCTTCATCAAGAACTTGAAATAAGTTCAAAAGATATCAAAGACTTTCATCGATCAAAAGAAAAAAAAAGAAGAGGAGAGGGAATGCCCAGTTGAATTACAAGTTCAAGATCATTCCATCTTTAAGTTCATCCACTCATCTTGGTGGATTAAAGCACCAAATATATCATTAACTCAAAGCACCTAAAATGAATTGAACAATTCACTTTAAAGATAGATTTGAATTGATGAATGTTTATCCAACTTCATCTACACCCTAAGTCCAATGAATTTAAAGAGGAAAATGAACTTTAAAAGTGTATTTCAAGGCCAAAATCAAAAGGAAATGAAAGAGGAAGAGGTGAGAACCAAAACAGTCCCAAAACAAAGCCAAAAAAAACATTCTACACTATGCAAATCGATTGCACAACAGAAAATAAGCAATTTTAGGCAAAGAAAACACTGTGCAATCGATTGCACAAATAGTGCAATCGATTGCACACTGACAGACAGCAATAAAATCAACATTTACAAGGCAAAACCATGATCAATCATTTCTTCAAACCTATCTCGATCAATGGTACAATTGAGCATGAAAATTCAAGTAAAATAGCAGCAAATAGCACCAATGGAACATGATATGCAAGATCCAAAGATCCAGCAACAAGGATCAATAATGGATCACACTGTGGAAGATGTACCAAGAGAAACAATGGTGGATCAAGAAAATTACCACTCCAAATCTGAAAATTCTTCAAATCAACTCCACAAACACCACTTCAAAGCTTTGATCTACAAGAATTGAGGATGAAAAAGTGAATGGATGAAGGTTTAGCTTAAAGATTGGTAAATTCTAGTGATGAACTTACTAATATTTCAAAGGGAGAAAGAGCTTTGGTGAATTTGGTAATTGGAGAAAAATTGAAAGTCATGAAGGAATTTGACAAGGTGATTTTGGCTATCAAAATCTTATGAAATGAATGAAAATAGGCCTCTATTTATAGGATTTAGGCTTGGAAAATTTGGTGGATCGGAGTTTGGTTTGGAATCAAAATTAGGCTTGGAATTTGAATTTGGAGGGAAATTCAAGATCAAGTGGTGATTAGTGAAAGTGTATGGTGGGAATTAATTGTGATGAGGTAGTGGAATTATTTTTGGGTGATCTAGAATATTCTCAAATGATGAAATTGGTGCCAAATGCTTCCAAATTTGAAAAATGCTGATTTTGGCCAATTCTGCCCTTGTGCAATCGATTGCACTGTAGCGCGAATAGATTGCATTGTTGAAAACTTCAAAATCTAGGAAAAAATGTAGGGTGCAATTGATTGGACCAATAGTACAATCGATTGCACAGTTGAAAAACTTGAAAAATGCCTTGTTGGTTGGATTGTGCTGGCTCTGGCTCGATACTTTTGCTTGTCAAAGGCATGGAAATAAACACATGAACCTTGGAGTCTCTTGAATAAAAGTCAATCAAATCTTGGGAGACTCTTGATCAGATGATTTTGAATTGTTTGTAGATCAACTTCGACTTTTTTCAAATGAAATTCATTCGAGTTGAGGGACTAGTATTTGATACCTTTGATCCAAATTCTTCTTGAAAAAGTTAGTAAAGGAAAAAGAAACATTTTTTTGGATTTTAATTAATGGTTAGTAAACATAGACATAAAGGCAAATAAGAAACACACATATGCTTGGTGATCCTTGCAAGGCATAAACCCAAAGACGGAAGGGAGAGAGGAACCAAAGCATGATCTTGTTTGTGGTATGAAATGCGAAGATGCAAAAAAAATGAGATGCGGGAAATCTTAGGGGTAAAAATTAGGATATTACAAATGGTCAAAGTCAACATGGTAAAAATGAAACATACATTGCCAAAATGGCTCAAGTCTTTACATTAAAACCCACCAGGGGCTCAAAGTCGTTGTATCAAAAAACAAAACCAATACGAGGGGGTTAGATAAAAAAACAAAGCCATAATTTCCAACTTTTAATCTAAACAAAAGTCGTTGTAGCACAATTGATTCGTGAGGAAAAGGGGGATTTAGGTTAGATTAAAAGTTGTTTCGTTTTAAAAAGTTGCAAAAAAGTGCTTTTGCGCATAGTGTAATCGGTTACCAGATATGGAGTAACCGATTACACTGCTTTTAAAATGAGTTTCTGGGTATTTTTTTAGGGTGTAACCTATTACCTTGATTATGGTAACCGATTACACCATAAGTCAGTAGCGAAGGGTGGCTCGTTACAAGGGGTGTAACCGGTTACCTCATTTAGAGTAACCGGTTACGTTGGAACCATTTTTTAAAAACTTTCAAAAATTCATAACTTTAGTCTCGGGAGTCTGATTCAGGTGTCGTTCGAAGCGTTGGGAAGCTGACGTGACGAATTTTATTTAGAAATTGGTTTTATACCATAGGTTGTATATTTTGTTATTTGATAGTGCAAAATGTTTTGTGCTGCTAATGTTGTGATGTGACATATTCATAAATTCATTGTGGTTGATTACTATATTGTTGTATTGTTGTTGTTGACTGTTGTAGCATGTATTTGGTGCATGATGGCCAATATTGGCTGAGTACCTTGACTATGGAGATGTTGGTCAATGTGCTCGATGTTGTTGTATGTATAATATGTTGCATGCATTCATAAGGATGAACATTGGTCCGTTATTGTTAGGCCTCAATCCCAGGAGGTAGAAATTGAGTGTCGGTAGCTGATTTCAGAGGTGATGGAATCAGTGAGACGTGACCGGAGGTGATGGTGGTGATTGGTGAGCTCTGATCCTAGGAGGTGAGGATCGGAGCGGTGAACCCGAGTGTTCATGTTTTTGGTACCCCATGCATTTGAGTCGAGTTTTGAGTTTCACTGCATTGCACATTGATTGGATTGTTATTGTGCTTGGTTGATTGTTGTGATGATTGTGTTGTAGAGTGTTATGGAATGGGTGATGTATATGTAATAATTTGTTGCCTTTACATGGGCATCGTATAGAAAACTCGTAGTAGAGGATTTGATGTGAGTGGAACATGGAGTCTTCCATTTTATTTTTAGTGTCGGTGTTTGCTCTGATGTGTAACACCAGGGTTATGGAACGTTTACGTCTGTTATGTTTTGATGGAGATTTTTGGGTATCTCCAGAAGTTGTTGTTATTTGCGTTTAATTTGAAAACATGGTAATGTCCTGAATAATTATTTGATAATGATGTTTCCACTATTTTAATAAAAGTTGATGTTTCAAACATGTTTGGTTATTATAGTTATTATAAATAATTTTTAAAAGTTGCATGTGTTACATATCATGTTATATGAGCAGTTGTTTCTTTTGTTTTCTGACATCCTAAATGTTATTGATTCAAATTTACTCTGATATTTATTTAAATTATGCGGGGATTATATATGGTGTTATAGCTTCCACGCCATTATAGTGAGGAAAAAATATTGACAGTTCTTCAAACTTAGCTGCATAGTCAGCCACAGTCATATTCCACTACTTTAATTCTAAGAACTCTGATCTTGACAGCTGATCAGAACCTGAAGTGGGCCAGGGACATTTTTTGTGATGTTGGCTTACAAGGATGAGGAGGGGGTGTACCTGCAAGAGATTCTGATGCTAAAGTAAGAATCAGGAGAAGAGAAGGTAATTACAAAGAGTGTATGTCTTAGGCTGATTTGGAATGATTTAGAATACCTGACCCTCTCAAGTGAGAGGGTTTTTATAGTGGCCCCAGCGCTTGACCATTGGTTCCTATTTTCGAGGCAAGATATGCGCTCTAAAAGAATAGGTAACTGTCAGAAACTAGCCGTTGGGACTGATAGAGGTGCTCGAAACTAGTCGTTGCCATGGGCAGGGGCGTTGTTGCGGGTACATGCGTCGAGACTGTTTCTGGATGGTGGAACCATGCGTGACGAGCAGGAATGTGATGAGGGGCAGCTGATCCTAGGGGTCAGTTGGCTAGCCTTCCTCGGCAGAGGAGTAGAGGAGAGAAGGTTTCACTTTGCCCTTAGCTGGCAGGGCTAAGGCTATTAGGTCGTTATGGGCGCAGAAGTGGATTGGGCCATGCTTAGCCATTGGGCCAGTCTGAAACAGGAGCCCCCCCAAGTCATTGCTCCTGAGCATATGAGTGATGACTTAAGGGCAGCCCACGGTCTGAGGAAGAGCTGGCGTGGTCGACGCCCGTTACTGAGATGAGGTCGCTTCGTAGTGTTCGAAGGCGCCCGTGTCAAGGGAATATGGAATGTAGTCCTGAGTGCTCGACGGACGGAGAGCCCAGCAGTTGATGGGACTTGAAGGGATGGAGTGCCACATGTGCGTCGAGCCATGTGCTGCATTTAATGCGTAATGATGGCTATGATAGATTCATGATGATACCCATAAGCCGCGCGTGCTCGTGGACGTGCCTCTGCTCTGCCTATAAATAGGGGGAAGAAGCGTTCATTTTCACTTTTCACTTCTCTCTCCTCTATTGCTGCTTGTTTCTGATTCTATCGTCCGACGCCGTAATACCGTCGTACGAGCACCGACTAGTCTTTGCCGACCAGCCTTTTTTCCTTCTTTGACCTTGTAAGTTTTCTTCATCCTTTCTGTTTTACATGTTTCAATCCTTGTTTTGCTTAGATTGCATATGGTTAGGATGAAACTGGGTAGAGTAGGGGTGGTTTCTGGTGAATGTTGATGGTTGGCGGTGGTTAGGCCGTTTTCCGTTGTCGTCGTCGTTGCCAGAGTGTTAGGAACTTAGGCTTTTTGTCGATTTTGACACCATTGCGACAATGAATGAGTTAGTCGCTGGTGGAGTTTATGTGTTTTCTAGTGTACTCATGAGTTTTCCGGTGGACCTTCATCGGAGTTCTAAGTAACAAATAGGGGAGGATCTCTATGCGTGGGTTTGAAGGATTTCTAGGGGCGTCTCCTCGCGTCGTTGTTGTGCTGTTTGAGTAAGGGCTTAGGTTGGGGACGTTGTCCCCGAGCCTTCACGCGCCCTTTCACTTAACTAGCGGTGGAAGGATGGATTTAACTTTGTCATCAAATTCACTTTTGTCTTCTTCTTTTCAAGTAAAGGAGATGTCTCACGATCCCGCAGATGAAGTCACAAGGGAGTTGTCCGAGGAGAACTCTTCGGATGATAGCAGTGCTGACGAAGTTTTTTCTCCCAGGGATATCGGGGAAACGTTCATCCCTAGTAGTTATAGGGAAGACTAGGTTGTCGTTGAGCCTCGGGAGCTTGCCGTCCTTTTCACTTTTCACACTCATGATACTTTCACGATGATGGGGGCTGAGGGATACTGGAGGGTCCACTTCCTTGGGGAGAATGATCAAATATGCTCGGTATACGAGGAGAGGTTCCCCATGTACGACTTTATCTTCAAAGAGATCGGGTTGAGGCTACCCCTTACAGACTTTCAAGTGGCAGTTTTCAGACATCTAGATCTAACGCCTTCCCAACTGCACCTGAACTCGATTGCCTTCGTCTTGGCATTCGAGATAACATGTGAAATTTTGGAGATTGGAGCCACTCTCCCCCTCTTCTTCACCTTCTTCCATCTTCAATGCTAGGTTGTTGGAAGGAGGTTCGGCTGGGTTCCCCTGAAGCAGGGGAGGAAATTATTTAAGCATTTCTCTAAGTTTATCAGGACGTTTAAGGAGAGGTTTTATGTTGTTGAGCCAGTATCAGAGAGGGGCAAAGACTCCCCATTTGTCTAGGAGGTTATGACAGAAGAAAACAGGGAGCTAATCATTGATAAGGAGGGCAAGGTATAGGGGTAGAGGTTGCTGAAGTTCCGCTTCTACTGGAGCAGGGATCACTTTACCTATGGAGCCGATGATTATCTTGCCACTCCACACATGCTGGGGGAGGATGATTGGGCCAGTTATGACAAGCTTGTGGCCTTTGTTGATGGTTTTCTCTCTACTTAGTACGTGACCAAAAGAGGGGAAATTATTTCTGAAGAAGACGGGGGACCCAAGGTGGAGACCCGACACATTAACACGAAAGAGGTCCTCGAGTGTGGCACTCGCGAGAAGGCTCTAGAATTTCTGGGTAACCATTCACTTCTTAGCTTGTTTATATTGCTATTTTCCCTATTTACTAATGTGTGCCCGTTTTTTTGCAAGTAAGATGTCCTCGTCCCACGAGCGCATGGTGAAGAATGTCAGGAGAATCTTAAACTGAGCAAGAAGGTCGAAAAAAGCCGCCTGGGCAAGGAAGTGGTTCCTCCCCCGACGGGGTCAGAGACTTCAACCTCCGGAGCCGCAACTGCTCATACTTCCCCGCTACAAGTAACCTCTCGATCCAAGCGCCCCGGACGGGTGAGGTCCTCTACCTTATTCACGAAGGGGAGAAGAGCAAATTTGAGACGCCTCCTTGCTTTCACAACAGGAGTTCCTTCGAAGGCTCCTCCCTCGCACTTCTTTGGGCGGAGTCCTTGCACCTCGAAAAGTCGGACCGTCCGACAAAAAGGACGATACTGGCCCAGGACACTGCTACTTTGATGAGAGTCTTGGGCATGGCGGTGGTCTACACCGAGGAGGGGGCCCTTCAAGAAGCGGAGCTAAAGAAGATACAGGCTGCAAACGCAGTTTTGGAGGAAAAGCTGACGGCTGCAGAGGAGGAAGCAAAGAAGGCCAAGGAGGACCTGACTAAGGCCACCGAGGAGACCGTAAAGAACTACAAGGGTGAGCTGGCCAAGGTAACCAAGGAGAGGGATACCCTGGCTATAAAGAAGAAAGTCGCGGAGCACATAGTCGTATCACTGAAGGCTGCCACCGCTCCTGCTAAGGATGAAAGAAATGAGGTGAAGGGTTTGAAGACTTGAGCCGACCTTGTTTCCAACATCACTTAGGCTAAGGAGGATTGTGTGCGGATCACTGAGGACGTTTTCAACAATGTTGTGGGTAGTTGAAGATTACGAACCTTGGAGTCGGGTTGTCTATCGAGGGGACCGAGTTCCTCTACAGTGTGGTGAACAACCAGATCGTAGTCCTAGACTTCCTTAAATTCGATGAGGAGCAGGCATTGTAAAGACATGGCTTTTCAAACGGTTTTGATGATAACACACTCTACAACAAACAAGGATAGATAAAAGAATCTCAAAGAAATCAAATTTGAAGAACTTCAATTTCAAATCAATATGTCAAGACTTGGTAAAGAATGAAGACACATTTTTACACAAATGAAGGTACAACATTCAGCTTCTATATAGCTTGTACAAGTGTTCAACTTCATCTCACATTCTTGCATATCATATTGAAAATGTTTTAAATCATCACAATGTATTTTTGCCTATGTTTCAAAATGTTTTTGCAAATTATGTTCAGAGTAACCAATTACCACTTCCTGGTAATTGATTACCCTGTGTTATCTTTCAAATTTTTTAGAATGTTGAGGCTGGTAACCAATTACCCACATGTGGTAACTGATTACCACTGGCGCAGTGAGCTAGAAAAGTGCATCTGTTGGCAGAATTTTGTTTTCTCGTTTCTTCTTGATGTTGCACCCTGTCGCTACTGCGAAAATCGGCGCCGGCTGAACAGAAGAGTCGCCACCGTGCGTTATTTATCCCAACGGAGGGAAAGGAAACACTCGAAGTAAACCTACCGCAAAGGCGGGAAAGGAATGGTCATCGCAACCAAATCCTGGATTCGGGAGTCGGTTACGTAAGGGGAAGGTATTATCACCCCTCACGTCCGTCGTACTCGACGGGATCCACGCTTGTTTTCTAGTACGGATTGTTATTCTATCTACTCTACAGGTCTGAGGTTAAAAGAAAATAAAATGACTCGGCAAAGTATCGCACTTTATGCCTACGTATTCCCGTCTGGAACGAGAAATCAGAGTCAACGTAGTTCGCCTACCTACGGGAAAGGAGGGGAAGGTTGCTCGCTAGGATATCGCATCCTATGCCTACGTACTTTCATACAGCATGAAATATCAGAGCAAACGTAGTTCGGGCTACGGAAGACACAAGTCTGTCTTGATTGTTTTTTATCCTTCTGAAAAAGGTTTTCTCCTGATTATGGGTCCAAGCGGACAAAAATGACATTTTGATGTTTGTTTGAATCTTTTACGGAAGAAGTGTTTTTTAGTGTGTTTGCAATCTCTGACGCACTAGAGACTATGATTTGAGGGTGACTACATCGTATGTCACCCTAAGGGTAACACACTAAGCAATCGGATTACTGAAGAGTGACCCTCCAACAACCTTTTCTCAAATAACTTAAGGCTCGTAGCGTACGACATCGATTAACCTTATTACTGTGTTTTTGAATAGTTCTGAGATGAGGAGAGAAAGAAGCTCTAAAAAGCCTATGGTTGAAAAGGGAATCAAAACTATCCTAATGTTGTCATGCATGGACGAAAGCCTAATGTCTATCATATTTCTCTCATGCGCAGAGAGAAACAGAGATCCTAGGGGATAAATGGCAAAAGAAACAGATACATACAGTAAAGCAGTAAAATGCATGAATGCAGCAATAAACAATAGGCAAAATGAACAACTTCACTTTAAACCTAAGGGGAAGATTAACAAACAATACAACAAAGGAAATAAAACCCCAAAACCAGCTCTGACAGCTCAACAGCTCCTACAGCAGCAGTCCAAACAGCTCCAGCTCTGGCATCTACAGTTTGATACACAACAAAAGGTTGACAGCAACAACCTTCATCTTCATGAATGCTCTTATCCCCTCAAGATTCACTAAACTTCAATCTTTAATAGTCACCAACTTCAACAAGCTCCCAGCTTAAGCAAGCTCAAACCCCAACCAGTAACCAGCTTCAACAAGCTCCTGACTTCAACTTCAACAAGCAGTAAAACCCTAGTTTCAACAAGCAACCAGCTTCATCAAGCTCAAACTTATATTTCAATAAGCTTCAACTTTCTCTTTACCAAGCTTCCACAAACACCTCCAAAGGAGAATCATTCAACAAGATCAGGTTATAATGTTAAGAAACTCAATAACAACCAAAGGAAATCACTAAGATTTTAACATTGTAAATGAAAGGTATCCTCAAAATTCTACTCACTTGGGCATACCACTCATCCCTCCTAAGGAGAGATGGAATTTCCCAAGGAGGACTTTATGTCATTGGATAGGATAGAGGCAAATAATGCACTCTATGTTTGACAGAAGAATTTGGCTATTCTAAGCTCTTCCTATTTTATCCTATTTCTCCTAAGTCTTCAATCAGCATCTTCAATCCAAGCAATCCTCATGCATCAACCTTGATCCTTGTATTCAATCTCCTCCATTGATTCTTCATGCTTCCACAAGCCCAAACCAAGCCCACATCCCAAAATAAAAGCCCAGACACCCAAACAGACAAACATAAATCCCAAGTGGGAACACCAAACAAACACTCTATTTGCAAAATATACTGAAAATAGTAAAATAGCATTTAAAATTCTAAGATTAATTCTAAGGGGATTTCTATATCTACCCTACATACTCTATATATCCCATAACCTAATTCATGCTAAAAAAAACCCCAAAATAAAATGTTGGAATGCACCTATGTGGAGTTTGAACCCTAAAACTATCACCCTAATGTTCTCTAATCAAAACTAATCAAAATTAATCCACAAAAATATGAAATAAATCCAGGGGGAACTTAATGTTCTAATCTAACTACCACAAAAATGGCATCAAAATATGAATTTAAATGACCAAACAAAATTCACAAAATGATATGTACAAACAAAATGAAAATAAAATGCAATAAAATGTAAAAGTCACCAAAAATAGAAAAATGCTTAAAATAATATTTTTATTTTTTCACAATTTTCTTCAGACAATTATTAAAATGTAGCAAAAATTCCCATGTCAAAATGATTATTTTTGGATTTTATATGAATTTAATCCTAAGCTATATAAAGATGTGAAAATAAAAGAAAATAAAACAAAAATGATAAAATGGCGTGACAAATAGCAAATAATCCAAGTTAAATCCCCAGACTGGGCCCAACTGGGGGTGTGAAAATCAATACGCGCCAGGCCCATGCTTGCAATCAGAAAATGAAAATAAAAAACAAACACTCGGTGCAAATAGCACCCAAAACACATGCAATATAGATGGGCCTCTCAGATGGGGGTGGGAATATCATTTGAACCCAAGCCCATGGTTAGCGTTTTAATGAAACGCTTTGTTTCATGTTCAGAGTTCTCCCTTCACAAAATGGAAACAAATCCCAGCCACACGATCTTGCTCTGAGTCAAAGTCTTAGGGCAATCTAATGGTCCCTGTTCATCGTTCTAAAATACCTCAGGTGACCTAGCAATCTCTCAGGCGGTGGTTCACGGTGGAAACCACCGTCTTCTCCGGTGAGCACCTCCACACAGGTCATCAAACAAGTCAAAAAATTATACCAATCCTACTTGTTTTTTCACATAGATTACCAATCCAACCTCAGAATCCATTGAATCTCAGTCTATTTTAAAACACGAAGGGAATTTCAGAATACACACAATTCTTGATCAACACCAATCTTGAATCTAAAGCTATGTATCGAATCCTCATGTTACACTAATTACTTTCTGTTACACCCTAATTTTGACCCTGAACCGCTTTTTTGTGCGTTTCATAGCATTTTCATCATTTGTGCATCATATCCATCATTCATGTCACCCGCCATTGTGTATGTGGAATTTCTACCTTTTTTTGTTTAAGCTCAGATCTTACAAGATTTAATCAAGGATCAGGAGAAGTTCCGAGTTAAATCATAAAGTATCAAGCTTATACTCTTCAAGATTTGTCAGGCGTTAAGAGCCTAGAGTTTCATATTTCCTTTGATTCAATCTGGTTGTTGGCGCAAGAGCTCAAGTTTTATCAGGATGGTGACATAATTTCAAGTCAGGTAAATTCAAAGTGATTAAGGATTCATTTGATCAAAGATTCAGAAGTTGGCTCACTCAGATGGTTGTTGTTTCTATTACGAGTTGTTCGGTGGTAACTGTGTCGCGTGTTTTATCGTGTGCTGGTGAAATAGTTTGGGATTGGTCTTGTCATTTGGTTATCCATTTTCTAAACCATATTCGTAATCTTTTTCTTCAATTTCAATAACCCTTTTCTATCCATCATTATCCATTCTTCCAAATTTTAATATCCATTTTGTTTTATCCATTCAAATCCATTATCCTTTTTTTAGATCCATCCTTTCCTTTATATCCAGTTCCAATATCTATTCTAACCATTTTTGAATTCATTTTTGTTTATTCTTTTTCTTTATTATATCCAAATAATCATATTAACTAAACCAATTTCAATTCCATTCTGATACCATTCATAGTTTTAAGGTGAAAATTGTCTAATTTCAAATTCAAGACTCTATGTCACATTGTAATGCAAGCCCATTCTTTTAAGAAAAATTTCACACACAAAAAAGAGTGACAATTTCTTTCCAAAAACCCTATTCAAAGTCCAAGTCCTTTTGTCCATTCCCATTATAATAAAGACCCATGATTTAAATCACCACAAAATTTAAAAGGAAAGTATATTGTCACTTTAACCAATTCACTAAATGCCAAAATCTAGCACAGACCCGATGTACATCACGCCTTGCCCATGCCAAAACTCCTCTGCACCTCAATCACAACAATGACCCACTTCTGCACCTCTTGTACCAAGGTATCAGACCAAATTTTGTACCGAAATTGCAAAAAAACATGATGCGGTTTTCCTGCATCACTAAAGGCGATGAACCGTAAATCATATGCGGCAACAACGAAATTATGCCATAAAACTCCAAATTTGCTTTAATCCTACAGATGACAACACTTGAACAGATCCACTCCAAAATAGAAAACTCTGTTAAGTCAAAGAAACCTGCAATTTGAACAACAACAGGATATCAACAGACTGGAAAATTTTCATTAAAATAGGATAGCACTACTTGCCAACGAAAAAGGGGGCCAGAACCAGCACTTTGAAATGGGGGAAATGGTTTGAGTTAAAAAGAAGGAGAAGAACAGAACATAAAAGAAATGGGGAAGCAGAAGCACCTACACATTTTTTTCATCTCTCAAAACAACTTTCCTGACGAACCACCACCTCCCTCTGAACAAACCTCCAACAACAACAGCTTCCAATACAACCTTCATAATACTCATAACTCTACCAAATATTATTCATCCTTCCATCCCCTTTCAAAAAAAAATTAAATCTTTCATACATAAAACCTTGATTTTCTTCGTTTCAACTCAATAAAATACCATCGATCTTTAAAAATTACTCATCTTCGAAACCAAATCGAAACACAAACAGAATCACAGAGCCAGAGAAATTCCAGAGAAGAAGGGAACACGAGCTGAAGGAGTAAGAAAGAAGATTCGCGCTTACCTGAAGTGGAAACCGCCGCCGGAGTCGGTGTTCGACGGATTAGTTTCGATTACGTGAGTAATTCATTTTTTTATTTCTTAATACTATGATTGTTCCTTGTGATATGCTGATGCAAAGCCCTCCATCGGTTGCTTGAAACTCTGCTTCTTCGGAATTTATTGTTTTTTGGTAGTTTAGGGTTTATAACTCTTTTATAAAATAAAATTGTTTTGGTCGGGGTTTTAAGGATTGTGAAACTAAATTCGTAATAAGGGAGAAGAGATGGTTCATACGGTATCCTCGCTTTTCATTTTCGGCCATCCCACGTCGGAATCCGTGGCGGAAGGACGGTTGTTGTTGTTTATGCTTCATGGCAGTGAGAAAGAGAGTTAACGGAACTAAAAAAGAGGAAGAAGAAAACTTTCTGTTTTTCTCTTTTCATTCCTTTTTGTTAGGTTTTAATATATTTTATTATTATTATTATTTAATTATAAAATATTACTTGTAATTAAGATTTTATTTTGTTTATTTTATTTTTTTATTTTATTTTAACTTTAAGTTGGCAGAGGGAGAAAGAGTGAGTGTACCGTCACTATTATTTTTTTTTCTTCATTATTTCATTATTTTATTATATTATTATTATTATTATTATTATTTACTTATTAATTTATTAGTTAATTAAATTTTTATTTTATATAGATTTAGTCAAAATGATTATGTTCAGTTTTTTTTCTTTCTAAAATGCAGTAAGGGGGATTGACTCTCTCCCCCACGTTTTTAGTTTGCTGTTTTATTTTTTTTATTTTTTTAATTTTTTTTTATAGTTAGTATATTTTTAGTTTATTAATTTAATTTAGTTTTAATTAATTAATTAGTAGTATTAGGGTTTTAGTGATTTGGACTTTTGAATTCATGTATATTGTTATCCTTTCCCTTATTTATAACTTATACTCTACAACTATTCTTATTTTATCTTTATTCAATTATTTATTTATTTATTTATTTATTTTATTTTTTAAATTTTATTTTGGTTAGTAAAAATTAAAGTTATTTTAGTTAGTTAATTTTACTAATTAAATTTAATTAACTTGATTAATCAATGAAATTAATTTTTAATATATTATTTTTGATAATTAATTCTAATTAGTTTAATTAATTGATTTAATCAACTTTAATTCGATTTTTTTATAACTAAATGTCTCTTCTCTTGATTATTTCAATTGACTTAGTTAAGCAACTTGACCTTCTAAAATCAATTCATTTATTTTGTTTATGTCGTGCCATTGCATAACTTAAACTATTTTTTAAAAAAATAGTTCTCGATTATCCTTTAGTTCAATCGTTTTCGTTTCATACGTAAATTCAAACCTCGATTCATATCGAGTATTTTATCAAAACTAGATCAATATACTTAATCATATTTAAAAAACATTTTCGATAAAGATGAAAAGGGAGTTGGAATCGAGCCTTTGATTTCTCTTCTCGATTGTTTGGGCTCGAGGAGCCTTTCTTAAGTCTAAACAATTGTCATCTCTAAAAGATATACAATGTGACAAACTCGAAACTTATTTTCCTAAACACTGAGATGAAAAAGAGAGAGAGTCAAGCCTTTGACTCGCTTTCCCGATTACTTGGGCCCGAGAAGCTTTTTTTTAAGCTTCAAGTAATCGTCATTCATAAGCCACGTTAATTATATCAAAATCATTTCTTAATATAAGATGAAAAGGAGAGAGATTCAAGCCTTTGACTCGCTTTCCGGATTACTTGGGCCCGAGGAGCCTTTCTTAAGCTTCAAGTAATCCTCATCCGTTTAAAATACTTCAACCATCTTCCATCGTTCGATGCTTTTCCTACGCGGTCCGTTAAGGATGAAAAAGAGAGAGAGTCAAGCCTTTGACTCACTTTCCCGATTACTTGGGCCCGAGAAGCCTTTCTTAAGCTTCGAGTAATCGTCATCTATTCAGTTACTCGAACCATTTCCATTCCACTTCCACAATTTGGATGAAAAAGAGAGAGCTCTAAGTCTTTGGTTTACTCTCCCGATTACTTGGGCCCGAGAAGCCTTTCTTAAGCTTCGTGTAATCGTCATCTGATCCATCTACTCGAACCACATCCTATCCTTTCGCAATTAAGGGTGAAAAAGAGAGAGAGTCAAGTCTTTGACTCGTTTTCCCGATTACTTGGGTCCGAGAAGCCTTTCTTAAGCTTCAGGTAATCGTCACCTCTAGCTAAAACATCTGATACATTAACCTCATTTCCTCGCCCTCGTGCGATCAAAATCCTAAAACATATTCAAATCTATTCTCTTTTTCTCTCCCTCGTGCGACCGAAATCTCATTTTCAATTTTCTCTCCGCCGTGCAAACCTGCAAACCTTTTTCATAGACGTGAGATACGGTGTCTAGAGCACGACGCAAAATATTGCTTCGTCCGGAACCTACTTGAGTCGATATAAGTGGCGTGTTCCCCATGAATGTTGATATATGGAAATCCATTCAAAGTGTTGCAAGCGTCATTTCCTAACTAGTTCAGGTAAAGCAATATTTTCTGTTGAATACGACTAAGTATCTTTCGTTAAAATCGAACCGACAACCGTAGGCCGAACTACGGCCGCTCTGATTTCTCGTTTGTTAACGAGAATACGTAGGCACAAGATTGCGATGATCTTGGCAAGCACATTTCCCCAAAATTCCATATTTCTTCCTTTACCCGTAGTCCCACGAACTACGGATGCTCTGATTCTTCACTTCTTTTCGAGTGAAAATACGTAGGCACAAGGGCCCTAATCCTTGGCGAGCACTCTTTTCTAAAACCCCCCCTTTCTCCTTAGTAATCTAACCTCTTTTACTTACTTTTATGCTTTATTTCCTTAGAAGAACACAAACAAATTAGACTAACATTTCTTACAAATCGAATCAAGAGGTTCCCGTTGAGTACAACGGACGTGAGGGGTGCTAATATCTTCCCCTCATGTAACCGACTCCCGAACCTAGAACTTGGTTGCGATGACCATGTTCTTTCCCTAAAGGTTTTATCGATATTTTCCTTTCCCATTTTGGGATAAATAAAGTTCGGTGGCGACTCTGTGTTTTCCGCGACCATTCGCGAAGGATCGTGCTTTTTTTAGGTACGACAGCTGGCGACTCTGCTGGGGATTTGCATAGCCATATGCTAGAGAGAGTCAAGCCTAACTTGACTCGATTCGTAAGCGCTAGTTTCACTTGCTTGTGTTTTTTTCTATGTTGTTTATTGCTTTCTTATTTATTTATTTACTTGTTTATCTTTATTATATATCCTATCTGTATTTCTCATGATTGTTGGGTTTCTCTGATATGGGCATTCTGTGAGATGGCTCTACACCCGAGTCTGAGAAAAACCTAGGATTAGAATGGTGGTCGTGTAGTGGAATCCCTCGAGGAGCCTTTCTCGTTGGGAGGATATGAGGACCCCGCTTAGAGTTGATTCCTTTGGGATGTTATTGTCGTGGTGAGCCTTTGCCATGGCAATAATATTTTTGAGGTCGAGTCTATAACTCTAAGGACCTTTTACCATTTTCCATGGTGGTTGGTAGTGTTGACTCGTGAGGGTTGACACGAATGCCCCAATCAGATGAGATCCCTTGAACGTATCGTTATTTTGACAATGATATTTTCAACCTCGATCTATGACTCTGAGATACCTTTAGAAACCTTGGACTCGATGGTTGCATAGTGGAGACTCGCGAGAAGCCTTTCTCGTGGGACGACACGAGAACCTCACCTAAACGAGATCCTTTCAAATATATTATTATTGTGGTATCTCTTTGCCATCGTCATAATGTGATTGAAAGGAATCCATGACTTTAGGAACCTACCTGTTAGAAGCCTACCTATGGGTTCCTATAATGAGAGATCATCCTTCCTGCTTCAGAATTGTGCATGTGATCCTTTTTCTTGCATCTGCATTTCATATTCATGTCGTAACATTTGCATTACTTTGGCTTTTCAGGGAATCTAAGAATTAAGTTGCAGGTACTCAGAAATTATGGGAACAGACACTAAGAGCACATATCCTTACAGTGTCAGAAAGCCCAAGTTGGAAGACTTGCGTGGTTTGGTTTCACGTATCCCTGCTGTTTTCATAATCAATTTTGGGAAGAATTTTGGAAGGCTAATTCATGTCTTATACCAAGAAGTAGATCAGAAAGCGCTCATTACTTTGGCTCAGTTTTACGACTCTCCTTTGAGGTGTTTCACATTTCAAGACTTCCAATTAGCACCGACACTTGAGGAGTATGAAAAACTAGTTGGCATTCCTATGAAGAACAAGTTACCATTTGTAGGTGTGGATCTATCTATGGATGACCAGGTCATTGCTGATGCTCTCCATATGTCCAAGAAGAATATCTCTGATAATTGGAAAATCAAAGGGGGTGTTAAGGGGTTTCCTCTCAAGTTTCTCGTAGAAAGAGCTGATACCCTTATAAAGGCTCAGAGTTGGGATGCCTGTTACGCTGCTGTTGCTTTGGCTATCTATGGGATTGTCTTGTTTCCCAACATAGATGATTTTGTGGATGTGAGTGCCATTCACATCTTCTTGAACAAGAATCCTGTACCAACTCTTCTGGCAGAAGTCTTTTATTTCTTGAGTTGGAGAAGTGAAAAGAAGGGAGGATTGATTGCTTATTATGCTCCTCTTATGTATCAATGGCTAAACATGCATTTACCAACGAAGGGACCATTTGTTGATCAAGCTAGTGATAGTTGGGCCCAAAGGATGGTATCTCTCAGATCTGCTGACCTTTCCTGGTTTTCACTAGATTATGAGGAAGTTATTACCAGCTGTGGTGAGTTCCCGAATATCCCACCCATTGGAACTCGAGGATGCATTAACTCTAATCCCATGCTATCAGTGAGGCAACTTGGATACCCAATGGTGGCTCCTCCCGAAGAGAAGATTTTAGAGGCATTCATGATGCATGACTTGGGAACTGAAAACCCAGAACTGTTCAAGAAGATTACGAAAGCTTGGGGAAGTATTAAAAAGAAAGGGAGGAGTGGGTTAGGTCGAAGGAACAATATCACTAAGGAACCTTACTTTGTGTGGGTCAAGGAAAGAGCAAGGGAGGTTAAAATGCCTTTTCAAGTCAAGTTGTCTGAACCTTTTCCAGAACCAAAGCCTACTCATATCCCGATTGAGGAAGCTGAGGATCTCAAAGCTACCATAGCAAAGTTGATGCAGGAAAATGAACAACTCGAGCTGAAGCTTCAAAGTGTCACTAATGAGAAAAATGACATGAAATGGGAACTCCAACGCAAGAATATTCAGTTAGAGGCAGTAGGGAAGAAGGCTGACGAGGAAGAACGCAAGAGGAAGAGAGTTAAGGTGTGTCTTGATCAGTCCGATAGCAAGGTGAGTGGGCTTAAAGAAGATTTGGATAAATCTCAAAGGAAATGTGTTGAGAACGAAAAACATTGGCTTTTGGCTACCCAAAAAAACAAGGCCATTAGAGAAGAAATGGGAGCGGAAATACAAAAGTTAAACACCATTTTACGTCATTCGAGAGCTTCTGAAGAAGAGCAGTGTAGACTTAAAGAGGATGCCATAAGAGCCTCTAGGGTTGAGTCAGCAAATTGGGATAGAGTATGTAGAGAGCTGAATGAAGTTAGAAGTCTCGCCGAAGATCAGAAGAAACAAATGGAGAATATTCTTGCAGATAAGGATATTTGGGCTGCCGAAAGGATAAATGTGGTTTCAAATTATGATGGATATGAGCGGTCTATACCTATTTTGATAGCTGATCGAGAGATGTACCACAACAAGCTTAATGGGTTGGCGGAATTCTGCAACTGGTTAGCTCAAGACTTGGTGTGGAAGCATAGAGATGCTTTTGAGGCAATGGATGACTCCACTCCTCCTGTTATTTGCGATTTCCTTTGCCTTTGCAAGGACATGTTGAAAAGGTTTAAGGAAGAATTGAAGGAGCGTGAGGCTCGTAGGCCAAAGTTCTGAAGTTTCATTGTTGTATTCCTCCTTGTTTTTTTTTTTGAAGTATTATGAATTGTAATTGATTCTGAATGACTTTTTGTTTTATCTGACTATTGCAACTTAATGAATGAATGTGGTTTCGTTTGCTTTATGTTTGGCTGTTTCCTTAATATTTCTGTATTAACTAACAACTAATTCGAACGATTCCTCGAAACATCAAAGATTGCATACCTTGCATTGCATTTCATTCTGCATACGCACCGCATATGCATACCATGTGTTTTCAACTCGTTTCTCATCCTGTGTCTCTCGTTCCAGTTTCCATCCTGAGTCCTCAACACAAATATAACACCAGAGCCCGCACACGCCAAAGGATGTCTGACATAGAAGAGGAGAATGCAAGACTCAGAGCTGAAGTAGAAGATCTTCGAGGGAGCGTGAATCAACTCAAGGAAATGGTCCAAGCTTTGACTGCCAGGACCGAGCCCCCCCAAGTTGCAGTTATTTCAAAAATCATAGGATCTTCAGGAGGAACTCAGCCTATGACATCGGTGCCTTCCACATGGCCCCCGTATGGTTTACGTCTGGATTTTGTGCCACGATTTGAGACAATGGGGCAATCTACACCGCAAGTAATCCCTACTCCACTCTATTTTGAAACACGTCCTGTTATGCATACTACTCCACAAACTGTGGTGCCTACCGCGGCCGTCTCAGTTGGATTTATTCCACAATATGAGGAATACAATCAGATCTATCATGCTCCCGGATCAGTATCTATAGGCAATGACGCCCGAGACGAAGACCTTAGGGAGGTGAAAGAAAATTACCAAAACCTCGCAAAACGAATGCAAGCAGTGGAAGATGATGATATTTTTGGGACTGCAGCTAAAGAGATGTGTTTAGTTCCTGGTTTGGTTATCCCAACCAAATTTAAAACACAAGAATTTGATAAGTATAAGGGGCATACTTGTCCAAGGAGCCACCTGATCATGTACTATAGGAAGATGGCTGCATATGTGAATGATGACAAGCTGATGATACATTGTTTTCAGGATAGCTTGAGTGGGGCACCATCCAAATGGTACTTAAGCCTCGATCAAGGGAAAATAAAAAATTTCCAAGATCTATCTGACGCCTTTATCAAGCACTACCGATACAACATGGATATGGCGCCTGATAGGAGACAGTTACAAAACATGTCGCAGAAGGATAAAGAGACATTTAAGGAATATGCACAAAGGTGGAGGGAACTGGCCTCCCAAGTTGAACCCCCATTAGCTGAAAAAGAGCTCGCAGAATTATTTATGGACACTGTACCACCTGCCTATTATGAGAAAATGGTAGGAAGCACGTCATTGGGATTCTCTGAGCTGGTGGCCATAGGAGCCCGAATTGAGCATGGTTTAAAAAGTGGTAAGATCACATCTGCTGCTACGAATTCCAATAATGTGAAGAAGAACCAAGGAGGTTTCCAGCAAAGACAAGAGGGTGAGACCAATATTGTATCTAGTGGCCAGTGGGGGAACCAATCAAGAAGAAGACCTTCAGCACCATCCGCTTTTCAACAGCAATCTGCTTCGGTACCATATTTTCAACAACCTTATGTGGCGTCTATAATGCCAGCTTACCTGCCGCCATCCCCTCCTATCAGTTATCCATTGTACCCTCAGCCGTTCGTGCCAGGATATTCCCCACAGGTGGCTCCTCAACGTCCACTAGCTCCTTCGGGGCAGAATCAGCCGCAACAGAGACCGTGGGCTCCTCCTACAGCTCATACAAACCAAAACCGTGCCAGGAGAGGCCCAAATTTTGATCCAATCCCTATGACGTATAAAGATTTATACCCTTCCCTGGTATTCAAAGGATTGATAACCACACAGTCATTACCTCCTTTCATTGGAAAGCCTCCCCATTGGTTCAATCTAGACTTGCATTGTGAATACCATCAAGGTGCTGTAGGGCATGATTTGGATGGATGTTTTGCTCTGAAGGTGAGGGTACAAGAGCTCATTAACTGCAAGATTCTGTCTTTCAAGGATAAGGGCCCAAACATTACTACTAACCATTTTCCTACTCACAACGGACATGCAGCCCATGCCATCGAGGAAGCATCAAATGAAGTGTTTGTCAGAGATGTCAAAGAGTTAAAAACCCCTTTGAAGGAGCTCCATGCCCGCTTGGTGGAGTCTGGGGTAATCTCAAAAAAGCATGGTGAATGTGATGAATGCTCTGTTCTTGAAAAAGGATGTGTTGTAGTTAACAAGGACATCCAACAATTAATGGACCAAGGGATACTCCAAGTCAGTCGTACAAAAACTGATAAGGATATAGCAGTGATCGAGCCTCATTTTGAGATACCACCGACATGGGAAATTGAGTATTACAGTACACCCAGTATTCCACCCAGTGCAGAATATGTGTGTCCGGAAATAACAATTCAACCAGTTCATACCCCATATTACAACAACCATGCAGTACCGTGACGCTATAACCCTGCAGTTTTTATAAATGGCCAAGAGGTGTCCTTAGGGGACCAGTTTGAAAAGATTTCTAGACCGGACATATCCAACATCGCCGAAGCAAGCAGGATGACGCGTAGTGGCCGTGTTTTTGGGCCTACGCCACCTCCAAAAGCTATTGAAGAGATTGTCAGAGGAAAGACTACTGAAGTTCCACAAACCCATAAGAGGTTGGAAATTCTTGATGAGACGGTATCACCGCAGGAGGCAGAGGAATTCTTAAAACTAATTAAAAGAAGTGATTATAAGGTGGTGGACCAACTTCACCAAACTCCTTCGAGAATTTCTGTGCTCTCGTTGTTGTTTCACTCAGAAGCTCATAGGAAGGCCTTGCTAAAAATACTCATGCAGGCACATGTGTCACAAGGGATCACTGTAGATCAGTTCAATGGAATTGTATCTAATATTACGGCTTGCCACTCCTTGAGTTTTCATGATGGAGAATTTCCTGTGGAAGGAAGAAATCATAACAGAGCCTTGCATATATCTGTGAAATGTTTAGACGATGTCTTAGCCCGAGTGTTGGTGGATACAGGTTCATCACTAAATGTCATGCCAAAGTTTATTTTGGCCAAACTTTCGTATATAGAGACAGTGATGAAGCCTAGTATGATGATTGTGAAGGCGTTTGATGGTTCACGTAGGGCTGTTATCGGGGAAGTGGACCTGCCCGTACTAGTGGGCCCACATGTTTTCAAGATGACTTTTCAAATCATGGATATTAACCCAGACTATAGTTGTTTATTGGGAAGGCCATGGATTCATGCGGCTGGTGCAGTAACGTCTACGCTCCACCAAAAAATGAAGTTTATGGTTAATGGAAAGCTTATCACCGTATCTGGCGAAGAGGATTTGTTGATCAGTCACCTGTCATCATTCAGGTATGTTGAAGCGGACGAAGGCGCGTTTGAAACTTCTTTTCAAGCCTTGGAGATCGCAAACGCTGAACTCTGGGAAGTAAAAGAGCAAGATATGACTGTAAATCCATCATTTGCTTCTTTGAAAGGGGCAAAGGCTATGCTCGAGAAAGGCAGTCCTGAGGGTTGGGGTCAAGTGATTCACGTTCCCGAGAAGAATAACCGTTTTGGGTTGGGGTATGAGTCTCAGATGAAGGGAAGCGCCCAAGGATCGTCTGGGGCAAGAGTGAAGATTTTCCAAGAAGTGTTTCATAGTGCAGGATTTATCCACGACAAGGAAGTAGCCTCTATAGAAGACGATGCAACTGATTCAACGACACCACGTCTGGTGTACCACAGTACCGCTGGATTGGATAATTGGGAATCGATTGACCTACCTGAAGTTTTTTCATTGTCAGAGTAATTTATTTTCATTTTCTCAAAATCCTTTTGCTCTGCCCAAGGCTTAAGGATCATTTGTAGGGCCCCCTTTCGTTTTAAATGATTATCATCATTAATAAAAAGCATTTTGTTTTTCACTTCTTTCTTTTGTTTTTAAGAAAAATGGCAACCTTTTCGAAGCCACACAAAGCATTTTGTTTTCTTGCATCTACTTTTTTATTTTTCTAAATAAAATCAACATTAAATCATGCAGAATAACCAATGAACCCGTTGAACTTGATAATGTTACAATCCCTCCCGACTTTGAGACTCTTGTGAATCAAGCAGAAGAAGAGTGCGAAGAAGAATGTGATCTGCCTGAGGAACTAGCCAGATTGCTAGAGCACGAGGATAGAGCCATTCAGCCTCATCAAGAGCCTGTGGAGGTCATAAACCTGGGAACATAAGAGGCAAAGAAAGAGGTGAAGATTGGTATGGTCCTTGAAGACAGTACCAAAGAAATTTTGGTCAAACTTTTGCATGAGTATGTTGACGTGTTCGCTTGGTCGTACCAAGATATGCCGGGTTTGGATACGGATATCGTTAAACATCGATTACCGCTTCGGCCAGAATGTCCTCCAGTAAAGCAAAAGTTAAGGAGAACAAGGCCCGATATGTCCATCAAGATTCAAGAAGAAGTCAAAAAGCAGTTTGACGCAGGTTTCTTAGCAGTGTCCAAGTACCCCCAATGGGTTGCTAATATCGTGCCCGTCCCCAAGAAGGATGGAAAAGTGAGGATGTGTGTGGATTATAGAGATTTGAATAGAGCCAGTCCAAAGGACGGCTTTCCTCTCCCACATATCGATACACTAGTGGACAACACTGCTAAATTTTCCATTTTCTCCTTCATGGATGGTTTCTCAGGCTACAATCAAATCAAGATGGCGCCTGAAGATATGGAGAAAACTACATTTATTACGCCATGGGGAACATACTGCTACAAGGTAATGCCTTTTGGTTTGAAAAACGCTGGGGCAACCTATCAACGAGCAATGGTCACTCTCTTCCACGACATGATGCATAAGGAAATTGAAGTATATGTCGACGATATGATAGCCAAATCACAAAGTGAAGGAGATCATATGGAACATCTACAAAAATTGTTCGAACGGCTGAGAAAGTTCAGATTGCGCTTAAACTCTGCTAAGTGTACATTCGGTGTCCGGTCGGGAAAATTGCTTGGATTTATTGTTAGCCAGCGTGGGATTGAGGTCGACCCCGATAAGGTCAGGTCTATTCAAGAAATGCCTGCTCCACGAACAGAGAAAGAGGTCAGAGGGTTCTTGGGGAGATTGAATTACATCTCCAGGTTCATCTCTCATATGACAGCCACGTGTGAGCCTATATTCAAGTTGTTGAGAAAGAATCAAGCTGTCCAGTGGGATGCCAACTGTCAAAAGGCCTTTGAAAATATAAAGTGTTACCTACAAGAGCCTCCCATCTTGATCCCACCCGTGCCTGGGAAACCACTCATCATGTACTTGACTGTGTTAGAAGATTCGATGGGCTGCATATTGGGACAACAAGATGAGTCTGGTCGAAAAGAACACGCGATTTACTACCTAAGCAAAAAGTTTACTGATTGTGAGTCAAGATACTCGGCGGTAGAAAAAACTTGTTGTGCTTTGGCATGGGTTGCTCGACGTTTAAGGCAATACTTGATTTGCCACACCACTTTGTTGATTTCCAAAATGGATCCTATAAAATTCATCTTTGAGAAACCTGCTCTGAATGGGAGATTGGCTCGTTGGCAGATGTTGTTGTCTGAATATGATATACAGTACGTCACTCAGAAGGCGATTAAAGGAAGTGTTTGGCAGAATATTTGGCACATCAACCGTTGGAAGATTACCAACCCATAAAGTTCGATTTTCCCAATGAAGATATCATGGCAATCAGGGCAATCAAGGATTATGAAGAGCCAGACCCGGATGAGGGACCTGAGATTGGGGTAATTTGGCAACTTGCATTTGATGGTGGTTCAAATTCCAACGGACATGGCATCGGAGCTATTTTGGTTTCTCCTTATGGTAATTTCACCCCTTTTACCGCAAGGTTGTGTTTCTCATGTACGAACAACATGGCGGAGTATGAAGCCTGTATTCTTGGTCTCGAAGCCGCAATTGATCTTCGTATCAAGAACCTCGAGGTGTACGGAGATTCAGCCTTGGTGATCTATCAAATTAGGGGAGATTATGAAACCCGTGACACGAAGTTGATCCCGTATCACGCTTATGTCAAAGAGATAACAAAGTATTTCGATACCATAACTTTCCATCACATCCCAAGAGCAGAAAATCAAGTGGCGGATGCTTTGGCTACGCTAGCTGCTATGTACCAAGTCAGATTCCATAACGAAGCTCCACTTATTGTTATAAGGCGGCATATTGAACCAGCTTAGGCAGAATATGATGGCAAACCATGGTTCCATGATATCAAGTGTTTTCTAGAACACCAAGAGTATCCAGGAAATGCCTCGACAATGGACAAAAAGACTTTGAGGAAGCTAGCGTCAAATTTCTTCTTGAGCAACGGTGTTCTATACAAGAGAAACCATGACATGGTGTTACTTCGGTGTGTGGATAGGAATGAAGCTGACATGTTGATCAAGGAAATACATGAAGGGTCTTTTGGGACGCATGCTAATGGGCATGCCATGGCTAAAAAGATCCTAAGGGCAGGATATTATTGGTTGACAATGGAAGCCGATTGCTTTCGTTACGCCAAAACTTGTCATAAATGTCAAATCTACTCTGATAAAGTTCATGTGTCGCCTACTCCTATCAATGTTTTGACTTCTCCATGGCCATTCTCGATGTGGGGCATCGACATGATTGGCGCCATTGAACCAAAAGCTTCTAATGGTCATCGTTTCATCTTAGTCGCCATTGATTACTTCACCAAATGGGTAGAGGCTGCTTCTTATGCCAATGTGACCAAACAAGTGGTTGCGCGCTTTCTCAAGAAGGATATTATCTGTCGATATGGAATTCCAAGCAAAATCATCACAGATAATGGGTCAAATTTGAACAACAAAGTTATGAAGGAGTTATGCGAAAATTTCAAGATAGAACACCATAACTCTTCACCATATCGCCCAAAGATGAATGGAGCCGTTGAAGCTGCGAATAAAAACATTAAGAAAATCCTGCAAAAGATGGTGGTAACTTATAAAGATTGGCATGAGATGCTGCCTTTTGCTTTGCACGGATATCGAACGACTGTCCACACTTCAACAGGGGCAACCCCTTTTTCCCTGGTATATGGAATGGAAGCAGTTCTACCAGTCGAGGTAGAAATCCCGTAAATGAGAATCTTGATGGAAACTAAACTTGAAGAGGCCGAATGGATTCAAAACCGTTTTGATGAGCTGAATCTTATTGAGGAGAAGCGCCTATCCGCTTTATGTCACGGCCAGCTATATCAGAAGCGCCTCAAGAAGGTATTCGACAAGAAGGTCCGTTTTCGAGAATATAAGGAAGGAGATCTCGTGCTCAAGAAGATTTTCCCTGTTCACAAGGATTTACGAGGAAAATGGTCTCCGAATTATGAAGGTCCATTCGTTGTTAAGAAAGTATTTTCTGGTGGAGCTTTAATTCTTGCAACAATGGATGGAGAGGAGTTCCAAAAGACGATAAACTCTGATGCAGTTCGCATGTATTATGCCTAGAAAAAGACAGCCACTAAGTTGAAAACCCGAAAGGGCGACTTAGGCAATAATGGCATCCCGGTGGACTGAAAACCCGAAAGGGAGGTCCAGGAAAAAATTAGGGATAAAAAAAATGTGTCAGCTCGCTAAGTTGAAAACCCGAAAGGGCAACTTAGGCAAAAAAAAAAAGAAGCATCCCGGTGGATTGAAAACCCGAAAGGGAGATCCAGGCAAAAATTAGGGATAAATAAAAGGCTAATACGATGTCGAGTAGATATGGTCAGCGTAAAAGAACAGGGGCACGAGCGTCGACCTGTTTGTTCTCTTCAGAAGCAAAGTTCTAAATATCTCTTTAGTTGTAGAGAAAATAGCATTTATCGAGATTCAGTGTAAACCTTTCCAATTGCCATTTTCCTTTGTTTGTTCCTTTTGTAATATCCCATGTGGAGCCGTGCTCTTTCACGTGCTACCATATTCTTAAATGAAATTTGCATTTTCCTCTTTTCAATTTACTGTGTTTTCTTTCTTTTGCAAGTGTCATTTATTTTTGATGATATAATTTTGAAATGGAGTTATAACAACATGTTGAGACGTATAAATATTTTGACAATTAAAAGAACTAAAGGGAAGTTGATCTTTTCCCCAGAAATCACAAAACTACCAGATGTTTTTGGAACACTTTTGGGAATGATCCCTAAGGAGGACTTGGTCCTATCATTTTCCAGTGAGATTTTTTAAGAAAGTTAACACATTAGAAGAACATGTTCAGAACATCATTTCATTTGTATTTGAGATACATCTCCAGGTGTTGAGGAAAACAGGATGGTCACCTTTCCACCCAAGTCCTCTATGTCGGTCCTTATTTGGTGTAATGGAGCCTTACTGTCAATCTTAGTTCTGTACGAGTCCGGAACCCCCTTTTGTTTTTGCTCCGTGTGAATCCGGCGCGTACTTTTCTTTACAAGTTGTTATTTAACCTTTGGTTTGTTTCATGAGAAAACAGAACTAACCATTTTACTTGAGCATGACCAGTGAGTTATGCTACTTTGCTTCCTTAAATCCCCAACAAACTTCATTGGTGATAATCCCGGTTATCCCCAGGGTTTTGTCTCATATTTTACCAGCAACGTAGAATCCCGCATACATGTGTTCATGCGACCATTATGGCGATTTATTGTTCTATCCACGTGGAGTGTGTTTATTTCCCCAAGTGGTCGGGTTGTGTCGTCTCCCTCCAAGTAGAGTTGTCAGCCTTAGGCATAAAGTGCGCTTCGTTTCTAAATTCCCCACAGAGTTCGATTCTCGTGGATGATGGTATTTTCTGCGTCTTCTCCATGATTGGATATGATAAACCCCATTCGAGTTCATTCCTCAATGGTTGGAGTCTTTTCGACCGTTTCTTTCTAGCTTGTTCCTAGATTGAACTTTGGTCCCTGTCAAGTGTTGCGTTGATTAGGTCGCCGAACCTAGTCTAAACGTGCATTTATTTTGCATTGTATCTTGCAGCAAGTATCTTTTACAAATCCCCATTGCAGATAAGTGGCATCTCCGTTTCGAGAAGCTTATCTCTCTTTTTATTTTACAAGTGGCAGTCCACTTTGGGAAGCTCATTTCGCTTTTTTCGATAAGTGGCTATCTCTTTTGAGAAGCTTATCCAAAAGGCATTTTCCAGTGAAGTCCAATTATTTTGGCATACAGAAGAGTTTAAATACCCTGTATCTTTCTTGATGGTTCCTGAAGATCCCGTTTGATCTCTTCGTTTAAGGAATTTCCAGAAGTTTGTTTTGCCTGCATGATCCTATTGATTTAGGATCTGACACCTTTATTTTCGATAAGTGGCATCTCTCTTTCGAGAAGCTTATCTACCTTTATTTTTGATGAGTGGCATCTCTCTTTCGAGAAGCTTATCTACCTTTATTTTCGATGAGTGGCATCTCTCTTTCGAGAAGCTTATCTGCCTTTATTTTCGATAAGTGGCATCTCTCTTTCGAGAAGCTTATCTGCCTTTATTTTCGATAAGTGGCATCTCTCTTTCGAGAAGCTTATCTGCCTTTATTTTCGATAAGTGGCATCTCTCTTTCGAGAAGCTTATCTGCCTTTATTTTCGATAAGTGGCATCTCTCTTTCGAGAAGCTTATCTGCCTTTATTTTTGATGAGTGGCATCTCTCTTTCGAGAAGCTTATCTGCCTTTATTTTCGATAAGTGGCATCTCTCTTTCGAGAAGCTTATCTGCCTTTATTTTCGATAAGTGGAATCTCTCTTTCGAGAAGCTTATCTGCCTTTATTTTCGATAATTGGCATCTCTCTTTCGAGAAGCTTATATGCCTTTATTTTCGATAAGTGGCATCTCTCTTTCGAGAAGCTTATCTGCCTTTATTTTCGATAAGTGGCATCTCTCTTTCGAGAAGCTTATCTGCCTTTATTTTCGATAAGTGGCATCTCTCTTTTGAGAAGCTTATCTGCCTTTATTTTCTATGAGTGGCATCTCTCTTTCGAGAAGCTTATCTGCCTTTATTTTCAATGAGTGGCATCTCTCTTTCGAGAAGCTTATCTGCCTTTATTTTCAATGAGTGGCATCTCTCTTTCGAGAAGCTTATCTGCCTTTATTTTTGATGAGTGGCATCTCTCTTTCAAGAAGCTTATCTGCCTTTATTTTCGATAAGTGACATCTCTCTTTTGAGAAGCTTATCTGCCTTTATTTTCCATGAGTGGCATCTCTCTTTCGAGAAGCTTATCTGCCTTTATTTTCGATAAGTGGCATCTCTCTTTCGAGAAGCTTATCTGCCTTTATTTTCGATAAGTGGCATCTCTCTTTCGAGAAGCTTATCTACCTTTATTTTTGATAAGTGGCATCTCTCTTTCGATAAGCTTATCCCCTTTTTAGATTTCTCGATAGTTTTCTTTTTCCCTTTGTTTGGTCATCCCCAATGAGTTTGCTATTTGTTGTGTTGACTTTGTCCCCGTGTGTTTTCTTTCCTTGTCAGCATTTTTGCATTTATCATCCCATCATCTTCATCATGATTATAGTTCATCGCATCAGCATTGCATGTTAGCATCGCATATTTTCTCTTTTGTTCATAAGCGTAGCATGTCATATGCATCCAGGATCAAAACTCAGGTCTTTTTGATATTTAACTATCTCCGACTACGATCTTATGAATAACAACATTCTTCATACTCTCTAGTTGAAGATATTTAAATAGGGGCAACTGTTACACCCTAATTTTGACCCTGAACCGCTTTTTTGTGCGTTTCATAGCATTTTCATCATTTGTGCATCATATATTGACCCCGATTCTAGTGTGAAGGTGCCAGTGCCGTGCCAATGCTAGCAATACAAAGATCGGAGTTGAATCACAGAAAGCCTCATATATTGCAGAGAAACCAATAAGCCCAGAGTACAATATCACTGAGAGTACAATAAGAAGGCATGACCTCAACCAACAATCCTGGTGATGGTCAGCACTATGCAAATAAAGCATACAAGTTACTACATGAAATGATCAAACACACCCATAAGTCTGGTACTCTTCTAGCAGCTTCTTGGTCTCCGGATGACTTGGTCGAGCAAGCAGCCCTTCAACAAGTTGGTTTCTTTTCTTAAGAACACGCCGCACGTCTTCAGCAGTTTCCTCCCATGCCCCCTCTCCGAAGCGATCCTCTAGTTTACGCTTCTGAGACACAGCTTCATCTCTGCCTTTGATGGCCTTGTTCAGTGCATTCTGGAGACTGTACCGGGTCATCACTTCCTCTTCACACTTCTTGACGCTGGACTTCAACTGCTCTTCGAGGTCGGAGATTTGCTGCTTCAACTTATCTTCCCTCTTCTTATTGTTGGTGAACATAGCATTCCAGGTCTTATTGCAAGAAGAGATCTCTCGGTGAGCGATGTCAAGTGCTTTCTTTTTGGATTTGAGCATGTCATGGGAGCTTCTGAACTCTTGCCCCAGACGTTCGCGCTTCTTCCTCTCCTCAGTCAACTCAGCCCCTAGTCTGTTCATTAGCTCAATCTGCTGTTGGAAAGCATGTACGGCCTTGTTTTTCTCGCTGCGTATCTGGGTTAGCTCCTGCTCTAACCCTTCGTTGATCTTCATCAAGGCTTCTTTTTCTTTCACAACTTGCTCGTAGGCCTCCCTAGAAACAGTAGTGGGCTCTGCTACCGGAATGGGAACAAGGATTGGTGCATCTGGAAATGGCATCCGCAGCTGACTTGCTCTCTCCTGGATCCAAGCTCTGTAAGGTGCATAGGCCTGACAGTCATTCTTCCCTAACAACGGCTTCCCTCTTCGGTTAATACGCGTCCAGGCATGCTGCAGCTTGGCTAATAACTCCCCCTTCAAATCACCGGTGAAGTACAGAGATTCCTGTACTTCCTCCTCCTTGGGCGGGTTCTTCAGCGCATATCCGAATTGGCGAATGAACAGAGAAGGGTTGTAATTGATACACCCTTTCCTCCCTATCAACGGAACATTAGGGTACCCAGAACAACTGAAGATAAGCTCAGATCCCAGCAGATCTCTATCAAACCATTCGACGTCTTCGGAAGATAACCTCATCAGGCGCTCCGGCCAGCCAACTGGGACTGTAGTCTTTATGACAGATCTTCTCTTAGGAAGGTGGCTCTCAAACCACATACCCAGCAATGGTGCACAGAAATGAACATTCTTTCCTCTTCCTTTCTCATTCTTGTAATGCAGTGAGTGGTAGAAATCTCCGAGCAAGGTCGGTACAGGATTACCAGCGGCAAACAAGTAGAAGGCATCGAAGTCCACAAAATCCGGTACATTGGGAAACAATATTATGCCGTAAATGCACAGAGCCAGCACAACATTGAAGGCAATCCAGCACCCGTTCTTAGCGTACTCCTGGGCTTTACCAATCAAGAACTGGAGCGAGAAGCCTAGCACTCCACGGGAAACAGTAGTCAACAGTTCAGAAGCATCCACATGCAAAGCTTTTGCCAAGTCTTCCGGCTTGGGCTTAACGTCAGAATGAATGAATGGAACCTGGTTCTGCACGGGTAACTCAGTAAACTCCACATACTCCTCAATGGTAGGCCCCATAATGAAATCAGCAAACGTAAAACATCTCAATGCGGGATCATAGAATTGCATCAAAGCGTACAGCCCATCTAGCTCTATCTCCGTGGGTTTGCGCACCAATCTCAATAGTCTTCCATAGCTCATTCTGAAGCTCCTACGAACATCCTCATCATCCAGAGAGATCAACCCAAGCAGGGGAACAACATCAGGAGTAGGCAATTTGTAAGCAACTGTCCTTCTTAAGCTGGCCATGACCAATCACTCAGAAATCCGGACACTAGAACTAGGGAAATGCAAATGCACCTGCAGCACAGACACGCGTTAGTGGGATGCAATGATGATGAGTATGCAAACAAATGCAATGCAAGTAACATGCAACGGGGACCAACTGCCGTAGCTGAATAGCCTGAACCATATCAAGAGGTCTCAAACAGACTCTTTAGAAGTCCTCAAACCCTGGGCTCAGATAGACCTAAAACAAAGCTCCAACAATGGTCTCTGACAGACCTCAGAACTTTCCAACTGGTCTCTGGTAGACTTCAAAACTCTCCAACTGGTCTCTGACAGACCTCAGAACTCTCCAACTGGTCTCTGACAGACCTCATAACTCTCCATAAATACCCAGGATCTCTGATCAAGAAATAACCGGTATCTGAAGGTCTAGTTACCTGCATAACCCCAAACCCTCTCACAGGCGGATGTCCTAGTAACTGACAAAGGTATGGCATCCTATGCGGTCGTCGGCGTCACAGACTTTCAGGATTGATGCTACGATTCCCAGAAGGAGTGGCATTATCAAATCCTGAAGAGGCCTCACTTAGCCAACTTCCAAATGATCGGTCCCCAGAGTCGACAATTCAACTAACCAGCAACCCACGCCAACCAAAGGAAGGGGCAGGAGGCCAACCAGAGGAACCTCGTCTGAGTGTAGATTTCGCGGGACACCAAGGCAAGCAAAGCAAGCGGGCGCCAACTAATCTCTACTCTAAGTCTAAGGTGCACTCAAGCCCAGGTCCGGCTTCTCACTCAACATCAGAACACCCGTCACACCCCAATACAGCAATAATAATCAATATATATAATGCTGAGAATAAAGGTCAGAAATATAAATCCATACAAAATCCTCGACGGGAAAACAAGCGTTAGGATTGACTCTCTTAAGGGACGTTGGATCCCAAATGCATAAGAACTATCGCAGTCCTTAGCAGCCAGGGGACGTTGGATCCCCAGCAGAGTCGCCAGCTGTCGCTACTGCGAAAATCGGCGCCGGCTGAACAGAAGAGTCGCCACCGTGCGTTATTTATCCCACAGGAGGGAAAGGAAACGCTCAGAGTAAACCTCGCACAACACGGGAAAGGTATGGTCGTCGCAACCAAAACCTGGATTCGGGAGTCGGTTACGCAAGGGGAAGGTATTAGCACCCCTCACGCCCGTCGTACTCGACGGGATCCACGCTTGTTTTCGGGTATGGATTGTTATTTCTATCTACTCTATAGGTTAAGGGTTAGAGAGAAAAGAAAATGAATCGGCAAAGTATCGCACTTTATGCCTACGTATTCCCGTCTGGAACGAGAAATCAGAGTCAACGTAGTTCGCCTACCTACGGGAAAGGAGGGGAAGGTTGCTCGCTAGGATATCGCATCCCATGCCTACGTACTTCCACACTGCATGGAAGATCAGAGCAAACGTAGTTCGGGCCACGTACGACACAAGTCTGTCTTGATTGATTTTATTCCTTCTGAAAAAGGTTTTTCTGATTACTGGTCCAAGCGGACAAAAATGACGTTTTGATGAGTTCACATTCTTTTACGGAAGAAGTGTCTTTTATTGTGTTTGAAATATTTATTGTGTTTTTCTGTTTGTTTTTGAGAAAGAAGAGACATAACTCTATCCTATGGTTGCGAAGGGAATTAGACTAACCTAATGTTATCATGCATGGGTTGAGACCTAGTGTCTATCATGCTCCTCTCTTGCACAGAGAGAAACAGAGATCCTACGGGATAGGCGGAAACAGAAACAATATCAGATATATACAGTAAAGCGGTAAAATGCATGGATGCAGCAATACAAGCAAGGCAAGGGAGTCCCACTCAACCTCGAACCTAGAAAACAATAGGCAAAAGTGAACAGCATTCACTTTCAACCCAACAGGGTAAACAGCAAACAATACAGTCAGGAAAACCAATCAATACATCAGAAATGAAGATAAACAGCCACAGCAGCTCTGCATCAACATCTATCTTCAAGCTTCAGCAAGCATCCATCTCCATCTCCATAGCCTTCAAGCAAGGTCTCTGTCATCAATCTTCAGTCTACAATGGCTTTTCTTCAAGTCTCAAAACTCCAGGGTGAGGGATCAATCATAAGAGTGAATTGGGTGTTAAGCAATTAGTTGACTACCAAGGGTGGCAAACCAACTGCTACTAACACATAAGATGTTTTCTCTCAAGAGTTCTATCTCTTAGACAGTAGCACCAAGCCTTCCAAAGGAAGGGGGTGAGTGTCTTAGAGAGACTCTGCATCACAGAGAGGAATGGAGGCAGTCAAGGCCTTCCATGTTTGAGAATCAAACTTTCTAATCTAGAGCTCTGCCTAGCTCCTAAACCCTAATCTCCTCCATAGCTGCTAGCAGGAATCTCCTCATCAACTCTGGAAGTTGGTCTTCAAACTCTGGATCTCCAATGGCTTCATCATCACAAGTCTTCAGCTCCCCCAATCCCCAAGCAATCCCAATACCCACACAGACAAATCAATAATCCCCAGAGGGCACACCATACCAGTCAATCAAATACAGTAATATACTAATAGCAGTAGGGGAATCCTAGTGATTTCTGAGGGATCTAATAACTACCCATAGCCCCTATAGCCCCACACCCCAAACTTTCAATCTCTAAATCCTTAAGGGAAAAGAACTACTTCATCTATGTTGCCACTTAAACCCTAATTTTGTTCATGTTATTCACACCTAAACTAATCACCTGAAATTAATTTCTAAAAATGGGAACTAAATTGTATGTACAAGTTGAATGTCTAAACTAAACAACCTAAAAAGAATGGATTAAAAATGTTAAAGCAACTATTAGAACAAAAATTAACAAATTTAAGCATCAAACTAGACTTAACTAAATGCTATTTACAAGAAAAATACATGAAAAATATTAAACAAAAATAAAATGCCAATTTTATTATTTCATATTTTTCTAGACAGAATAATGGACCTATAGCAAAAAGAACCAATTAAAACAAGTCATTTTCCATTTTTTTATGATTTTTTAAAGATGTAAAAAAAAATTAAAGGAAATTAAAACACACAAAATGGAAATTAAATGGGAGGGGGTGAGAAAAGTAGAAGCGCCCAGTTGTTTTTCACCATTGGGCCATGAATGTGGGGTGCAGATAGCAGTATGGCAAGGCCCAGTCACTAATCAGAAACGAAAATAAAACAAAAAAAGAGAAAGACGCGCGGGGGGTGTGCCTGAGTAACTTTTCACGTTCAATTTCCAATTGGGCCTGATGGTGGGTGTGCAAATAGAAGTCTGACGCTAAGCCCATGCCTTTGATTCAAGTAAAACGGTGCGTTTGGCATTAAAAACTCCCTCCACTTCCAGATTCAAATAACAGCCACACGATGAGGTGAAATGGTCAAATAATGGAAACAATCCAACGGCTAGTGTGTTGTCTTCTCCACTCAACCTAGGGTTTTCAGAAACCCTAACTCCATGCGAGAACCTTCCAGCCTCACATACTCCCTCGTCCTTCAACTAAATGCCACGCCACAAAAACCAAAAACGATCTACTAATTGCCCTTTTCAACACCCTGCATCTAGTTTTTCCTGAAACTCCCCCAAGGATCAAACCCGAACGATGGAAGTCTTGGCACCATTGAATTAGCTCTGATATGCATGTTAATGGAACTTGCTCAAACTTATACTAATGTAATCTAGGCATTATGGGGAGTGTTCTGCACATCTCAACTAACATTACAGTGCCCTAAACTGTGTGCTCTAGATCACAAAAGTTTCATCACCATGAATCAAACTGTCTCCAATGACCATAACAGAGAGAGTACATGTTCATATTCCTAACCCTAACAATCCTATGCCAATGATCTAACCTAACAACACCTAATCATAGAGAAAAGAAAGAAAACACCAACCTGCTTAGCAGCTATGGTAGAGGTAGTTGCAGGTGGATCCAATGCTTGAAACCCTTCGAGGATGATCTCTAATTGATGAAGATCCTTCTGTTTGCAAAAAACTGGGAAGAAAGTGCTTGGATAGTTGGCTGCAACTCTGGTTCTCAATTTTGAATCTTGGACCACAACTCCTTAAACCTCCATTGATGGACCTTGCATCATGCTCATTCACCCTCACAATATGCCAAAGATTGGAAATGAATAATTCTCTTGAACAGAAATGGAAGATTATGGTAATTCTCTCACTTTCTTACAATGGAAGCAACCATGAAATTCCCTCTATTCTCTCCCTCTTTTCACCAACCCCTTGCACAAATGGCTTCATTTCATTATATAGATGATGATTAACAGAATGAGAAGTTTCTAGATTGCTCTTGGAGGATTCTAGAAAGTTGTAGAAATTTCATGAACTTCTCATGTGATGGTATGTTGAATTCTCATGATATCTCTCCTTTATCTCTTAACAACCCCTTAACCATGAGTGAATATCTCCTTGCATTACAAATTGGAATGATAAGAGAGCTTACATGCCTTTAATTTTGCTTTATGTTGAACTTTCCATGTGTATCTTATTATGCAAGTAACAAAATAACAAAGCAAGTCCCAAAATTAACCCTTAACTCAAAAAGGTGGCTGAACCAATGTCTCTAAAATGATGTTGGGAATCAATTTGGTATATTGGGTGACCCATATTGGATTTGTAGATCTCTCAAACCAATTTTTTATTTCAACTTTTTCAACTTATATACCTTTTTTAGGTCATTTTTCACCAACTTTGGTCAAGTCTCATTCCATGCATTTACAAACTTCCATGACTTCTTTTCTTGACTTAAAATGGCATTTTGAGCAACTTTGACGTTGTGAAGTTTTTCATTTGAAGCTTCCTTGTATGAGTTTTAGGCATAGGCTAAGAATGACCTGTAATCATCAGATGACCAAAATACCCTTTGCTTGCCAAGACCATAAGTAGAGTTACACAAATCATATGAAGGCATACCATACCATTCTAGAAATCTAAGACAATTAGTAACAATTATTATGTTGACCAGAAATTCATTTGAAATCTCCTTGAGGGGTAAAAATAGCTTGGAAGTCAAGTCACTTTCACAGACAAAATTTCAGATACCTCAGATGACCTGTAACTTGCAAGGACCATAACTTGAGTTCTATAAATCTCCTTGATGTCTTCCACCACTCAAATTAAAGGTCTTGAGATCCTCTAAAAGTTTCATGTTGTCCAAGGATCCATTTGAAGCTTGCATTTTGATTTGTCTTGCTTGGAAATGTGACCTAAACTAGGGGATTTTACATAGAAACCCTAATTTAGCAACTCCTCTTCTCCTTGATTTCTCTTGAATTCTTCTTGGCATATCACCATATCCTCTTATACATGTCAAATGATGGACCCCACATCTCTTCAATAGCCCTTAATGCCTTTCCATCAGTCAATTGACCTAGAGTTGACCTAGAGTTGACCCCAGATGAAACCCTAGTTGACTGTCTTCATCCACAACTCTTGTGACTACACCAATGCCTTGTTTCCTTCTCCAAATGACTTTCTAAGTCTCCCATGATGCCCACATACTCTCCATGTTCAGCCCACAGCTCACACTTTCCTTGATGATCCCCAGATGCCCTCAGTTAGGAGATAGACTCAATGTTTGATCCACTGACTTCTCCCACTTTCAAATTCTTTTCTGATGACTTGAATGAGATTGAATCAGGATAATAACCTCTTGATAGGCCTCTAGAGATGAGAATAATGATTGGTCCCCTGTTGGATGACTTGCTATGCTTATGCTATGCAGATGATTAGACTATGTACATGACTCTATATGCAAATGCTAATGATATTGAAACATAAACCAAGTGAATAAGGTTGGGCAAATTTTGGGGTGCAACAGCTGCCCCTATTCAAGCGACTTGGACCCGATTGGGTGAAGAGCCCGGAGCCTTCAGACATTCGCGGTACGAGACGGTTGAATACTAAGAACCCAGAAATTTGTCAACCGCAGAAATAAACTGCGCTCCTGCTTGGGGAACGACATTCATCCGCTGAATCTGACTGTTATGGAAACCCACTGATCTCGTGCGACCGTGCTGGGGATGACTCGTCTTTTCCATCAAGAATAAATCGTCCACGTTAGGAGTAGATTTTTGTCCACGTTAGGAGTAACATTGTCCACGTTAGGACTCACCCTTCCACATAAGGAATAACCGTTCCACGTTAGGAATAATACCGTCCATGTTAGGACTCACCTTTCCACGTAAGGAATAACCGTTCCACGTTAGGAATAACATTGTCCTTCGGATTTGTCTACGTCAGGACTAAACTCTTCCACGTCAGGAATACACTCTTTCTTTCCATGTCAGGAATACTACCTTTCCACGTAAGGAATCACAATCTTTCCCCGTAAGGAATCCAACTTGATATGTCCACGTAAGGACTCAATCTTTCCACGTAAGGAATCATCATCTTTCCACGTAAGGAAACCATCTTCTTTCCACGTAAGGAAACCTGTCCATGTTAGGACTAAACCTTTCCACGTAAGGAATGCAACTCATCTTGGTCTGTCCATGTCAGGACTAACTTCTCCACGTAAGGAAACAATTTCTCTTTCCCCGTAAGGAATCAACTTCTTTTTTCCACGTTAGGAACCAAACTTTTTCCACGTTAGGAATGCCTCTATCTTTCCACGTAAGGACCACCTCTTTTCCACGTAAGGAATCATTTTTCCACGTAAGGAATCAAATTTCTTTCGATTTGTCCACGTCAGGACTCACATGTCGACTTGCTGAAGAATTGTCCACGTCGGGACTTACATCTTCATCTGATGAAATAATAGAACCTGTCCATGTTAGGACTTGCACGTCTTCTACTTGCTGGGGAAATACGACTGTGTCCACGTCAGGACTCATACTTTGCCAACAACACGAAGAAGGATAAATTTGTCCACGTCAGGACTCTTGTATCTTGCCATCACAAAGAACTACAAACTTGTCCTCGTCAGGCCGCACATTTCACCATCACGAATAAAGCTACCTGCTGGAAATAAATGGTCCACGTCAGGACACCAACACGAAGAATAACCAACTTTGTCCACGTCAGGACTCCATCTTCGATCAATACCAAGAAATCAAATCCGTCCACGTTAGGACTAACACATATCGTCAAACTGAGGAAATGTCCACGTTAGGACCCCCCACTTCTCTTAGCATAAAAAAAAACCTGTCAATAAACCCGTCCACGTTAGGACTCATCCTTCCATTGGTCCGCAAACTTCTTATCACTGACGTTACAGCAACTTTGAGGCTGACTCTATTGGGGATATTTGGAAATCAAACTACTGGATGCCTGCTCTAATAACCGGCGGTAGCCTCTGAACTTCTGGTTCATGAAACCTTTTTATGCTGACGTAACAACAACTTTGAAGGAAACAATCCGCTGGTCGGACTAGAGAAACTCCAACAAGAAACCATGGCGGGGAAATAAGTAACTCTGCTTGGGGACAAAGAGAAACTTATCCTGCTGACTCTGTGGGGAATAGTGCCAAAGCTGACACTTCGTTGAATGTCTCATGCCGAGACTTTGAATGTTTATTGATTCACCTGAGCGAGGGCTCTCTCTACCTGCAAGAGAAATAATACTTGAAACAAAAGGTTAGCCACCCTGGTTTATGTTTCAAAATGCATGCGCTTGACAATGATGCACTGCTCCATTCGACATGGAAATGCTACGCTTTTATTTGGTGAACGCAAGTATGACACTATATGCCAATGCAATTGCAGACTCGAACTGCTGGGTACAGAAACTGCTTCAGCAAAATAAATGCTGAAGATAATGCCAACTCCGCTGGGGATAGCCAGATGCTATAGAACTATTCCGGCAAAATAAATGCCGGAAGAGGGAAGTCGACTCAGCTGGGAAATTGGGAACTTAAACCAAACACCTCGCTGAAGTAACACCCTGCTGGGGGATATAACTCTGCTAGAGAATAGCAGATGCGCCTGGTATGATTGAACTTCTGCTGGAGAGTGAACGGATATCACACGGTATTCTGACACAATAAATGCCAGGACCCACACCAACTCTTCCGGGGAGAGTCTTAATCTTCGAGTTCCACTGGGAGGAATGAAAACACTTGCAAAGAGAATTCCGCTGGGGATGGGATGATTCTCTTGGGGGAAATCAACTGATTCCGCTGGGAGAGAGTAAATGACCCTGCGGGGAAAGGTAAACTGCCTGAATACAGCTCACCGATATTAATCTTCTGAGGCTAGCCCACTCTGCTTGAGATACACTGTCTGAATACAGCCTTATAATCTTGGAATCGCCAAACTCTACTGTGGATGAATGACTTTGCTGGAGAATATCCTTTGGATAAGCTACGACTAGCTGGGGAATTCTATCCTTCTTCAAGGAGCACATGCATGACCTGCGTGGGGGTCGAGTCTTTCGTTATTGCAATCTTTTGATCATCTTCCTCGTACGGTTATGGAACCTGCAACAACACAAACAAGACAGGACAAGCCTATGCAACTAAATCGATTCAGGTTAGTGACATTATTTTCAGTTAATTCAAAGCTTTAGCAATTGTTGGCAAGGGCCAGTGATGTTATACACATGCTAGTTTCAATAAACCTAGGCGTTTTATCATGCACAAAACAGTAAAGAACCAGCACCAGATATTGAATAACATATTTTATTGATTGGGCCCCTGAATGGGCGGAGTTTTGTACACGAGATGTAACTCCTGAAAAGAGGAAGCTACGCAAAGCAAGCATAAATATATTTACAAACTAAATTTGTACACATGTCGGCAACGGGATGCAGACGAACATCACGAACTGATCCTCCTATGATTCGTCCGACTCTAATGCTTTCCCGGTATCCACACTTCCGAAGAGATTGTATTCGATAATCGACCCCCTCGAGCGTATTCTCCCGCGCTGATGCTCACTGTAATATCAGGTTTGGACCACAGTCATTTGCTTTTCAAATCCCTAACTTTTGCGTGAACCGCCCTTTGCGGGTTTTCAGTTCACCGGGATACCCCTTTTTGCCGAAGCTGCCCAGTGTAGGTTTTCAACTTCGCGGGTGTACATTTTTTCAATTTTATCCCTAACTTTTGCCCGAACCTTTCCTTCTGTTTTTGGTTCGCCAGGATGCCCCATTTTTGCCTGGACTCTCTTTTTTCTGTCCAGCGGGTCAATTTTAAGCAAAGTATTTTTTAACTGCGTCCGAATTCACAGGCGATGTAAAGTCTTCACCGTCCATGGTGGACAACAATAAAGCCCCTCCTGAAAAGACTTTCCTGACAACGTATGGCCCTTCGTAGTTGGGGGTCCACTTGCCCCTGTGATCTGCCTGCGGCGGAAGAATCCTTTTCAGCACAAGGTCGCCCGTCTGAAAGCTCCGCGGATGTATCTTCTTATCATATGCTTTCTTCATTCGGCTCTGGTACAAACGACCATATGCTAGAGAAGCTAGCCTCTTCTCGTCCATCAAACTCAGTTGGTTCAACCTGTCTTTCACCCATTCTGCCTCGTCTAATTGAACATCTCGCAATACCCTCAGAGAAGGGATCTCAACTTCCAATGGTAATACCGCTTCCATTCCGTATACTAACGAGAACGGGGTTGCCCCGGTTGATGTGCGTACCGTCGTACGATAACCGTGCAAAGCGAAAGGTAGCATCTCATGCCAATCCTTATAGGTCACCACCATTTTCTGAACGATCTTCTTGATATTCTTATTGGCCGCCTCGACAGCGCCATTCATCTTGGGTCGGTAAGGGGAGGAGTTGTGATGTTCGATCTTGAAATTCTGACAGAGCTCCTTCATCATTTTGTTGTTCAGGTTTGAACCGTTGTCCGTGATTATCCGCTCGGGGATCCCATATCGGCACATGATATCTCTCTTGATGAATCTAGCCACCACCTGCTTCGTTACATTTGCGTAAGACGCTGCTTCTACCCACTTGGTGAAATAATCGATTGCTACTAGAATGAACCTGTGCCCATTAGAAGTTGTCGGCTCGATCTTTCCAATCATATCAATTCCCCACATCGAGAACGGCCATGGCGATGACATCACATTTAGAGGACTCGGAGGCACATGGACCTTATCAGCATAGATTTGGCACTTGTGGCACTTCCTCGCAAACTTGAAACAATCAGTTTCCATAGTCAGCCAAAAATAACCTGCCCGCAGCAGCTTTCTCGTCATAGCATGTCCACCAGCATGCGTACCAAAGGTACCTTCATGTATTTCCTCCATGAGCAGCTTTGCCTCTCTTTCGTCTACGCAACGCAACAGCACCAAGTCGTGGTTTCTTCTGTATAAGACGCCATCCGGATTCAAATAGAAATTACCCGCTAATCTCCTGAGAGTCTTCTGATCTTGACTGGATGTCCCAGCCGGATACTCTTTATTCTTCAGGAAATTAAGGATGTCAAAATACCACGGTTTGTTGTCAGATGCTTCATCAATAGCAAATACGAAAGCTGGTCTTTCAAGCCGAGAGATAATGATTCGGGGATCCTCGTTCCAGAAGTTGACTTTGTACATGGAAAACAAAGTGGCCAGGGCGTCAGCCATTTGATTCTCTGCCCGCGGCACGTGATGCAATTCAACCTTGTCGAAGAAAGGCAACAATCTCCTTGCATAATTCATGTAATGTATCAAGTTGGGCTGACGTGTCTCCCACTCTCCTTTGATCTGATTCACCACCAGAGCTGAGTCTCCGTATACGTCCAGATGTTTGATTCGCAAATCAATGGCTTCTTCGAGCCCCATTATACAAGCTTCGTATTCGGCTTCATTATTGGTAACTGCAAAGGTCAATCGAGCAGTAAACGGGATGTGCGACCCGTGTGGAGTAGTGATGATTGCCCCTATTCCGCTACCATAAGCGTTCACAGCTCCGTCAAATATCATCTTCCATTTGGAACCCAACTCTGGCCCTTCGTCTGACAACGACTCTTCACAATCTTTCATCTTTAGGTACATGATATCCTCGTCAGGAAAATCAAACCTCATCGATTGGTAATCTTCAATAGGCTGCTCCGCCAGATACTCAGACAACACACTTCCCTTTATAGCCTTTTGCGAGACGTATTGGATGTCATATTCAGTCAAGACCATCTACCAACGGGCAATTCTCCCTGACAACGCCTGCTTTTCGAATACATATTTGATAGGATCCATCTTCGAGATGAGCATGGTTGTATGATTCAGCATGTATTGCCTCAAACGCTTGGCGGCCCAGGCTAGCGCGCAACAAGTTTTCTCAAGCATTGAGTATCGAGATTCACAATCTGTAAATTTCTTACTCAAGTAGTAGATCGCATGCTCTTTCCTTCCTGTCTCGTCGTGTTGACCGAGAACACAACCCATGCTTCCCTCAAGAACCGTCAAATACATGATCAAGGGTCTCCCTGCCACTGGGGGTATCAAAACAGGAGGCTCCTGCAAATACTGCTTTATCTTATCGAACGCCTTTTGACAGTTTTCGTTCCACGTTACAGCTTGATCTTTCTTTAACAGCTTGAATAATGGTTCACACGTAGCAGTTAGGTGAGAGATGAACCGGGCGATATAGTTCAACCTCCCTAAAAACCCGCGCACCTCCTTCTCTGTTTTAGGCGTCGGCATTTCTTGAATCACTTTTATTTTAGCAGGATCGACCTCTATTCCTCTTTTGCTTACGATAAATCCCAGCAGTTTACCCGATCTCACCCCGAAGGTGCATTTGTTAGGGTTCAGTCTCAGCCTGAACTTCCTAAGCCTTTTAAATAACTTCAGCAGATTCACCAGATGCTCTTCTTCCGTCTGGGATTTGGCAATCATATCGTCAACATAAACTTCGATCTCTTTATGCATCATATCATGGAAAAGAGTCGTCATCGCACGCTGATACGTTGCCCCAGCATTCTTCAAACCAAAGGGCATCACTTTGTAGCAAAATGTTCTCCAAGGCGTTATGAAAATGGTCTTCTCCATATCCTCTGGCGCCATTTTAATCTGATTATAGCCTGAAAAGCCATCCATGAAGGAGAATACGGAGTATTGAGCGGTATTATCAACTAGCACATCGATATGAGGAAGTGGAAAATTGTCTTTTGGGCTTGCTTTATTCAAATCTCTATAATCCACGCACATCCGAACCTTGCCATCTTTCTTTGGCACTGGTACGATGTTAGCAACCCATGAGGGATATTTTGTCACAGCCAGGAAACCAGCGTCCCACTGTTTTTGAACTTCCTCTTTGATCTTCACTGCCATGTCTGGTCTAGTTCTGCGAAGCTTTTGTTTGACTGGCGGGCATTCTTCTTTCAGTGGCAGACGGTGCACAACCATATCTGTATCGAGCCCTGGCATATCTTCATACGACCAAACGAATACATCACTATACTCTCGGAGCATTTCAACCAGTCTTCGCTTGATATCGCTCTGCAGTGCGGCTCCGATACGAATGTTCTTCTCAACCCCTTCCGACCCCAAGTTGATAATTTCGATGACCTCTTCGTGAGGCAGAATGGCTCTTTCCTCTTGCTTCATCAACCAAGACAGTTCTTCAGGGACATCACTATCTTCGACAACCTCTTCTTCAGCCTGAAATACCGGGTGTTCAAAGTCGGGACGAGTCATAGGTGGTTCAAGGATGTCATCTGAAAATGTTATCCTGCAAAAGGAATGGTTAAATGCTTCAAAATGCGTATAAAGCGAATAACCACGTTGCCATTTTATTGAAAAATACAAAACAAGAAAGACAGAGATTACAGTATTTGCCCATGAAAAACGCCATTTATTTAATGATTAACACGCAATGTTCATAACAACACAGCCCTAAGCAAATCACGATGCCCCGGGCAAGACATCAGATTATTCAACAATTAATAAAACAAAGCATTACTGTTTAAGAGTCACAGGAACAAGCTCCTGAATAGACCAGTTGCACAGTCCCTGTCCTGGCGTGCTTGGCTGAATCCAGGCATCCATATCACAGTCGTTGTCTCCTTCGTCAGACTCCGAAGCAGCATTGATGGTTTCATGACATACTCCACTGGCAGAGATGGTTATTGGCCCTCTAAAACGGGGTGGCCCCACAGCGGGTGTTGACGACGACGGCTGGTATCCCAGCCCGAACCGGTCCGTCTTCACAGGGATATCCAGCACTTTGCCCCAGCCCTTTGCTTCTCCTGTCTCCACCAGAGCTTGAGCTTCTTTATACGACGAGACGGCTAACTCTGACACTTTGCTCGGCCCAGGACCGTTGTCCTTGATTCGCAACCCTTCAAATGCCTGGCAGGGTGTTTCGTGGATCTCTCCGTCGACCTCCACATATTTAAATGACGACAGATGGCTGACCAGGATGTCTTCTTCTCTGCATACGGTGACTACGCTGTCTCCGACCATATATTTCAACTTTTGATGCAGGGTAGACGTGACTGCCCCGGCCCCATGAATCCAGGGTCTTCCGAGCAGGCAGCTATATGCAGGCTGTATATCCATGATATAAAATTCTGTTGCAAACACCTCCGGCCCCACCTGTAGAGGCAATGTTATCGATCCAAAGACTGTTCTTCGCGTGCCATCGAATGCTCTAACCACCAAGTCACTGGGCGTGCACAAGATTCCTCTGACATCCAGCTTCATCATCGCTTTCTTGGGCATCACATTTAGGGATGATCCGGTATCGACCAATACATGCGACATTACTGATCCTCTACACTCAACAGATATGTGCAGCGCCATATTATGATCTCTCCCCTTCGGGGTCAAATCGAAGTCAGTAAAACCCAAGCTATGGCCTGCATTCACATGGGCCAACACTCCTTCCAGCTGATTCACGGAGACGTCCTGAGGTACAAAAGAAGTATCCAGGACTTTCAACAAAGCATTTCTGTGAGCTTCAGAACACAGTAGCAACGACAGGATGGATATTTTGGACGGCGTCTGTTGCAGATGCTCCACAATCTTATAATCACTTTTTCGAATCAAACGCATGAACTCTTCTACATCCTTCGGCGCCGATGCTTTTTCGCTTGCCTGCACTGGGACATTTTAAACCGCTTTTCCTTTCCCCTTCGCCAGTCTTTCGGCCTCCACCTCAGGCGATATAAAGATCCTACCACTCCTTGTCATACCTCCCGACCCAACAACGTTATCTACAGTCTCGGCTGGCTGCTTATTAACATCAATCTTTATCCCGTCACAATATACCTCCAACCCATATGACCAGGGGACTGCTTTTGTATTCTCGTACGGGATCGGTCCGGCCTTAGTTATGGTGATCGGCGGCCGCTGAGCCGGTGCTGTTATAGTGATTGTCTTCCGAGGAATAGTTACAGTGGCCACATCACTCTGATCATCTGCTACTGCCCCTGCAGGCTCTTCAATTGCTGCTCGGTCAAACTGCAATGTGCCTCCATCAATTAAAGCCTGAATGCCTTTCTTCAAATCATCACACCCCCCAGCTAGGGTCCAGCATTCTAAGCAATACTCGTCACATCCTGGGTAAACACCCCCTTGCAACAATCTGCTTTTTATCTCGCTCAGCGGCGTCTTTAAATCGTCGACATTCATAATCAGATTCAACCCTTCCTCAGTCAGAATGGTGTTTGCCCCATGATTAGGCATGGGCTTCTGCATTATATTCGGCCCTGCTGTTCCGAAATTGATAGTTTTATTGTCCAGAAGATCCTGCACAACATGCTTAAAAGCATGGCAACCCTCTACATCGTGGCCCGGAGCCCCAGAGTGGAACTCACAGTGCCTGCTTGCATCATAGCCATACGGTGGAGTTCCCGTTATCGGTGCCAGAGTTCTCTTCTCTACCAAATTCAGACCCAACAATGTCTGCAACAAATCAGCATACGTTGAGGGAGGCTTCTCAAACACTCTCCTTGGTTTACCACCCTGGAACCTTCGCTGAGCAGGCTGTGCCCCCTGCTGCGGTTGTTGTTGCTGCTGCTGCTGCATTGGTTGTTGCTGTTGAAATGGTTGTTGCTGATATGGAATAGTAACACTCGCCACCTGCTGCGGCTGATTATACTGGTTTTGACCTCTGCCTCGACCTCGGCCTCGGCCCCCAAACACTGCGCTTGCATCGCCCTGACGGCGCCCACCAAAAGCCTTCCTATTACTGCCAGATGCAGTTGATTCCTCGACTTGGAATTTTCCCTGCTTAATGTTACGTTCAATCTTTTCTCCCATCAGAATTAAGTCTGAGAAACTGGCCAGAGATGTATGAAACAACATGTCATGAAACAAGCCTGTGAATGTGCCGACGAACATGTCATTCATTTCCTTGTCTTCTAAAGGAGGACGGACCCTGGCAGCCATATCGCGCCACCTTTGCGCGTACTCTTTAAAGCTCTCACCCTTCTTCTGAGGCAAGCCTGCCAATTGGACCCGGTTGGGTGCCAAGTCGCTGTTATACTTGTAGTGAGCTACAAATGCCTCTGTCAGTTGCTTCCATGTCTTGATATTGGTTGGCTCCAATCCCATGTACCACTCTAGGGAAGGGCCTGACAAACTATCTTGAAAGAAATGCATTAGCATTCTCTCATCAGTTGAATATGCAGACATCTTTCTGTAATAAGCCCGTACGTGCACTTTCGGACATGTGTCCCCTTTATACTTATCAAACGTAGGAGCTTTGAATTTGATTGGCACCCTCAAGCCAGGTACCAGGCCCATTGCTGACATGTCTAAGCCCACAGCACTTTGGTTCAGGACTCCCCTCATCTGCTCTTCTAGCATTCTGATCTTCTGGGAGTTATCCATCGGCCCTTCGAAACCTCCGCCGGAGAAAGCGTCCTCCTGCTGATCTTCTTGCCACATACCGTCCCCAACTCCATACCCATCATATCCATTATTGCGGCCAGCTCTAATCTGATTCATCACCGGACCTCGGCCTCTGTTGCCGTATCCCTGAACACCTCCAGCAGGCCCAAAAGCCATTAACCCAGTGCCGTTTCCATTTCCGAAACCTCCGTAACCCTGATTGGCCACACCATAACCATCTTGCCCAAAGCCTTGAGCATTGAAACCATATTTCCCAGCGTTATCGAATCCCTGATCGTGGAACCCGAATCCAGCATTGCCGAAGCCATTGCCTCCCGTATTATCACCCAAGTTGATATCACCAAGCCCAACGTTATGGACAGCAGTCTCGTTCCCACCTCCGACGTTACTGTTCCCAGCAGCGGTAGCGTTGTTGACATTAGCAGCAGGTATATTGACTACTGGTGGAGCCACTGGCGTGGGAGTGCCATCTCCCTGAACAGTGTCGACTCGCACAGACTGATGATCCTCGTTACCGTGACCAGCATTTCGGGCCAACAGAGGTTGGACCATGGCTTGCAAATTCTCCTGACCTTTTGCAATAGCTTCCATGGTCTGCATAAAGAGAGCTAGCTTCTCGCGCACATCTTGCATCTCGTTCTGCATTTGATCCATGATTCTTCGACAGTTGGTGCGAGTGGAATAGCGGTGCGGGTGCTGATCTGCAATCCTGAAAGTACCTGGTACAGAGCAGGAAATAAGACACCATCCAAAGATTACCTGTAATGCAATATGAATATGAATGCAATGCAATGTGTGTGTCTGTGCGTTAGGGAAATTCATTCCCCGATTCTAGTGTGAAGGTGCCAGTGTCGTGCCAATGCTAGCAATACAAAGATCGGAGTTGAATCACAGAAAGCCTCATATATTGCAGAGAAACCAATAAGCCCAGAGTACAATATCACTGAGAGTACAATAAAAAGGCATGACCTCAACCAACAATCCTGGTGATGGTCAGCACTATGCAAATAAAGCATACAAGTTACTACATGAAATGATCAAACACTCCCATAAGTCTGGTACTCTTCTAGCAGCTTCTTGGTCTCCGGATGACTTGGTCGAGCAAGCAGCCCTTCAACAAGTTGGTTTCTTTTCTTAAGAACACGCCGCACGTCTTCAGCAGTTTCCTCCCATGCCCCCTCTCCGAAGCGATCCTCTAGTTTACGCTTCTGAGACACAGCTTCATCTATGCCTTTGATGGCCTTGTTCAGTGCATTCTGGAGACTGTACCGGGTCATCACTTCCTCTTCACACTTCTTGACGCTGTACTTCAACTGCTCTTCGAGGTCGGAGATTTGCTGCTTCAAGTTATCTTCCCTCTTCTTATTGTTGGTGAGCGTAGCATTCCAGGTCTTATTGCAAGAAGAGATCTCTCGGTGAGCGATGTCAAGTGCTTTCTTTTTGGATTCGAGCATGTCATGGGAGCTTCTGAACTCTTGCCCCAGACGTTCGCGCTTCTTCCTCTCCTCAGTCAACTCAGCCCCTAGTCTGTTCATTAGCTCAATCTGCTGTTGGAAAGCATGTACGGCCTTGTTTTTCTCGCTACGTATCTGGGCTAGCTCCTGCTCTAACCCTTCGTTGATCTTCATCAAGGCTTCTTTTTCTTTCACAACTTGCTCGTAGGCCTCCCTAGAAACAGTAGTGGGCTCTGCTACCGGAATGGGAACAAGGATTGGTGCATCTGGAAATGGCATCCGCAGCTGACTTGCTCTCTCCTGGATCCAAGCTCTGTAAGGTGCATAGGCCTGACAGTCATTCTTCCCTAACAACGACTTCCCTCTTCGGTTAATACGCGTCCAGGCATGCTGCAGCTTGGCTAATAACTCCCCCTTCAAATCACCGGTGAAGTACAGAGATTCCTGTACTTCCTCCTCCTTGGGCGGGTTCTTCAGCGCATATCCGAATTGGCGAATGAACAGAGAAGGGTTGTAATTGATACACCCTTTCCTCCCTATCAACGGAACATTAGGGTACCCAGAACAACTGAAGATAAGCTCAGATCCCAGCAGATCTCTATCAAACCATTCGACGTCTTCAGAAGATAACCTCATCAGGCGCTCCGGCCAGCCAACTGGGACTGTAGTCTTTATGACAGATCTTCTCTTAGGAAGGTGGCTCTCAAACCACATACCCAGCAATGGTGCACAGAAATGAACATTCTTTCCTCTTCCTTTCTCATTCTTGTAATGCAGTGAGTGGTAGAAATCTCCGAGCAAGGTCGGTACAGGATTACCAGCGGCAAACAAGTAGAAGGCATCGAAGTCCACAAAATCCGGTACATTGGGAAACAATATTATGCCGTAAATGCACAGAGCCAGCACAGCATTGAAGGCAATCCAACACCCGTTCTTAGCGTACTCCTGGGCTTTACCAATCAAGAACTGGAGCGAGAAGCCTGGCACTCCACGGGAAACAGTAGTCAACAGTTCAAAAGCATCCACATGCAAAGCTTTTGCCAAGTCTTCCGGCTTGGGCTTAACGTCAGAATGAATGAATGGAACCTGGTTCTGCACGGGTAACTCAGTAAACTCCACATACTCCTCAATGGTAGGCCCCATAATGAAATCAGCAAACGTAAAACATCTCAATGCGGGATCATAGAATTGCATCAAAGCGTACAACCCATCTAGCTCTATCTCCGTGGGTTTGCGCACCAATCTCAATAGTCTTCCATAGCTCATTCTGAAGCTCCTACGAACATCCTCATCAGCCAGAGAGATCAACCCAAGCAGGGGAACAACATCAGGAGTAGGCAATTTGTAAGCAACTGTCCTTCTTAAGTTGGCCATGACCAATCACTCAGAAATCCGGACACTAGAACTAGGGAAATGCAAATGCACCTGCAGCACAGACACACGTTAGTGGGATGCAATGATGATGAGTATGCAAACAAATGCAATGCAAGTAACATGCAACGGGGACCAACTGCCGTAGCTGAATAGCCTGAACCATATCAAGAGGTCTCAAACAGACTCTTTAGAAGTCCTCAAACCCTGGGCTCAGATAGACCTAAAACAAAGCTCCAACAATGGTCTCTGACAGACCTCAGAACTCTCCAACTGGTCTCTGGAAGACTTCAAAACTCTCCAACTGGTCTCTGACAGACCTCAGAACTCTCCAACTGGTCTCTGACATACCTCATAACTCTCCATAAATACCCAGGATGTCTGATCAAGAAATAACCGGTATCTGAAGGTCTAGTTACCTGCATAACCCCAAACCCTCTCACAGGCGGATGTCCTAGTAACTGACAAAGGTATGACATCCTATGCGGTCGTCGGTGTCACAGACTTTCAGGATTGATGCTACGATTCCCAGAAGGAGTGGCATTATCAAATCCTGAAGAGGCCTCACTTAGCCAACTTCCAAATGATCGGTCCCCAGAGTCGACAATTCAACTAACCAGCAACCCACGCCAACCAAAGGAAGGGGCAGGAGGCCAACCAGAGGAACCTCGTCTGAGTGCAGATTTCGCGGGACACCAAGGCAAGCAAAGCAAGCGGGCGCCAACTAATCTCTACTCTAAGTCTAAGGTGCACTCAAGCCCAGGTCCGGCTTCTCACTCAACATCAGAACACCCGTCACACCCCAATACAGCAATAATAATCAATATATATAATGCTGAGAATAAAGGTCAGAAATATAAATCCATACAAAATCCTCGACGGGAAAACAAGCGTTAGGATTGACTCTCTTAAGGGACGTTGGATCCCAAATGCATAAGAACTATCGCAGTCCTTAGCAGCCAGGGGACGTTGGATCCCCAGCAGAGTCGCCAGTTGTCGCTACTGCGAAAATCGGCGCCGGCTGAACAGAAGAGTCGCCACCGTGCGTTATTTATCCCACAGGAGGGAAAGGAAACGCTCAGAGTAAACCTCGCACAACACGGGAAAGGTATGGTCGTCGCAACCAAAACCTGGATTCGGGAGTCGGTTACGCAAGGGGAAGGTATTAGCACCCCTCACGTCCGTCGTACTCGACGGGATCCACGCTTGTTTTCGGGTATGGATTGTTATTTCTATCTACTCTATAGGTTAAGGGTTAGAGAGAAAAGAAAATGACTCGGCAAAGTATCGCACTTTATGCCTACGTATTCCCGTCTGGAACGAGAAATCAGAGTCAACGTAGTTCGCCTACCTACGGGAAAGGAGGGGAAGGTTGCTCGCTAGGATATCGCATCCCATGCCTACGTACTTCCACACTGCATGGAAGATCAGAGCAAACGTAGTTCGGGCCACGTACGACACAAGTCTGTCTTGATTGATTTTATTCCTTCTGAAAAAGGTTTTTCTGATTACTGGTCCAAGCGGACAAAAATGACGTTTTGATGAGTTCACATTCTTTTACGGAAGAAGTGTCTTTTATTGTGTTTGAAATATTTATTGTGTTTTTCTGTTTGTTTTTGAGAAAGAAGAGACAGAACTCTATCATATGGTTGCGAAGGGAATTAGACTAACCTAATGTTATCATGCATGGGTTAAGACCTAGTGTCTATCATGCTCCTCTCTTGCACAGAGAGAAACAGAGATCCTACGGGATAGGCGGAAACAGAAACAATATCAGATATATACAGTAAAGCGGTAAAATGCATGGATGCAGCAATACAAGCAAGGCAAGGGAGTCCCACTCAACCTCGAACCTAGAAAACAATAGGCAAAAGTGAACAACATTCACTTTCAACCCAACAGGGTAAACAGCAAACAATACAGTCAGGAAAACCAATCAATACATCAGAAATAAAGATAAACAGCCACAACAGATCTGCATCAACATCTATCTTCAAGCTTCAGCAAGCATCCATCTCCATCTCCACAGCCTTCAAGCAAGGTCTCTGTCATCAATCTTCAGTCTACAATGGCTTTTCTTCAAGTCTCAAAACTCCAGGGTGAGGGATCAATCATAAGAGTGAATTGGGTGTTAAGCAATTAGTTGACTACCAGGGGTGGCAAACCAACTGCTACTAACACATAAGATGTTTTCTCTCAAGAGTTCTATCTCTTAGACAGTAGCACCAAGCCTTCCAAAGGAAGGGGGTGAGTGTCTTAGAGAGACTCTGCATCACAGAGAGGAATGGAGGCAGTCAAGGCCTTCCATGTTTGAGAATCAAACTTTCTAATCTAGAGCTCTGCCTAGCTCCTAAACCCTAATCTCCTCCATAACTGCTAGCAAGAATCTCCTCATCAACTCTGGAAGTTGGTCTTCAAACTCTGGATCTCCAATGGCTTCATCATCACAAGTCTTCAGCTCCCCCAATCCCCAAGCAATCCCAATACCCACACAGACAAATCAATAATCCCCAGAGGGCACACCATACCAGTCAATCAAATACAGTAATATACTAATAGCAGTAGGGGAATCCTAGTGATTTCTGAGGGATCTAATAACTACCCATAGCCCCTATAGCCCCACACCCCAAACTTTCAATCTCTAAATCCTTAAGGGAAAGAACTACTTCATCTATGTTGCCACTTAAACCCTAATTTTGTTCATGTTATTCACACCTAAACTAATCACCTGAAATTAATTTCTAAAAATGGGAACTAAATTGTATGTACAAGTTGAATGTCTAAACTAAACAACCTAAAAAGAATGGATTAAAAATGTTAAAGCAACTATTAGAACAAAAATTAACAAATTTAAGCATCAAACTAGACTTAACTAAATGCTATTTACAAGAAAAATACATGAAAAATATTAAACAAAAATAAAATTCCAATTTTATTATTTCATATTTTTCTAGACAAAATAATGGACCTATAGCAAAAAGAACCAATTAAAACAAGTCATTTTCCATTTTTTTATGATTTTTTAAAGATGTAAAAAAAAATTAAAGGAAATTAAAACACACAAAATGGAAATTAAATGGGAGGGGGTGAGAAAAGTAGAAGCGCCCAGTTGTTTTTCACCATTGGGCCATGAATGTGGGGTGCAGATAGCAGTATGGCAAGGCCCAATCACTAATCAGAAATGAAAGTAAAACAAAAAAAGAGAAAGACGCGCGGGGGGTGTGCCTGAGTAACTTTTCACGTTCAATTTCCAATTGGGCCTGATGGTGGGTGTGCAAATAGAAGTCTGACGCTAAGCCCATGCCTTTGATTCAAGTAAAACGGTGCGTTTGGCATTAAAAACTCCCTCCACTTCCAGATTCAAATAACAGCCACACGATGAGGTGAAATGGTCAAATAATGGAAACAATCCAACGGCTAGTGTGTTGTCTTCTCCTTTAAACCTAGGGTGTTCAGAAACCCTAACTCCATGCGAGAACCTTCCAGCCTCACATACTCCCTCGTCCTTCCACTAAATGCCACGCCACAAAAACCAAAAACGATCTACTAATTGCCCTCTTCAACACCCTGCATCTAGTTTTTCCTGAAACTCCCCCAAGGATCAAACCCGAACGATGGAAGTCTTGGCACCATTGAATTAGCTCTGATATGCATGTTAATGGAACTTGCTCAAACTTATACTAATGTAATCTAGGCATTATGGGGAGTGTTCTGCACATCTCAACTAACATTACAGTGCCCTAAACTGTGTGCTCTAGATCACAAAAGTTTCATCACCATGAATCAAACTGTCTCCAATGACCATAACAGAGAGAGTACATGTTCATATTCCTAACCCTAACAATCCTATGCCAATGATCTAACCTAACAACACCTAATCATAGAGAAAAGAAAGAAAACACCAACCTGCTTAGCAGCTATGGTAGAGGTAGTTGCAGGTGGATCCAATGCTTGAAACCCTTCGAGGATGATCTCTAATTGATGAAGATCCTTCTGTTTGCAAAAAAAATGGGAAGAAAGTGCTTGGATAGTTGGCTGCAACTCTGGTTCTCAATTTTGAATCTTGGACCACAACTCCTTAAACCTCCATTGATGGACCTTGCATCATGCTCATTCACCCTCACAATATGCCAAAGATTGGAAATGAATAATTCTCTTGAACAGAAATGGAAGATTATGGTAATTCTCTCACTTTCTTACAATGGAAGCAACCATGAAATTCCCTCTATTCTCTCCCTCTTTTCACCAGCCCCTTGCACAAATGGCTTCATTTCATTATATAGATGATGATTAACAGAATGAGAAGTTTCTAGATTGCTCTTGGAGGATTCTAGAAAGTTGTAGAAATTTCATGAACTTCTCATGTGATGGTATGTTGAATTCTCATGATATCTCTCCTTTATCTCTTAACAACCCCTTAACCATGAGTGAATATCTCCTTGCATGACAAATTGGAATGATAAGAGAGCTTACATGCCTTTAATTTTGCTTTATGTTGAAGTTTCCATGTGTATCTTATTATGCAAGTAACAAAATAACAAAGCAAGTCCCAAAATTAACCCTTAACTCAAAAAAGTGGCTGAACCAATGTCTCTAAAATGATGTTGGGAATCAATTTGGTATATTGGATGACCCATATTGGATTTGTAGATCTCTCAAACCAATTTTTTATTTCAACTTTTTCAACTTATATGCCTTTTTTAGGTCATTTTTCACCAACTTTGGTCAAGTCTCATTCCATGCATTTCCAAACTTCCATGACTTCTTTTCTTGACTTAAAATGGCATTTTGAGCAACTTTGACGTTGTGAAGTTTTTCATTTGAAGCTTCCTTGTATGAGTTTTAGGCATAGGCTAAGAATGACCTGTAATCATCAGATGACCAAAATACCCTTTGCTTGCCAAGACCATAAGTAGAGTTCCACAAATCATATGAAGGCATACCATACCGTTATAGAAATCTAAGACAATTAGTAACAATTCTTATGTTGACCAGAAATTCATTTGAAATCTCCTTGAGGGGTAAACATAGCTTGGAAGTCAAGTCACTTTCACAGACAAAATTTCAGATACCTCAGATGACCTGTAACTTGCAAGGACCATAACTTGAGTTCTATAAATCTACTTGATGTCTTCCACCACTCAAATTAAAGGTCTTGAGATCCTCTACAAGTTTCATGTTGGCCAAGGATCCATTTGAAGCTTGAATTTTGACTTGTCTTGCTTGGAAATTTGACCTAAACTAGGGGATTTTACATAGAAACCCTAATTTAGCAACTCCTCTTCTCCTTGATTTCTCTTGAATTATTCTTGGCATATCACCATATCCTCTTATACATGTCAAATGATGGACCCCAAATCTCTTCAATAGCCCTTAATGCCTTTCCATCAGTCAATTGACCTAGAGTTGACCTAGAGTTGACCCCAGATGAAACCCTAGTTGACTGTCTTCATCCACAACTCTTGTGACTACACCAATGCCTTGTTTCCTTCTCCAAATGACTTTATAAGTCTACCATGATGCCCACATACTCTCCATGCTCAGCCCACAGCTCACACTTTCCTTGATGATCCCCAGATGCCCTCAGTTAGGAGATAGACTCAATGCTTGATCCACTGACTTCTCCCACTTTCAAATTCTTTTCTGATGACTTGAATGAGATTGAATCAGGATAATAACCTCTTGATAGGCCTCTAGAGATGAGAATAATGATCGGTCCCCTGTTGGATGACTTGCTATGCTTATGCTATGCAGATGATTAGACTATGCACATGACTCTATATGCAAATGCTAATGATATTGAAACATAAACCAAGTGAATAAGGTTGGGCAAATTTTGGGGTGCAACACCCATGCCAAAACTCCTCTGCACCTCAATCACAACAATGACCCACTTCTGCACCTCTTGTACGAAGGTATCAGACCAAATTTTGCACCGAAATTGCAAAAAAAAACATGATGCGGTTTTCCTGCATCACTAAAGGCGATGAACCGTAAATCATATGCGGCAACAACGAAATTATGCCATAAAACTCCAAATTTTCTTTAATCCTACAGATGACAACACTTGAACAGATCCACTCCAAAATAGAAAACTCTGTTAAGTCAAAGAAACCCGCAATTTGAACAACAACAGGACATCAACAGACTGGAAAATTTTCATTAAAATAGGATAGCACTACTTGCCAACGAAAAAGGGGGCCAGAACCAGCACTTTGAAATGGGGGAAATGGTTTGAGTTAAAAAGAAGGAGAAGAACATAACATAAAAGAAATGGGGAAGCAGAAGCACCTACACATTTTTTTCATCTCTCAAAACAACTTTCCTGACGAACCACCACCTCCCTCTGAACAAACCTCCAACAACAACAACTTCCAATACAACCTTCATAATACCCATAACTCTACCAAATATTTTTCATCCTTCCATCCCCTTTCAAAAAAAATTAAATCTTTCATACATAAAACCTTGATTTTCTTCGTTTCAACTCAATAAAATACCATCGATCTTTAAAAATTACTCATCTTCGAAACCAAATCGAAACACAAACAGAATCACAGAGCCAGAGAAATTCCAGAGAAGAAGAGAACATGAGCTGAAGGAGTAAGAAAGAAGATTCGCGCTTACCTGAAGTGGAAACCGCCGCCGGAGTCGGTGTTCGAAGGATTAGTTTCGATTACGTGAGTAATTCATTTTTTTTTATTTCTTAATACTATGATTGTTCCTTGTGATATGCTGTTGCAAAGCCCTCCATCGGTTGCTTGAAACTTTGCTTCTTCGGAATTTATTTTGTTTTGGTCGGGGTTTTAAGGATTGTGAAACTAAATTCGTAATAAGGGAGAAGAGATGGTTCATACGGTATCCTCGCTTTTCATTTTCGGCCATCCCACGTCGGAATCTGTGGCGGAAGGACGGTTGTTGTTGTTTATGCTTCATGGCAGTGAGAAAGAGAGTTAACGGAACTAAAAAAGAGGAAGAAGAAAACTTTCTGTTTTTCTCTTTTCATTCCTTTTTGTTAGGTTTTAATATATTTTATTATTATTATTATTTAATTATAAAATATTACTTGTAATTAAGATTTTATTTTGTTTATTTTATTTTTTTTTATTTTATTTTAACTTTAAGTTGGCAGAGGGAGAAAGAGTGAGTGTACCGTCACTATTATTATTTTTTTCTTCATTATTTCATTATTTTATTATATTATTATTATTATTATTATTATTATTATTATTATTATTATTATTTATTAATTTATTAGTTAATTAAATTTTTATTTTATATAGATTTAGTCAAAATGATTATGTTCAGTTTTTTTTCTTTCTAAAATGCAGTAAGGTGGATTGACTCTCTCCCCCACGTTTTTAGTTTGCCGTTTTATTTTTTTTTATTTATTTATTTTTATTTTTATAGTTAGTATATTTTTAGTTTATTAATTTAATTTAGTTTTAATTAATTAATTAGTAGTATTAGGGTTTTAGTGATTTGGACTTTTGAATTCATGTATATTGTTATCCTTTCCCTTATTTATAACTTATACTCTACAACTATTCTTATTTTATCTTTATTCAATTATTTAATTATTTATTTATTTATTTTATTTTTTAAATTTTATTTTGGTTAGTAAAAATTAAATTTATTTTAGTTAGTTAATTTTACTAATTAAATTTAATTAACTTGATTAATCAATGAAATTAATTTTTAATATATTATTTTTGATAATTAATTCTAATTAGTTTAATTAATTGATTTAATCAACTTTAATTCGATTTTTTTTATAACTAAATGTCTCTTCTCTTGATTATTTCAATTGACTTAGTTAAGCAACTTGACCTTCTAAAATCAATTCATTTATTTTGTTTATGTCGTGCCATTGCATAACTTAAACTATTTTAAAAAAAAATAGTTCTCGATTATCCTTTAGTTCAATCGTTTTCGTTTCATACGTAAATTCAAACCTCGATTCATATCGAGTATTTTATCAAAACTAGATCAATATACTTAATCATATTTAAAACACATTTTCGATAAAGATGAAAAGGGAGTTGGAATCGAGCCTTTGATTTCTCTTCTCGATTGTTTGGGCCCGAGGAGCCTTTCTTAAGTCTAAACAATTGTCATCTCTAAAAGATATACAATGCGACAAACTCGAAACTTATTTTCCTAAACACTTAGATGAAAAAGAGAGAGAGTCAAGCCTTTGACTCGCTTTCCCGATTACTTGGGCCTGAGAAGCTTTTTTTAAGCTTCAAGTAATCGTCATTCATAAGCCACATTAATTATATCAAAATCATTTCTTAATATAAGATGAAAAGGAGAGAGATTCAAGCCTTTGACTCGCTTTCCGGATTACTTGGGCCCGAGGAGCCTTTCTTAAGCTTCAAGTAATCCTCATCCATTTAAAATACTTCAACCATCTTCCATCGTTCGATGCTTTTCCTACGCGGTCCGTTAAGGACGAAAAAGAGAGAGAGTCAAGCCTTTGACTCACTTTCCTATTACTTGGGCCCGAGAAGCCTTTCTTAAGCTTCGAGTAATCGTCATCTATTCAGTTACTCGAACCATTTCCATTCCACTTCCACAATTTGGATGAAAAAGAGAGAGCTCTAAGTCTTTGGTTTACTCTCCCGATTACTTGGGCCCGAGAAGCCTTTCTTAAGCTTCGAGTAATCGTCATCTGATCCATCTACTCGAACCACATCCTATCCTTTCGCAATTAAGGGTGAAAAAGAGAGAGAGTCAAGTCTTTGACTCGCTTTCCCGATTACTTGGGTCCGAGAAGCCTTTCTTAAGCTTCAGGTAATCGTCACCTCTAGCTAAAACATCCGATACATTAACCTCATTTCCTCGCCCTCGTGCGATCAAAATCCTAAAACATATTCAAATCTATTCTCTTTTTCTCGCCCTCGTGCGACCGAAATCTCATTTTCAATTTTCTCGCCGCCGTGCGAACCTGCAAACCTTTTTCATAGACGTGAGATACGGTGTCTAGAGCACGACGCAAAATATTGCTTCGTCCGGAACCTACTTGAGTCGATATAAGTGGCGTGTTCCCCATGAATGTTGATATATGGAAATCCATTCAAAGTGTTGCAAGCGTCATTTCCTAACTAGTTCAGGTAAAGCAATATTTTCTGTCGAATACGACTAAGTATCTTTTGTTAAAATCAAACCGACAACCGTAGGCCGAACTATGGCCGCTCTGATTTCTCGTTTGTTAACGAGAATACGTAGGCACAAGATTGCGATGATCTTGGCGAGCACATTTCTCCAAAATTCCATATTTATTCCTTTACCCGTAGTCCCACGAACTACGGATGCTCTGATTCTTCACTTTTTTTCGAGTGAAAATACGTAGGCACAAGGGCCCTAATCCTTGGCGAGCACTCTTTTCTAAAACCCCCATTTCTCCTTAGTAATCTAAACTCTTTTACTTACTTTTATGCTTTATTTCCTTAGAAGAACACAAAAAAATTAGACTAACATTTCTTACAAATCGAATCAAGAGGTTCCCGTTGAGTACAACGGACGTGAGGGGTGCTAATACCTTCCCCTCATGTAACCGACTCCCGAACCTAGAACTTGGTTGCGATGACCATGTTCTTTCCCTAAAGGTTTTATCGATATTTTCCTTTCCCATTTTGGGATAAATAAAGTTTGATGGCGACTCTGTGTTTTCCGCGACCATTCGCGAAGGATCGTGCTTTTTTTAGGTACGACACTTTCCACTATCCAAACATGATTAATTCATCCAAGATCACCATAACCAACTCTCAACAGAATTTGCACTCCATGATCTAACATCATCAATAGCTACCAAACTCTCCAGAATCGTTCTCTAGTTATCCTAGATCCTAACCACAAGAAGATTTCTATCTAATTCAGCCTAGAATGGTGTATAATTGGGAAGTTACATACCTGCAAGGATGAGATCCACAGAAGGTCTTTGAGGCACGAAACAAGCTTCAAATTGATGCAAACACCTTTAATGAAGCACTAGGAACACTCTCCAATCTTCAATTTGGCTCGAATTCTTCTCCAACTCCAAAACCGATTTTTAATTTCTCTTGCAAAATTCTGTTATGGCTCTCTCTCCACAGCGCGAAATCACCAACCTCTTCTATCTGCACTCACTCTAAACCTTTTATAGAACATATCCATGGGCTTTTGATCCATTCTAGAGGCCCAAATCAGAAGATCCATTTTCTGTCATGGAAGTGAAAATTCAATGGTACAGTCGTGTATCCCCTTGCTTCAGTTAGCTGAAATCTCTCCCTTTCAATCATACAAGTCATGGTAAATGTGTTTGGATGGCTGGCTTAGCTTGAATTGGCTTGTGTTGTATTTTGCTTATGTGACTTGTAATTCAAGTAAGAAGTTTACAAAGTAAGTCCATCATTCTGACCTCTACTCAAAAAAGTATTAATTCCATTGTCTCTAAAAGATGTTTTCCAATCAATTTGAGTATTTGGATGATGCCTTTTGGACTCATAACTTGAAAATTGCATTTCCCTCCATGAATTCATTTGAAAATCTTCCATATTCAAGCCAATTTTAGCAACTTGGTGATACAAGCCATTCTAGCCTAAAAATGCCATTTGGAACACATCTCATGTTGGGCAAAATTTCATTTGAAGAGTGGAAGATGGAGATTTGGGTCCATGTTGAAAAATGACTTATAATTCAACTTTCCCAAAATACCCCTGAGTTGCCAAGACCATAACATGAGTTCCACAAATCCTCTTGAGGACTTCTAGTACTCAAATTAAAGCTAAGATCAAGATCTACAACTCTTATGTTGGCCAAGAATCCATTTGAAAACTCCTTGATGGGCAAAAGTTGCTTGGAAGTCAAGTGACTTTCACAGATAAATTTCAATGTCCCCTGATGACCTCTAACTTGCAAGAACCATAACTTGAGTTCTATAAATCTCCTTGAAGACTTCTAGTACTCAAATTAAAGGTATTGAGGATATCTACAAGTTTCATGTTGGCAAAGGATCCATTTGAAACTTTTATCTTTACTTATGTGGCTTTGAAGTTAAGCCTAAATTAAGGTTTTTACACTGAAACCCTAATTTAGTAACTCCGCTTCTTCTTGATTCCTCTTGACTTATCCTCAGCACAACACCACACTTGTATCCACACATCAATCCATGAATCCCACATCCTCCCACTAAGCCTTGATTCTCTTCAATCACTCAGTTGACCTAGGGTTGACCCAGATGAAACCTTAGTTGACTGCATTCAACTATAGCTCTTGTAATCACACCAATGACTTGACCCATCTTCAAGATGACCCTCTAAGCCCTCCATGATGCTAGTGCACATTCCATACCCTCAGTTCATAGCTCATATCTCATTGATGATCCTCAAACACACCCCAGATAGGAGAGAAATCCACTACTTGACCTTCTAACCTCTCAAAGCTTCAATTCCTTTCCTGGGGACTTGAATAGACTTAGGCTTGAATAAAACCCCTTTTGATGTGCCTCTTTAGAGAATAATGGAACTTGATCCCCTTGCTGGATGACTTGCTTATGCCATGCTATGCAAATGATTGAACTATGTACATTATCTACTATGCAAATGACAATGCTCTTGAAACATAAATCTAGTAAAATAAGTTGGTCAAATTTTAGGGTGCAACAGCTGCCCCTATTCAAGCGGCTTGGACTCGACTGGGTGAAGAGCGAACGACCTTCAAACATTCGAGGTACGAGACGGTTGAATACCAAAGAAACCCTAAAATTTGCCAACCGCAGAAATAAACTGCACCACTGCTTGGGGAACGACATTCGCCGAGTGAACCTGATTGTTATGGTAACAACGGATCATTCGCCTGAGAATAACTCTGATTTTGACTATCACCACCCATGTAGCACCACGAGTACTGAACTATCTTTGCAAAAACTCCTCTGTCCACCACTGGACTAACCTTGTCAACACAAGAAGAGAAACAAATTCGTCAACCCGAGCAAAGATCCCACCATCACATGAAAAATCTTATCCACGATTGTCCTTAAATTTCGTCAACACGAGAAGCCATAAATTTGTCATCACGAGGAAATCCTATCATCATAGGAATACAACTTGCCCTTATCAGTACTTTTCAAACTTGTCCTCAGCAGGACTCCGTATTCCATCATCATGGAGAAATAAAACTTGTTGACTCCACTGGGGATGGGCTATCCGCATCTCATCAACACAAAGAGATCCTATCAGCATGGGTAATAAAGTTCTTATTTACGTCTCATCACCACAAGAACTCCCATTAACATAGAAATAGCTTGTCCACGTCAGGACTCACGTCTCGTCAACAAGAGGAAGATAGGTTCATTAACATGAATAAATCCTATCATCATAGGAATACCATTCTTGTACATCTCTGAACTCACATTTCGTCAACACGAAGAAATCCTATCCACATAGGCATAAATTGTCCTCATCAAGACGCACATTTTGTCAACACCGAGAGAGTAATTCGTCAACACGAACAAATCCTATCAGCATAGGCGTAGATTGTCCTCCTCAGGACTCCATATTCCGTCAACGCAGAAAAAATCCTATCAACATAGGCGTAACTTGTCCTCATCAGGACTCCCTATTCCGTCAACACAGAAAAATCCCATCAACATAGGCATCAATTATCCTCATCAGGACCCCATATTCCGTTAACCCGGAGAAATCAAACGTCGTCCTCAACAGGACTCCATATTCCATCATCATGGAGAAGTAATTCGTCAATACGAATAAATCCTATCATCATAGGCCTAAATTGTCCTCACCAGGACTCCATATTCCGTCAACACGGAGAGAACTCGTCCTCATCAGGACTCCATATTCCGTCATCACGGGGAGAGTAATCTTGGTCCTCCACAGGACTCTATATTCCGTCAACACGGAGAAATCCTATCAACATAGGCATAATTTGTCCTCATCAGGACTCCATATTCCGTCAACACAGAGAAATCAAACTTCGCTAACACGAATAAATTCTATCAACATAGCTGGGGATATTCTGAAATCCCATGGCCGACACCCGTCCTGACAACAAGCGACCACTTCTGAAATTTTGATACACAGAACCCTGAGATTCCACTGCAGCAACAAACTTGACAAAACAGTCCGATGATCGGACACGAGGAAACCTCAACCAGTAACTCTATGGGGATGATGATAAACTGAATCGCATCATCATACGTCTTACGTCAAGACTTTGATTATCTGAAAAGACCCCTGAGCTTTTAGAACTCCATACTCCTGTTGATAAGCATTCCTGAAATCGAAAGGTTAACCATCCTGGCTTATGTTTCGACATGCACATGTTTGACAATAGCGCAAGGCTTCATACAGTATGGAAATGCTACACGTTTTTTAGATGGATGCAAACATGATAATGCATGCAAATGCAAATGCAGGTTCAGGCTGCTGGGGAAAAGCTCTGATAAGCTCGCTTCATCACGGATGCTGAGGACAAATACCACCCTGCTGGGGAAGGAACGGTTGCCACCAAGTATTCCGGCAAAATAAATTCCAGGACATACAACGAACTCTGCCAGGGAGAGCTTTAAACCTTCGATTTCCACTGGGAGGAAAGAATAACACCTGCTGGGGAGAGAAAACTCCCCTGGGGAAGAAACGACTCTCTTGGGGAATATTAACCGACTCCTCTGGGGAGAATAACTGTCTGAACACAGTTTACAACTCTCTGAAAGCTAAACGACTCCGCTGAGGATAAGGAGTCCTTTTGGAGAACCACCAATGTCTGAATACAGCTTACGTATTTTGGAGTTATCAAGTTCTGCTGAGGGTAAGCGACCCTGCTGGGAAAAGTAAAACATCTGGCTACAGTTTACATACTCGGGACTGAGGATAGACATCTAGTGGCGAGCATCAATCTTGACTTTCTAGAGAACATCTTTTGGGATAGGCTGCGACTAGCTGGGGGAGATTGACCCTCCTTTAGTAAAGAACATTGTCACCTCAGCTTCGGGAAATGAAGTGCGACCTGCGTGGGGATTCATCTCGCATTATTATCAAGTCTTTTCGTCACGAGTCTCTGGTTAGGACTACAATCTTCTGATCGTCCACTTCATATGGGCAAGAACCCTGCAACACCACAAACGAGACAAGACAAGTCTATACAACCAAATCTATTCAAGTTAGCATTAGTGACATCATTTTCAGTCAATCCGAAGTTTTAGCAATTATTGGCAAGGGCCAGCAACGTTATGCACCTGCTAGTTTTATTAAAATATTGGCGTTTTCACATACAAAACAGTAAAGAACAAGTATCAACTACTGAATAACATGTTTTATTGATTGGGCCCCTGAATGGGCAGAGTTTTGTACACTGGATGTAACTCCTGAAAAGAGGAAGTTACGCACAACAAATATACAAGTATGCACAGGGAGCATAAATACAGTGACAAATCAAATTTGCACATATGTCGGCAACGTGATGCAGACAAACATCATGAGCTGATCCTCCTATGACTCGTCTGACTCTGACGCTTCCCCGATATTCAAACTTCTGAAGAGAATGTATCTGATAATCGAACCCTCAAGCGTATTCTCCCGCACCAAGCTGCAGCATCAAATTCGGACCGCAGTCATTTGCTTTTTAAAATCCCTAACTTTTGCGTGAACCGCCCTTTGCGGGTTTTCAGTTCACCAGGATACCCTTTTTTTCCGAAGCCTCCCAGTGTAGGTTTTCAACTTCGCGGGTGTACATCTTTTCAATTTTATCCCTAATTTTTGCCCGAACCTTTTATTCTGTTTTTGATTCGCCAGGATGCCCCATTTTGCCTGGACTCTCTTTTTTCTGTCCAGCGGGTCAATTTCAAGCAAAGTATTTTTTAACTGCGTCCGAATTCACAGGCGACGTAAAGTCTTCACCGTCCATGGTGGACAACAATAATGCTCCTCCTGAAAAGACTTTTCTGACAACGTATGGCCCTTCATAGTTGGGGGTCCACTTGCCCCTGTGATCAGCCTGTGGCGGGAGAATCCTTTTCAGCACAAGGTCGCCCGTCTGAAAGCTCCGAGGATGTATCTTCTTATCATACGCTTTCTTCATTCGGCTCTGGTACAACCGACCGTATGCTAGAGAAGCTAGCCTCTTCTCATCCATTAAACTCAGCTGGTTCAACCTGTCTTTCACCCATTCTGCCTCATCAAGTTGGACATCTCGTAACACCCTCAAGGAAGGAATCTCAACTTCCAGTGGTAACACTGCTTCCATTCCGTATACCAACGAGAACGGGGTTGCCCCGGTTGATGTGTGTACCGTCGTACGATAACCGTGCAAAGCGAAAGGTAGCATCTCATGCCAGTCCTTATAGGTCACCACCATCTTCTGAACAATCTTCTTTATGTTCTTATTGGCCGCTTCAACAGCGCCATTCATCTTGGGTCGGTACGGAGAAGAGTTGTGATGTTCGATCTTAAAACTCTGACACAGCTCCTTCATCATCTTGTTATTTAAGTTTGAACCGTTGTCGGTAATAATCCGCTCAGGGATTCCATATCTGCAAATGATATCTCTTTTGATAAACCTGGCTACCACCTGCTTGGTCACATTTGCATATAATGCCGCTTCTACCCACTTGGTAAAATAATCGATTGCTACCAAAATGAAACGGTGTCCGTTAGATGCCGTCAGCTCGATTTTTCTAATCATGTCAATTCCCCACATCGAGAATGGCTACGGAGACGACATCATGTTCAGAGGACTCGGAGGCACATGGATCTTATCCTCATAGATCTGGCACTTATGACACCTTTTCGCAAACTTGAAACAGTCAGATTCCATAGTTAGCCAGTAGTAACCTGCCCGCAGCAACTTTCTCGTCATAGCATGCCCACCAGCATGTGTACCAAATGTACCCTCGTGTATTTCCTCCATGAGCAACTTCGCCTCTTTTTCGTCTACACAGCGTAGTAACACCAAGTCGTGATTCCTTTTGTATAGGACCCCGTCCGGATTCAGATAGAAATTACCAGCCAATCTCCTGAGAGTCTTCTGATCGCGACTGGATGCCCCAGCCGGATACTCCTTGTTCTGCAGGAAATTCTGGATGTCAAAATACCAGGGTTTATCATCAGATGCTTCGTCAATGGCAAATACGAAGGCGGGTCTATCAAGCCGAGAGATAACAATTCTGGGAGCCTCATTCCAGAAGTTGACTTTATACATGGAAGACAATGTGGCCAGGGAGTCAGCCATCTGATTTTCTGCTCGCGGCACATGATGCAATTCAACCTTGTCAAAGAACGGCAACAATCTCCTTGCATAATTCATGTACGGTATCAAGTTGGGCTGACGTATCTCCCATTCTCCTTTTATTTGATTCACCACCAGAGCTGAGTCTCCGTATACATCCAGATTTTTGATTCGCAAATCAATAGCTTCCTCGAGCCCCATGATGCAAGCTTCGTATTCGGCTTCATTATTGGTAACCGGAAAGGTCAATTGAGCAGTAAATGGAATGTGCGACCCATGTGGAGTAGTGATGATTGCCCCTATTCCGCTACCATAGGAGTTCACAGCTCCGTCAAATATCAACTGCCACTTGGAGTCCGTCTTTGGCCCTTCATCCGGCAACGGTTCTTCCCAATCTTTCATCTTCAGGTACATGATATCCTCGTCAGGAAAATCAAACCTCATCGATTGGTAGTCCTCAATAGGCTGCTCAGCTAGATACTCCGATAACACGCTCCCCTTTATAGCCTTCTGTGAAACATACTGGATGTCATATTCAGTCAAAACCATCTGCCAACGGGCAATTCTCCCAGATAGCGCCTGCTTTTCAAATACGTATTTGATAGGATCCATCTTCGAGATGAGCATGGTTGTATGATTCAGCATGTACTGCCTCAAGCGCTTGGCGGCCCAGGCTAGCGCGCAACAAGTTTTTTCGAGCATTGAGTATCGAGATTCACAGTTAGTAAACTTCTTACTCAGGTAGTATATCGCATGCTCTTTACGCCCTGTCTCGTCATGTTGACCGAGAACACAACCCATACTCCCCTCAAGAACCGTCAAATACATAATCAAGGGTCTCCCTGCTACTGGAGGTATCAAAATAGGAGGCTCCTGCAAATACTGTTTTATTTTATCGAACGCCTTTTGACAATTTTCATTCCATGTTACAGCCTGGTCTTTTTTCAATAGCTTGAATAATGGCTCACACGTAGCTGTTAGGTGAGATATGAACCGAGCGATGTAGTTCAACCTCCCTAAAAACCCGCGCACCTCTTTTTCTGTTTTAGGCGTCGGCATTTCTTGTATTGCTCTTATTTTCGCAGGATCAACCTCTATTCCTTTTTCGCTCACAATAAACCCCAACAGTTTACCCGATCTCACCCCGAAGGTGCATTTGTTAGGGTTCAGTATTAGCCTGAACTTCCTAAGCCTCTTGAATAATTTCAGCAGATTCACCAAATGTTCTTCCTCCATCTGGGATTTGGCAATCATATCATCAACATAAACCTCGATCTCTCTATGCATCATGTCATGAAAGAGAGTCGTCATTGCGCGCTGATACGTTTCCCCAACATTCTTCAATCCGAAGGGCATCACTTTGTAACAAAATGTTCCCCAGGGTGTAATGAAGGTAGTCTTCTCCATGTCTTCTGGCGCCATTTTAATCTGATTATAGCCCGAGAAGCCATCCATGAAGGAGAATACAGAGAATTGAGCGGTGTTATCAACCAGCTCATCGATGTGAGGAAGCGAAAAATCGTCTTTCGGGCTCGCTTTGTTCAGATCACAGTAATCTACACACATTCTCACTTTACCGTCTTTCTTTGGCACTGGCACAATATTAGCGACCCATGCGAGATATTTTGTAACAGCTAGGAAACTAGCATCCCACTGCTTTTGAACCTCCTCCTTAATCTTCACAGCCATGTCCAGTCTAGTTCTTCGGAGCTTCTGCTTAACCGGCGGGCATTCTTCCTTTAGCGGCAGACGGTGCACAACCATATCCGTATCCAGCCCAGGCATGTCCTCATACGACCAAGCAAAAATATCGTTGTACTCTTTGAGCATTTCAACCAATCTTCGCTTGACGTCGCTCTGCAGCGCGGCCCCTATACAGATGTTCCTTTCAACCCCTTCCGACCCCAGATTGACAATTTCAATGACTTCCTCATGAGGCAGAATGATTCGTTCTTCTTGTTTTACCAACCAAGACAACTCTTCTGAAACGTCGCCATCTTCAACAATCTCTTCTTCGGTCTGAAATACCGGGTGCTCAAAGTCGAAGTGAGTCATAGGCGGTTCATAGATGTTATCTGAAATAGTAATCCTGCAAAGGAAATGGTTAAAAGCTTCAAAACACATACAAAGCGAATAACCACGTTGCCATTTTATTGTAAAAATAAAAACCGGAAAAACAGAGATCACTATATTTGTACATGAAAAAAAAACGCCTTTTATTTAACGGTTAAACAGTGCAATGTACATATCAGAACGGCCCTAAGCAAAATCACGATGCCCCGGGTAGGACACCGGATTGTTCAACAATTAAGAAAACAAAGTATTAATGTTTAGTTGTCACAGGAACAGTATCCTGAATAGACCAATTGCAAAGCCCTTGTCCCGGCACGCTCGGCTGAATCCAGGCGTCCATGTCGCAGTCGCTGTCTCCTTCTTCAGAATTTGAAACAGCGTTGATGGTCTCGTGATATACCCCACCGGCCGTAATTGTTATTGGTCCTTTGAAACGGGGTGCCCCTGCAGTAGGCGTTGATGATGAAGGTTGATATCCCAGCCCAAATCTGTCCATTTTCACGGGAATATCCAGAACCTTGCCCCAGCCCTTGGTCTCGCCAGTCTTCACTAGAGCCTGAGCCTCTTTGTATGATGATACAGCCACCTCTGATGCTTTACTCGGCCCTGGAACTTTGTCTTTGATGCGCAATCCCTCAAAGGCTTGACAGGGTGTTTCATGAATGTCGCCGTCGACCTCCACATACTTGAATGACGACAAATGGCTGACCAGTATATCCTCCTCTCCACAAACTGTGACCACACTGTCCCCCACCATGTACTTCAGCTTTTGGTGTAAGGTAGATGTGACTGCCCCAGCGCCATGGATCCATGGTCGTCCAAGAAGACAGCTATATGCTGGCTGGATGTCCATAATGTAAAATTCAGTTTCAAAAATCTCTGGCCCCACTTGTAGAGGCAAAGTTATGGATCCAAAGACTGACCTCCGTGTACCATCAAATGCCCTGACCACCAAGTCACTAGGTGTACAAATGATCCCCCTGATGTCCAATTTCATCATTGCTTTCTTTGGCAGCACATTTAAGGAAGACCCGGTATCTACCAGCACGTGGGACATGACTGCGCCCCTGCATTCAACTGAGACGTGCAACGCCATATTATGCTCTCTTCCCCTCGGGGTCAAATCAAAATCCGTAAATCCCAAACTATGGCCTGCATTCACGTGCGCCATTACCCCCTCTAACTGATTCACAGAAACATCTTGGGGTACAAACGACGTGTCCAGAATTTTCAATAACGCATTCCTATGGGCTTCGGAACACAATAACAGCGACAGTATGGATATCTTCGACGACGTGTGTTGAAGGTGCTCAACAATTTTATAGTCACTCTTACGGATAAGACGCATAAACTCTTCTACATCCTTCAGTGCTGTTTCTTTTTCATTCCTCTGTACAGGAACATCCTCGTTCACTTTACCTTTACCTTTTGCCAATCGTTCAGCCTCCACCTCAGGCGATATAAAAATTCTCCCGCTCCTCGTCATTCCTCCAGTTCCGACGACATTGTCCACGACCCCAGCTGGCTGTTTACTGATATCAAGTTTCTCCCCATCACAATATGCTTCCAACCCATAAGTCCATGGTACTGCCTTGGTGCTCTCATAAGGGATTGGCCCTGCCTTCGTAATGGTGATCGTCGGTCGCCTGGCTGGCGCTGTTATGGTTATCGTCTTCCGTGGAATTGTCACCGTAGCAACATCACTTTGCTCATCATCTAATGCTTCTGCAGGTTTCTCAACCGCCGTTCTGTCGAATTGCAACGTGCCTTCATCTATCAAGGTCTGAATACCCTTCTTCAATTCAGCACAACCCCCAGCTTGGGTCCAACATTCTAGACAAAACTCATCGCAACCCGGATACACACCTCCTTTCAATAACCTGCTCTTTACCTCACACAACGGTGTTTCCAGTTCATCAACATTCATGATCAGATTCAAACCCTCCTCAGTTAAAATATCATTTGCCCCATGGTTGGGCATTGTCTGATGTACTATATTCGGACCTGCTCGTCCAAAATTTATGGCCTTGTTATCCAATAGATCTTGAACCTTATGTTTAAATGCATGACAGACCTCTATGTCATGCCCGGGAGCCCCGGAGTGGAAGTCACAGTGCTTGTTAACATCATACCCATAAGGAAGGGTTGGTCCCGTGGGTGATACCAAGGTTCTTTTTTCAACTAAATTCAGCCCCAACAGTGTCTGAAAAAGTTCCACGTACGTGGAAGGAGGCGCTTTAAACACCCTTTCCGGCTTCGCATTCGGGAATCTTCTTTGGCCAGCATTCTGCCCCTGCTGCTGCTGTTGTTGTGGTGGTTGTTGTTGTTGTCTCTGGTGACGGATCGGAATCGTGACACTCTCTATCTGCTGCTGCTGATTATACTAGTGTCTTCCTCTGCCTCTGCCCCGGCCGCCAAACACTGCGCTAGAATCACCTTGACGACGACCACCAAATGCCTTTCTATTACCTCCCGACGAAGTAGACTCCCCAGCTTGAAATCTTCCCATTTTAATATTACTTTCAACTTTCTCGCCCATCAAGATTAGATCCGAGAAACTGCCCAAGGAAGCAGGAAACAGCTTATCATAAAATATGCCCGTGAACGTTCCTATGAACATATCATTCATATCCTTCTCAACCAAAGGAGGATGAACCCTTGCAGCCATGTCGCGCCATATCTGCGCATATTCTTTGAAACTCTCATCTTTCTTCTGTGACAACCCCTGCAGCTGGACCCTGTTCGGTGCCAGGTCACTGTTATACTTGTAATGAGTCAGAAACGCTTCAGCCAGTTGCTTCCATGTCTTTATCTGAGTAGGCTCCAACCCCATGTACCATTCGAGGGAAGGACCAGACAAGCTGTCTTGAAAGAATTGCATCAGCATTCTTTCGTCATTCGAATAAGCGGACATCCGTCTATAGTATGACCGCACATGCACCTTGGGGCAGGTATCTCCCTTATATTTATCAAAGGTGGGAGCCTTAAATTTCAACGGTACCCTCAGACCAGGCACCAGTCCCATCATGGTCATATCCAAACCGGAAGCACTCTGATTCACAACACCTTTCATCTGCTCCTCGAGCATCTTGATTCGCTGAATGTTGTCTACAGGACCTTCAAAACCTCTACCAGAGAAAGCATCTTCTTGTTGGTCTTCCATCCAATTAACATTCTCATTTCCATACCCATCATACCCATTGTTACGACCAAATCTAGTCTGATTCATCACAGGGCCCTGTCCCCTGTTACCATACCCTTGAGCGGCCCCGGCAGGTCCCAAAGCCATCATTCCAGCACCATTTCCGTTACCGAATCCACCATAGCCCTGATTAGCATTACCAAGTCCGTCCTGTCCGAATCCCTGAGTGTTGAAGCCAAACTTCCCATCCTGGTTAGCATAATCAAACCCTTGGTCGTTATAACCAAATTCGTTGTTACCAAAGCCATTACCTCCATTGTTATCACCGCCCAGATTGGCGTCTCCGAAACCAACGTTGTTAATGACAGTCTCATTACCAATTCCGGTATTACCATTCCCGGCGCCAGCGCCATTGTTCACATTCACAGCGGGTATATTCACCACAGGTGGAGCTACTGGTGTAGGAGTACCATCCCCATGAATGGTGTCAACACGTACAGAATTGTGGTCTTCGTTTCCGTTCCCAACATTTCTCACCAGCAATGGCTGCACCAAAGTTTGCAAGTTTTCCTGCCCTTTCACAATTGTCTCCATCGTTTGCATGAACAGCGCCAGCTTCTCACGCATTTCCTGCATCTCGCTCTGCATATGATCCATAACTCTTTTGTAGTTGGTACGAGTAGAGTATCGGTGCGGGCGTTGACTTTCAATCCTGGAAGAACCTGAATAGATGCAGGAGATGAGATACAATTCAATAATTACCTGGTGAATGCAATATGAGTGCAAATGCAATTGTGTAAATATGCTACAGGTTATATTCCCCTGATTCTAGTTCCGGAGAGAAAGCCATTACGACAATGGAGTCCCTATCCAGCGAGCAATAAACCAGAAAATCCTCATATATAACAAATGCCAAGAGGCTGAGTACAAGAGTTCAACTGAATACAAACGAAGAGACCTCGGCCAACAAGTCTGGCGATGTCCCAAATATAAGTACAAATAACAAAGGTAAGGCAAAGATACATCAGGCCAAATGGCGTGCTCGGACGTCCTCCAATATCCTCATCGTCTCCGAGTGCCCTAGTCGGGAGATCAACTCCTGAATCAGTAAAGCATGCCGCTCGGTAGTAGATCTCAGCTTCGCGGCGTCGTCCCAGGAAGCTCATTTGCTCGAACTCTCGTCAGATCTGTACCTCTTGGAACCGGCCTTCTCCTCGTAACCTCTCGGCTTCTCGTCACTGTCACTTACTCTGAGACCAGCAGTACTCCCAAGGGATGTCACTTCAGCAATCTTTGCTTCCTGGGCTTTAACCTGTGCCTCCAGCGTGGCAATCTGCATTTTCAGTTTGTCTTCGTGCTCTTTCCGCTTGGTAAGCGTGGCATTCCACAAGGATTCCCACTTGCTGATACGAGCATAAGCTTTGCTTAGAAGTTCCTTCTTGGAAGTAAGCACCTTGCTAACACCGTTCAAGGCTATCCCCACTTTTTCTTTCTTGTTGGTTGCTTCTGTCAGCTCTGATCCCAACCTGTTAATCAATTCGTTCAGTTCCTTCACAGTGAAGACGACTTCCTTCTTCTCTCGTCGTAACTGGAAGATCTCCTTCTCTAACTCCTCGTTAGCTTTCTTCAATTCCTCGTTTGCAACCAACAACTTGTTATGTTTCTCACTCTCTTCTGCAGGAGGTACCTCAATCAATGGGAGATACAGGGGTTCCACAGCAGGATAAGGCATCAAAGAAGTACTAGCTCTCTCACGGACCCACGCCAAATAAGGATCATAAGCTCTGCTGTTGCTCTTGCCAAGCAAAGCTTTCCCCCTCCTATGGATGCCAGCCCATGCTTGTCTCAACCTGATTAAAGCAGCCTCGTCTAAGGAGCCCGTGAGATACAGAGATTCCTGTATCTCAACCTCAATAGGAGCGGCCTTCAAAGTGTAACCGAACTGTCGTACCAACAGTGAAGGATTATAGTTGATATAGCCTTTCCGTCCAATCAGGGGAACATTCGGAAAGCCACTGCAACTATATATAATGTCAGTACCAAGCATACCCCGATCAAACCAAATGATGTTCTCAGCAGATAGCCCCATCAACCGGGAAGGCCAATCCAAAGTATCAACGGTATCAACAAACGGCCCAGTCTTCGGAAGGTGCCTTTGGAACCACCTGTACAAGAGAGGCAGACAGCAGGAAACATTCTTGCCACGACGCTTCTCATTCTTGTAGTGAATAGAATGATAAACATCCCCCAAGAGAGTAGGAACGGGATTCTTCGAGGCGAGAATCAAGAAGGCATCCGAGTCAACAAAGTCTGGCACATTAGGAAATAAAACAATCCCGTATATGCAGACAGCCAGAATAGCACTAAAGGCAACCCAACACCCATTCTTCGCGCACTGTGTAGCCTTCTCAACTAGGGTAGACAAGTCAAAACCATAAGCTCCATTCAGCTTGACCAAACCTCCTGGAAACTCAGAAGCGTCCAAACTGACAATCTCTGCGAGTGTAGCTAACTCAGGCTCAGTATCAACGTGTACAAAGGGCATCTGGTCTAGCACGGGAAGACCCAACATAACATAATACTCCTCCAAAGTGGGTGCCAGAATGTAGTCTGGAAATAAGAAACATCTCAGTTGCGGCTCATAAAACTGCATCAAAGTATACACCCCAGTAATCTCGAAAGCTGAAGGTGTGTACAACAAGCTAAGCAGTCTCCCATAGGACACTCTGAACCCAGCCCTCACACTCTCATCTGCCAAAGCAACTAAACCCAATAATGAACTGATGTCTGGTAAATGCAACCTGTAAGCAACCGTCTTCTTCAGGGACTCCATGCCTGGCTAGAAGATATCCTAGAATCAGAGGGGAATGATCACCTACAACATAAATACATGTTAATGAAATGCAATCATGAAAATGCACATGCATATGCGAACAAGGGATCAAGTGCAATGTTGATAGACTGGGCTGCTCCGTACTGAAGCCTTGAGAACCATTCAATCTTCATTTCAAACTAAACCAACCACTCAAAAGAACCCTGTAACCACATCTCACTGGTAGAGATAAACCAGGTATTCTGAGGTCAAAGGTTTCCTGCAAACAGACCCTCCTACCCCTCGCAGGTGTGTACTTAACTCGCAGACTAGGTATGGCATCCTATGCGGGTTCAACGTCACAGACTTTCAAGAGCGATGATACGATACCCAGAAGGTGTGGCATCATCATCCCTTGAAGTGGCCTCACTTAGTTGAATCCCAATTGATAGGTTCCCAGAGTCGACAATCCTCGGGTCAGACAACTTGTCGAGCCCTAAGGGCCAGGCAAGAAGCATCAAAGAGAATCTCGTCCGAGTGAGACTTCGCGGCTAGCTGGTGCGAGCTAAGCAAGCAGGCTAACCACTACTCTCTCTCTAAATCTATATGTGTACTCAAGCCCGGGTTTGGCTTATCTCTCAACAGATTACCCCTACCCACAGCAGCAATGATAGTATAGGGTTAGCAAAAATATTGCGGAAAGTAAAGACAGAATAGTAAATTCATACAACACCCCTGACGAGAAAACAAGCGCTAGGATTGACTCGCGTAGGGGAACCGTTGGAGTCCCCAGCAGAGTCGCCAGCTGTCGCTACTACGAAAATCGGCGCCGGATGAACAGAAGAGTCGCCACCGTGCGTTATTTATCCCAACAGAGGGAAAGGAAACGCTCTAAGTAAACCTACCGCAAAGGTGGGAAAGGAATGGTCATCGCAACCAAATCCTGGATTCGGGAGTCGGTTACGTAAGGGGAAGGTATTAGCACCCCTCACGTCCGTCGTACTCGACGGGATCCACGCTTGTTTTCTAGTACGGATTGTTATTCTATCTACTCTACAGATCTGAGGTTAAAAGAAAATAAAATGACTCGGCAAAGTATCGCACTTTATGCCTACGTATTCCCGTCTGGAACGAGAAATCAGAGTCAACGTAGTTCGCCTACCTACGGGAAAGGAGGGGAAGGTTGCTCGCTAGGATATCGCATCCTATGCCTACGTACTTTCATACAGCATGAAAGATCAGAGCAAACGTAGTTCGGGCTACGGAAGACACAGGTCTGTCTTGATTGTTTTTTATCCTTCTGAAAAAGGTTTTCTCCTGATTATGGGTTCAAACGGACAAAAATGACATTTTGATGTTTGTTTGAATCTTTTACGGAAGAAGTGTTTTTTAGTGTGTTTGCAATCTCTGACGCACTAGAGACTATGATTTGAGGGTGACTACATCGTATGTCACCCTAAGGGTAACACACTAAGCAATCGGATTACTGAAGAGTGACCCTCCAGCAACCTTTTCTCAAATAGCTTAAGGTTCGTAGCGTACGACATCGATTAACCTTATTACTGTGTTTTTGAATAGTTCTGAGATGAGGAGAGAAAGAAGCTCTAAAAAGCCTATGGTTGAAAAGGGAACCAAAACTATCCTAATGTTGTCATGCATGGACGAAAGCCTAATGTCTATCATATTTCTCTCCTGCGCAGAGAGAAACAGAGATCCTAGGGGATAAATGGCAAAAGAAACAGATACATACAGTAAAGCAGTAAAATGCATGAATGCAGCAAGAAACAATAGGCAAAGTGAACAGCTTCACTTTAAACCTAAGGGGAAGATTAACAAACAATACAACAAAGGAAATAAAACCCTAAAACTAGCTCTGACAGCTCAACAGCTCCTACAGCAGCAGTCCAAACAGCTCCAGCTCTGGCATCTACAGTTTGATACACAGCAAAAGGTTGACAGCAACAACCTTCATCTTCATGAATGCTCTTATCCCCTCAAGATTCACTAAACTTCAATCTTCAATAGTCACCAATTTCAACAAGCTCCTGACTTCAACTTCAACAAGCAATAAAACCCTAGTTTCAACAAGCAACCAACTTCATCAAGCTCAAACTTATATTTCAATAAGCTTCAACTTTCTCTTTACCAAGCTTCAACAAACACCTCCAAAGGAGAATCATTCAACAAGATCAGGTTATAATGTTAAGAAACTCAATGACAACCAAAGGAAATCACTAAGATTTTAACATTGCAAATGAAAGGTATCCTCAAAGTTCTACTCACTTGGGCATACCACTCATCCCTCCTAAGGAGAGATGGAATTTCCCAAGGAGGATTTTATGTCATTGGATAGGATAGAGGCAAACAATGCACTCTATGTTTGACAGAAGAATTTGGCTATTCTAAGCTCTTCCTATTTTATCCTATTTCTCCTAAGTCTTCAATCAGCATCTTCAATCCAAGCAATCCTCATGCATCAACCTTTATCCTTGTATTCAATCTCCTCCATTGATTCTTCATGCTTCCACAAGCCCAAACCAAGCCCACATCCCAAAATAAAAGCCCAGACACCCAAACAGACAAACATAAACCCCAAGTGGGAACACCAAACAAACACTCTATTTGCAAAATATAGTGAAAATAGTAAAATAGCATTTAAAATTCTAAGATTAATTATAAGTGGATTTCTATATCTACCCCACATACTCTATATATCCCATAACCTAATTCATGCTAAAAAAAACCCAAAATAAAATGTTGGAATGCACCTATGTGAAGTTTGAACCCTAAAACTATCACCCTAATGTTCTCTAATCAAAACTAATCAAAATTAATCCAAAAAAATATGAAATAAATCCAGGGGGAACTTAATGTTCTAATCTAACTACCAAAAAAAGAATGGCATCAAAATATGAATTTAAATGACCAAACAAAATTCACAAAATGATATGTACAAACAAAATGAAAATAAAATGCAATAAAATGTAAAAGTCATTAAAAATAGAAAAATGCTTAAAATAATATTTTTATTTTTTCAAAATTTTCTTCAGACAATTATTAAAATGTAGAAAAAATTCCCATGTCAAAATGATTATTTTTGGATTTTATATGAATTTAATCCTAAGCTATATAACGATGTGAAAATAAAAGAAAATAAAACAAAAATGATAAAATGGCGTGACAAATAGCAAATAATCCAAGTTAAATCCCCAGACTGGGCCCAACTGGGGGTGTGAAAATCAATACGCGCCAGGCCCATGCTTGCAATCAGAAAATGAAAATAAAAAACAAACACTCGGTGCAAATAGCACCCAAAACACATGCAATTTGGATGGGCCTCTCAGATGGGGGTGGGAATATCATTTGAACCCAAGCCCATGGTTAGCGTTTTAATGAAACGCTTCGTTTCATGTTTAGAGTTATCGCTTCAAAAATGGAAACAAATCCCAGCCACACGATCTTGCTCTAGGTCAAAGTCTTAGGGCAATCCAATGGTCCCTGTTCATCGTCCTAAAATACCTCAGGTGACCTAGCAATCTCTCAGGCGGTGGTTCACGGTGGAAACCACCGTCTTCTCCGGTGAGCACCTCCATACAGGTCATCAAACAAGTCAAAAAATTATACCAATCCTACTTGTTTTTTCACGTAGATTACCAATCCAACCTTAGAATCCATTGAATCTCAGTCTATTTTAAAACACGAAGGGAATTTCAGAATACACACAATTCTTGATCAACACCAATCTTGAATCTAAAGCTATGGATCGAATCCTCATGTTACACTAATTACTTTCCACTATCCAAACATGATTAATTCATCCAAGATCACCATAACCAACTCTCAACAGAATTTGCACTCCATGATCTAACATCATCAATAGCTACCAAACTCTCCAGAATCGTTCTCTAGTTATCCTAGATCCTAACCACAAGAAGATTTCTATCTAATTCAGCCTAGAATGGTGTATAATTGGGAAGTTACATACCTGCAAGGATGAGATCCACAGAAGGTCTTTGAGGCACGAAACAAGCTTCAAATTGATGCAAACACCTTTAATGAAGCACTAGGAACACTCTTCAATCTTCAATTTGGCTCGAATTCTTCTCCAACTCCAAAATCGATTTTGAACTTCTCTTGCAAAATTCAGTTATGGCTCTCTCTCCACAGCGCGAAATCACCAACCTCTTATATCTGCACTCATTCTAAACCTTTTATAGAACATATCCATGGGCTTTTGATCCATTCTAGAGGCCCAAATCAGAAGATCCATTTTCTGTCATGGAAGTGAAAATTCAATGGTACAGTCGTGTATCCCCTTGCTTCAGTTAGCTGAAATCTCTCCCTTTTAATCATACAAGTCATGGTAAATGTGTTTGGATGGTTGGCTTAGCTTGAATTGGCTTGTGTTGGATTTTGCTTATGTGACTTGTAATTCAAGTTAGAAGTTTACAAAGCAAGTCCATCATTCTGACCTCTACTAAAAAAAGTGTTAATGCCATTGTCTCTAAAAGATGTTTTCCAATCAATTTGAGTATTTGGATGATGCCTTTTGGACTCATAACTTGAAAATTGCATTTTCCCTCCATGAATTCATTTGAAAATCTTCCATATTCAAGCCATTTTTAGCAACTTGGTGATACAAGCCATTCTAGATCACCATGACCTCTTGTATAGCCTAAAAATGCCATTTGGAACACATCTCATGTTGGGAAAAATTTCATTTGAAGAGTGGAAGATGGAGATTTGGGTCCATGTTGAAAAATGACTTATAATTCAACTTTCCCAAAATACCCCTGAGTTGCCAAGACCATAACTTGAGTTCCACAAATCCTCTTGAGGACTTCTAGTACTCAAATTAAATCTAAGATCAAGATCTACAACTCTTATGTTGGCCAAGAGTCCATTTGAAAACTCCTTGATGGGAAAACGTTGCTTGGAAGTCAAGTGACTTTCACAGATAAATTTCAATGTCCTCTGATGACCTCTAACTTGCAAGAACCATAACTTGAGTTCTATAAATCTCCTTGAAGACTTCTAGTACTCAAATTAAAGGTATTGAGGATATCTACAAGTTTAATGATGGCCAAGGATCCATTTGAAACTTTTATCTTGACTTATGTGGCTTTGAAGTTAAGCCTAAGTTAGGGTTTTTACACTGAAACCCTAATTTAGTAACTCCCCTTCTTCTTGATTCCTCTTGACTTATCCTTAGCACAACACCACACTTGTATCCACACATCAATCCATGAATCCCATATCCTCCCACTAAGCCTTGATTCTCTTCAATCACTCAGTTGACCTAGGGTTGACCTAGGGTTGACCCAGATGAAACCTTAGTTGACTGCATTCAACTGTAGCTCTTGTAATCACACCAATGACTTGACCCATCTTCAAAATGACCCTCTAAGCCCTCCATGATGCTAGTGCACATTCCATACCCTCAGTTCATAGCTCATATCTCATTGATGATCCTCAAACACACCCCAGATAGGAGAGAAATCCACTACTTGACCTTCTAACCTCTCAAAGCTTCAATTCCTTTCCTGGGGACTTGAATAGACTTAGCCTTGAATAAAACCCCTTTTGATGTGCATATTTAGAGAATAATGGCACTTGATTCCCTTGCTGGATGACTTGCTTATGCCATGCTATGCAAATGATTGAACTATGGACATTATCTACTATGCAAATGACAATGCTCTTGAAAAATAAATCTAGTAAAATAAGTTGGTCAAATTTTAGGGTGCAACACACCCCAAAATTTGACCAACCGGTTCCCATACCTGGTAGATGTTTCGACACATTTTCGAATTCGCATTCGCATACCGCATACAGTGCATTTTCTCCAATCATGGTGATTTTATCGGGATTACAGCCCTTTTTCACATTTCGGGCATTTCAGACCGGTTCGAATAATCGGAGGTTATTTTTGAAGTCGTGCGCTTCCTGGGTATTTTCAGTTTACGGGGTTTTTGAGGACGCTTCGGTGTCCGGGTTTTGCCGCTGGTTCCGCTTTGGTCTCGTGTTCCCTCTTAATTGGATTTAATTGCTTTTTAGGTTTTATTAGATTTAAATGGCATTTTTATCTTTAAATAGATTTTTAAATAGGTCTTTAGAATATTATATTCTTTTTCTAGCAATTTAATAGGTTTATTAGATTTTAGTGCATTATATATTTAATTAGATTTCATAGAATATAATAGAGATAGTAGAAAATAGTTCTTTTTATAGAATTTAATAGATTTTCTTAATATAGATTTTAATAGGATTTTAATAAATAGTTTTTAATAGATTTTAGAATATCAATTTCTTTTAAATAGAATGGTGATATAGATTTTAATATAGTTTTAATATAGACTTTAATAGCATTTTTTTAGGATTTTTAGAATATTAGTTTCTTTTATTAAATAGAATTATAGATTTAAATAGAGTTTAGACAGATTTTATTTTTAGGTTGATTGAATAGCTTTTATAATATAGTTTTCTTAATAGATGTTTAAATAGATATTATTTAGATTGAATGTTTAGTTTAATAAGCTTTTTAGGATTTAATATAGTTCATTAATTAGCTGTAGATTGAATTTCTTGTTTAGTTCATTAATCAAGTACTGAGTTTATTAATCATTTTCATTTCATTAATTAGCCCAGCATTAATTAGTTGCAGTTTCGTTTAAGTCCTTTAATCAATTCATGCTTAGTCTTTAATCCAGTTTAATCCATTTCCATTTCAGTCTCATGTTTTGGGCCAATTGTCTAGTTTTCAGAGGCCCAAGTCCATAAGATGTCACTTGGCAGTATATATTGCCTGCCACACGTTCTATCTCTCTCTTCACCACCTCATTATTCCACTTTCTACATGCTAAGCCACGTGGCTCTCTCCACTCACCCTCTCCACACACATGTGTCTCCACCTCCTCCTCCCTCAGCATGCAGCTCGCCACTTGTCCACTCACCATCCCCTCACCGGAAATTCCACCGGCCGGCATGCAATTGTCGGCGACCGCCCTAACGGTCACCGCCGGCCACCCTAACCATCATCGACCACCGTAACAACCGCCGGAAAACACAACACCCACCGGAAACACCATTTTTCCAGAAAAATTCATCCAGCTCCATCAAGCTTCATCTTCTCCATCAATACTCATCAACCTGCTTCACCAAAAATCTCCAGAACTCCTCGTCTAATTCATCGCACCTTCATCATCTCCGTATGATCTTCTTCAGGATCCTTCAACAAATCTCCAGATTTCGTTGTTGTTCAACCTTTAACACCTTCTTCAAGAAATCATGTACTATATCTAGATTCATCAAATCACCATCCGTTTCCTGCGTTCATCAGCACTATAGCAAAGATCTGCAGAAAGCTGCAAATGATATTCAAGATCCACCAAGACTCGTATTTCCAGAAAGAACATTTACGAAACATCCCACCTTCAAGGAACGTCAGAAATCATCCGATCCTTCAGCGTTCTTGATACTCCAACTTCTTCATCAGCTTCAACGTGATTGTTCATCAAGAATCACGCGAGATCTTCGTAGATCCAGATTTTGTCCAGGTTCACGTATGGCTTTTCGTATTCATCAGAAGATGCATCAATAACTTTTATTCAACTTCCCAATGCAACGACATCTTCATTAATTTCATCATCGCTCATCCAAAATCTTCAAGATCCTTCAACGAATCTCCAGAATCTTCCTCGTCAAACTTCATCCACCATCATTCGTCCATCAGCAAGAACATCAACTCCAAAGCGCAACTCCAGAAATCATCAGCGAACCTCATATCCACAAGAATCTCCATCTCCTTCGAGAGTCTTCAAGATCTTCAACGAAATAACTTCTTCCAGAAATTGGTTTCACGAACGTCAAGGACGGAAGTTTCCAGATCGCTATTGGTTTTCTTTGTTGTTGGTTGTTCATTCGTCTGTTTGTGCAGGTTTTGAAGGAAGATGATTTGTGAGGTGTGAGATGGTTTGAAAGACAGAGAGTTTGGACGAGAGGGAGGTTGGAGATGAGAGTTGCGCTAGGGTTTTTTGGCATGAATAGTGAATTGGGAAAATTGGGAGTGAGGTAGGGTTTTGGCTTTTCAGAGTATGAGAGATGAGAGAAAGGGACGTGGCCGGGCATTTGGTTTGGGCTCAAAGGCCCATTTCGTGTTTTACTGATCATACGCCTCCGTTTTTTTTCTTTTTTCCCCTTTCCAACTTCGTTTTTTCTGCTGTTAGTGTGGGCTGGGCCCAATTACTCTTTACTGGCCATACCCCAGTTTTTCTGCATACACCCCCTCCCCGTTTTGGTTATTAGTTGTTGGGTTGGGCTCAATATCTTTGTATCTTTTTGCTGCATATCCCCTCTGTATCATTTACCCCCCCCCCCCCCCCCCCCCCCCCGCTTGCTATTTTTGTGACCTTTTTTATGGCAATTTAATTGAAGTTGTTAGGATAGTTTAATTTTTTCTTAAAAAATAGTTAAATGCATAGAGTATTGTAGAGTAGAATCTTATATTCTTTAGAACTTTTTTAGTTTAATATTAGTTAGAATATTTTTTATATCCTAGAATATCTTAGTTAGAATATAGTTTAGGATTTAATGGTTACCTTTAAAAACCTTTAGTTCAAAATTTGTTAGGATTTAATATTCTTAGAATATAGTTTAGGAATTAATTCCTGGTTAAGAAGATTTATAGATGTATTTCTTTTTAGGATATAGTTCCCTTAGGACTTTAATTGCCATACTTTAGGAGTAGAAGTTTAATTCCATTTGTTAGTGGATTTATCCCCTTTCGTCTCTCCTATTTTTGTTTCTATCTGATTTTATCTTCGATTTTATTTCTGGCTGGCCGTGTGACACGACTCAATTGGAGAAGGATTTTCGATATCATTTCTCTATCTTGTCTTTGACACGGATATTAATACGCTACCTCTGAGAGTTCGGTTTCTTGTATAAGTCGAACCATGACGGTCTAAGCGTCACATTGTTCCTGGTTCGAGCGTCATCATCAAAAGATCCAGAGAGGAGAAGATTGGAATGGAGCTTGCACGCACGTCAGGAGCCCGGAGCTGCTTCGTTCAACATTATCATTGTCGTATTCAAGTCTTCAGGCAACCATCGAGTATTGTGGGCTGCATCGTCAGATACAAAGGAAATGGCAGCTGAGGAGTTTCTTCTTAGGTTCTTGCGTGGGTGTCCCGAGTTCCTTCCCGTTTAGGCATAAGCCTGCTTCCTCTTTGTTCTCGCTCCGTGCGAGCGAAACCCCTTTTCTCTCGCGTTCAGGCGATTGAGACCCCTTCTCTTTCTCCCGTGCAATTGAGATTCGTTTTCCAGTCGAACTATGTTAGCTCTGATCTCTCGTGCCAGACGAGAGTACGTAGGCATAGGATGCCGTATCCTAGCGAGCTCCCTTTTCCCTTTTTCCCCAGTTTTAGCTGTAGTAGGCTGAACTACAGCTGCTCTGATTTCTCATATCTAATGAGAATATGTAGGCATAGGATGCGATATCCTAGCGAGCACACTAACAACTAACCTTTATGTTCTCTCGCTGCCGTGCAATCGAGACTTTCCCGCTGACGACTGATGTTTCCTTTTCTCTCGCTGCTGTGCGATTGAGACCAGATCGTAGTTCTAGTTCCCGTAGGTTCCCGTACCTCTAGAACCATTTTCATCTCTCACTCCTGTGTGATCGATAATACCCTGTCTAGCCGTAGTTAGCCTGAACTACGTAAGCTCTGATCTTCCATGATGTGTGGAAGTACGTAGGCACAAGATGCGAAGTCTTGGCGAGCCAATTCCCTATAGTTTCCCGAACTACGATGACTCTGACTTTCTCTCTTGAGAATACGTAGGCATAGAGTGCGACGCTCTATCGAGTCAGTTTCTTTCCGTTTAGATTTAGCAGCCGTAGATAGATTGTTTTGCATTCTTTAGACAAACCAAGCAAGCGTGGATCCCGTCGAGTACGACGGACGTGAGGGGTGCTAATACCTTCCCCTTGCGTAACCGACTCCCGAATCCAGGATTTGGTTGCAATGACCATTCCTTTCCCGTCTTTGCGGTAGGTTTACTTCGAGCGTTTCCTTTCCCTCCTTTGGGATAAATAACGCACGGTGGCGACTCTTCTGTTCAGCCAGCGCCGATTTTCGCAGTAGAGACAGCTGGCGACTCTGCTGGGGACTACGATGGTTCCTTATGCACTTGGGATCCAACGTCCCTTAAGAAAGTCAATCCTAGCGCCTGTTTGCTTGTCTATTGGGTGTTTATTTTTTCGTATTGCTATTATCTGTTGCTGTTATGCTATTGTGTGGGGGATGTTCCTTTGAGTGAGAAGCCAGAACCAGGCTTGAGTGCACCGTAGAATTAGTTGTGGAAATTAGTGGGCGCGTGCATGCTTTGCATGCACTAGTGTCTCATGAAATCCACGCTCAGACGAGGTTCTCCCGGTTGACTTCTTTTTCAACCCTTTGGGTTGAGGGGGTTGTTGGTTTGGAGGATTGTCGACTCTGGGGACCGATCATTTGGGATTCAGCTAAGTGATGCCTCTTCAGGATATGATGATGCCACACCTTCTGTGTATCGTATCATCAGTCTTGAAAGTCTGTGACGCTGATGACCGCATAGGATGCCAAACTTGTGTCAGTTTAGGGCCATACCCGTGAGTGGGAGGGTTTTTGCAGGAAACTTGACTTCCAGACAACCCCGTATTCTGGTCTTCTCGTCAGAGCAAACGTACTTCGCCAACAGCGCAACAATATTCAGAGATTGTGGGGGTTGTGATCCCGTGTTTGCTGCATATTGCATTACATTTGCATAAACATGTTTGCATCATATTGCATATCATTCTCCAGCTAGCCAGAGCTCTTATCCAGCCGTTGTTTTGATTCTGAGGGTGATTCTCCGGTGATTGGTCTGAGCAAGTGTTGATTGGTAGAAGACGACCAGGGGGTTGAAATAGATTGGGGCAGAATTGAGCAGTGAAGTCAGTTGAAGGTTGTTGGTAGCTATGTCAGAGAGCAACTTCCGGTTTGTTGATACCTTGTCAGGGTTCACTGTGACGTCCAATCCTTTGTATGGTTCTCTGCATGACGATGACTTCCCGCAAGTGAACCACCTTACCGCAGATCAGTTTGTGCAACCTCCTGTTATGGACCGAGATCGACGTGAGCAGTTTGTTGTCCGCAATGAACGATTTCTTCTTATCAACAGTCAAGGTGTTGTTTTCCCTATGGCGAATATCCGAAGACAGATCCCGGTAGTCAGGAATGAAGACCCAAGAGCTCTTGAGTATGATAGAAGGCTCCAAGTGTTGGAAGAAGGAGTGAAAGCCTTGAAAGTTAAAGATGTTGTTAACCTGAATGCTGCAGACATGTGTTTGGTTCCTGGCCTGGTGTTACCTCCTATGTTCAAATCGCCGAGATTTGAAAAGTACATAGGAGATTGTTGTCCGAAGCGACATTTAGTGATGTTCTACCGAAGAATGACTTCGTTTGTGCAAGACGACAGGTTGATGATTCACTGCTTTCAGGATAGTCTGACGGGGGCATCTCTGAGTTGGTATATGCAGTTAGAGAGTAATCAGATCCGATCACGGGTATATGTAGCCAGAGCTTTGCTGAAGCAGTATGATTATAACCTAGACATGGCTCCTAGTCGCATGTAGTTGCGAGAATTGTCTCAAAAGAAAGATGAACCTATCAGGAAGTTTGCTGCCAGAGTGAAGCCGTTGCTCCTAGACCGAGAGTTAATGAGCATGTTTGTAAACTCCCTGGAGAGCCCGTACTTCGAAAGAATGCTTGGAGTTACGTCAAATTTTTCTGACTTGGTAGGATTTGGGGAACGCATTGAGCATGCCATAAAAATCGGGAAAATTCAGATTATTTCAAACGGTCAGGCTAGTGAAACTGAATTTCTCTATGATTATCAGAACTGAAGAAGGAATTGTGATCAATGCCATCATGCCAGATGTTGAGTATCCGCGAGCTGAATCGGTGAAATCTGTTGGTTCTTCATCTTCTGTGTCTTGTTATGCGGGACAGACCATTGTGTATAGGGCACCATATCAGGAACTTTATGTCGCTTCTCTTGCAAGTCATCGAGCTCGTGGCCGAGTTATCAGAATCAGCGTCAGAATCAGAATAGGCCTCGTAACAACTTGGAACGAAGGAATGCTCTTGCCCACCCAGTGCCTATGCCGTATAGCCAAATTCTGCCATCTTAGATCCAGAATTCTGTGGTGGAATCCAAAGCTCTTAAGCCTGTGCCAGAACCCTACCCTCTCGGGTACAATCCCCACGTCCAGTGTGGTTACCATGGTGGATCCCCGGGGTATTCAACTGAAGATTCTAAAGCTTTTCAGGCAAAAGTACAACAGTCGATCAACCAAGAGTGCATTTCCTTTCCAGAAGGAGTTTTGTTTGTTCACGCCAACCTATCAGCTGTCTGAGCTCGCTGATTTAGAGGGTTTATTTTTAAGAAGCCAGTGGTCCAGACAGGCAGACGCCCTCAGCATTGGCAGTCCCCGGACTCTTTTATCATTTGCATTTGCAGTTTCTTTTCTGTTAGTTACTACTTGCTGTTAAACATTGTTTGTTTCGAATAGTAATATTGATAAAGTGACTATGCATTTTTCTGAATCAATCATGTCGTTGTCACTCATTTACTGCATGGCACTGACACTTGCATTTTATTTACTCCACTTTATCACTGTGATTAGCAAAGATTGGAGGGAGGATGACGAAAACTGAATATTCATAACCGATGATCGCATGCTTTTAGATAAAACCTTGTCGATGACGTACAAGGCATTGTTTCAAATCCCCTAAACACTGGAGATATAAGGAGTTAGTCCCTTGTTAACCACTTCGAGCCAGGAAGTAGAAGTTTTTCGGACTTTTAAACCCTCACATCTTAACCTGGGGCAGGGTAGGTGTCGATTAGCTTGATCGAGCGTTCAAGTCTTATAGAGGAGTGTTGCCTTTCGAGGACCAATCGCATCTTGTTTTTTCCCAGAGGTTGTACCTCGTCAACCACAATGGTTAAACCTCACCAATCAGGAGTGAGACAGTTACAACCCTTTCGGAGCAATCAAGACAACCAGTGTCACACGACTTTGTTCCAAAAGAAAAAGAAAGAATAAGAGAGCCCGCTAAGTAAAAAGGAAAAGAAAAAGCTGGAAAGCTAATACTTAGGCAAAAAAATTAGGGCATCCCACTGGACTTCAAGAGAAAAATCGAAAAGGAACTCAAAAGGAGTCATTCCAGGCAAAAGTTAGGGAATCAAAAGAATGAAAAAGAATATAAAAAGAAAAATCCTCGAACAAGGACAAAGTCGTGTGGATACAGACACCGAAAACGGGAAAGGGGTAATTGTCACTCCGAAAACCTTGTGAATTTTTTAACCACTGGTTCCTACTATTCAACATACCTCTCGAAGAGGCGAGCGCTCGAGCCAAGTTAACTGAACTTTAGGATCGGAGATCATCACGTAGAAGGGGTGGGTACAAATCATAATTTGAGCCAAATATCCTTTGTTTCACGAACCGTGAACCCGACCACGATACAACCCTTAAAAGACCTAATTGAGGCAAGGTTTATTCTGAAAGCGCATTGCGATAAGGTTGAGTAACCTGACTCCCTCTTGATTTGCTAGTCATATCCTTGTTGTATTTTTCATAAGCATTATGTTTGAACTTTGGTTCATTCGTCACTCACCATCATGACACGTAAATGAGTGACAGCACAATTTTTTTCAAAATTTGCAGGAACACTGCATTAAAATTACAATTCGGGAATGAACAATTTTATTTGCAGGTCGGTAGTTGACAGGAAAGAAATTCCAACAGGGAATAATCGAACAGGACTGAATAATTCAGCAGTCTGGACCATAATGGTGTATGCTGTGAAATCCTGTAAATCTGGGGCATTGACTTCCAGTGAGTTCAGAATCAGTTGGTCTGAGGACAAGTCCCGAAGCATCGGTTGATTACGGGGCAGTTTACTTGAGAAGCAGTTGATCAGAAGCGAATCTTCTCGAGAGCCAATCAGGGGCAATTATCCAGAATGTTGTGTTTGATCAGGGCAGGTTAAGTCGCTCAACGCTCGTGCAGGGGCAAGTCACTTCAGAGATAGTGAAACCAACTATGTTGATAGTTGTTTAATCGAGGTGGAATCCTTTTTTCGTACAAACACTGGGGCAAGCCATTGCAAGGTCGTCTTGTAGTAAGTTGCTTTCGGTTCGGAGTGAGTTTTTCCAAGAGTCAGATTAGGGCAAAGCCATTGCAAACACAGGGGCATGCCATCCTAAGAGCGCAGAAGTTATCCTTTATTCGGGAGGCGTTTGATTCGAAGTATTCCTCCGAAGTTCAGAATGTCGGGGTAATTCATATTAATCCCATTAGGGTACAGATTTTAAAGATTATCCCACAGAGGTCCCACGAGCCGGGGCATATCAGAAGCGAAGGAATTGTTCTTCTCCGTGTTTTCAGAGTTACTCAGAGCTACTTGAGCAGATTCAGTCAATCTTCAAGTTTGAGATGAATGTCGGGAAATCGGGTTACCGTCCATTGACCCTTCAACTAGAAGTCGTGAATTCAGACAGGATATTGTCCAACATCAGGCGTGTATGACCCATCACGGATGTACAGAAGCCCCATCCTACTTGGCATGTTCGGTTATCCCCCGGTAAAGTCATCCATCTAAGAATCGGTTAACCTGGGGCAATTAGGTCGAGATTTGGCAAATCTCTCGCAGCTATGGGCACTGCTCCACGAATTAGTCGATAAGGGGCAAAAGATTATTGCAAGACCGGGGCAGAGCACCCTGAGAACAAAAGATTTTGTTGGGACATCCTTTTGGGTTTGACGTGCAGAAACAGTTCAGATCTAACCGTCAGGATACAGAGATCGAAGAGTCCTTATCAGAAGGTGGCTGCCGATTCAGGGGCAAGGTATTGTGAGGTAGCCCCATGGCTAGCTTTTCCTTTCAAGACGAAGTGTTCAGACTGGGGCATGTTGGTATTTTGGGGCAAATTTCCGAGAAGGTGGATGGAACTCAGGTTTCCCTAGCCGGAGGCTCGTGATGAAAGACTCGACTTCGTTTGATGCGAATCCCCACGTAGGTCGCACTTCAGTCCCCGAGGCTGAGATGGCACTGTTCCTTACTGAAGAAGGATCACTCTCCCCAGCTAGTCGTAGCTTACCACCAGGGTATCCCCAGCAAGACAGAATCAGTGTCTCATGCAGAGTTTGTACTCCCCAGAGAGTCGGAGATGTGCACGTTCAATCCCCAGCAGGGAGGATTTCCATGGCGCATAACCAAGATAGTAAGTTCAGAAAGGAGTATCCCTATCGAGGATGGTTTTATTTCTCCCCGCAGGTTGTCATGCCTTCGTCAGGATGATTAGCCCCAGCGGAGTGGTAATTTCGAGTTCGCAAACTGTACCCAGACAGTCGTCTTCCAGAAGGGTTGTTTCTCCCCCAGTTGAGTTAATCTTCCCAGCAGGTGTTATTCTTGCCTCCAGTGGAAATCGATGTGTATTCTCTCCCCGACAGAGTGGGTCGTATCTCCGACATTTATTTTGCCAGAATATTTCGCGATATCTGTTCGTCCCCAACAGGGTGGTATTTCGTCCTCAACGGCCGTGTTGAAGCAAGCTTATCAGAGCTCCCCCAGCAGCCTGAACCTGCATGTGCATTTGCATATAGTGTCATATTTGCATATACCAAAAATGCGTAGCATTTCCATACTGTATGGAGCTTTACGCCATTGTCAAACATGCGCATTTTGAAACATAAATCAGGTTGGTTAACCTTTCGCTTTCAGGTGTATTTCTCAACAGGAGTGTGGAGTTTAGTTCAACAAAAATATGGAGTGCTAGCAGATATATTTTCAGGTATTTGGAGTCTCGCTGTGAGACAGGTGATGATACGAGTTAGTCTATTTTCCCCACAGAGTTACTAATGGAGATGATCCGATCAGCGAAATGTTTTCAGTACTTTCCCAGTAGAGTTAGCTATTATTGCGAACAGGCAAGGAAGTTATATATAAAGTGTTTTCCTGTAAGAATCAGGAAGGTAGTCCGTAGGAAACAGGCGGATAATGATAAAAGAAGTTGTACCGTATGAAGCAGGCGGAAGAACTTCGAAAGATCTGTAGGAATCAAGCAGATGTAAACAGAGTTTCTGTAAGAATTATGCAGATGGTACATTTCCGTATGAAACAGGCGGATGATAAATAGAATTTCCGTATGAAACAGGCGGATGATAAATGGTTTTTCCGTATGAAGCAGGCGGACAGTGATAGTTGGTGTTCCCGTAAGTAACAGGCGGGTGATCTTTAAATTCAAATATTATAGATAAGTTCTTCCGTATGAAGCAGGCGGATATAAAGAATTTTCCCGTATGAAGCAGGCGGGTATAGATGTATTTTCCCTGTGATCAGGCATATGAATTTTCCCGTATGGAGAAGGCGGATGAATCTCTCGTATTCAGGCAGATGGTGTTCCCATGATAGATAAAGTATGTGTCTCAAGACAAGACAGAATGTGTTCAGATGTTTGACAGAAATGTTTCCCCAGCGAAGTCGCCGGGATTTCTTCGTGTTGACGAATTGCTTCCTCCGTGTTGACGGAATGTGCGTCCTGATGAGGACAATTTATGCCTATGTTGATAGGATTTCTTCGTATTGACGAATTGCTTCCTCCGTGTTGGCGGAATGTGCGTCCTGATGAGGACAATTCGTGCCTATGTTGATAGGATTTCTTCATGCTGACGAATTGCTTCCTCCGTGTTGACGAAATGTGCGTCCTGATGAGGACAATTTATGCCTATGTTGATGGGATTTCTTCGTGTTGACGAATTGCTTCCTCCGTGTTGACGGGATGGGCGTCCTGATGAGGACAATTTATGCTTATGTTGATGGGATTTCTTTGTGTTGACGATTTATTTCTCCGTGTTGACGGAATATGGAGTCCTGATGAGGACAAGTTTTATTTCTCCGTGTTGACGGAATATGGAGTCCTGATGAGGACAAGTTTTATTTCTCCGTTTCGAAGGAATATGGATTCCTGATGAGGACAAGTTTGATTTCTTCGTGTTGACGAGATGCGGACAACTCATCCCCAGCGAGGTCGTCGGGATTTCTCCGTGTTGACGGAATGAGGAGTCCGGATGAGGGCAAGTTTTATTCCTATGATGATAGGATTTCTTCGTGATGACGAATTTAGGGCTTTTCGTGTTGACGAAATTTGAGGACAATCGTGGATAAGGTTTTTCCTGTGATGACGAGATCTTTACTCGTGTTGATGAATTTGTTTCTCTTCTTGTGTTGGCAAGGTTAGTCCAGTTGTGGACAGAGGTGTTTTTGCAAAGATAGTCCAACACCTGTGGCGCAACACAGGTGGTTGAGGTTGAAATCAAAATTTTACCAGACGATTGATCAGTTGTTGCTGTAACAACCAAGATTCAGTTCTTTGATTATTTTTCCCCAAGCGAGTGTGCAATTTATTTTTGCGGTTGGCAAATTTCAGGGTGTCTTTGGTATTCAACCGTCTCGTACCTCGAATGTGTGAAGGCCATTCGCTCTTCATCCAGTCGGGTCCAAGCCGCTTGAATAGGGGCAGCTGTTGCACCCCAAAATTTGACCAACCGGTTCCCATACCTGGTTGATGTTTCGACACATTTTCGCATTCGCATTCGCATACCGCATACAGTGCATTTTCTCCAATCATGGTGATTTTATCGGGATTACAGCCCTTTTTCACATTTCGGGCATTTCAGACCGGTTCGAATAATCGGAGGTTATTTTTGAAGTCGTGCACTTCCTGGGTATTTTCAGTTTACAGGGTTTTTGAGGACGCTTCGGTGTCCGGGTTTTGCCGCTGGTTCAGCTTTGGTCTCGTGTTCCCTCTTAATTGGATTTAATTGCTTTTTAGGTTTTATTAGATTTAAATGGCATTTTTATCTTTAAATAGATTTTTAAATAGGTCTTTAGAATATTATATTCTTTTTCTAGCAATTTAATAGGTTTATTAGATTTTAGTGCATTATAGATTTAATTAGATTTCATAGAATATAATAGAGATAGTAGAAAATAGTTCTTTTTATAGAATTTAATAGATTTTCTTAATATAGATTTTAATAGGATTTTCATAAATAGTTTTTAATAGATTTTAGAATATCAATTTCTTTTAAATAGAATGGTGATATAGATTTTAATATAGTTTTAATATAGACTTTAATAGCATTTTTTTAGGATTTTTAGAATATTAGTTTCTTTTATTAAATAGAATTATAGATTTAAATAGAGTTTAGACAGATTTTATTTTTAGGTTGATTGAATAGCTTTTATAATATAGTTTTCTTAATAGATGTTTAAATAGATATTATTTAGATTGAATGTTTAGTTTAATAAGCTTTTTAGGATTTAATATAGTTCATTAATTAGCTGTAGCTTTAATTTCTCGTTTAGTTCATTAATCAAGTACTGAGTTTATTAATCATTTTCATTTCATTAATTAGCCCAACATTAATTAGTTACAGTTTCGTTTAAGTCCTTTAATCAATTCATGCTTAGTCATTAATCCAGTTTAATCCATTTCCATTTCAGTCTCATGTTTTGGGCCAATTGTCCAGTTTTCAGAGGCCCAAGTCCATAAGATGCCACTTGTTAGTATATATTGCCTGCCACGCGTTCTATCTCTCTCTTCACCACCTCATTATTCCACTTTCTGCATGCTAAGCCACGTGGCTCTCTCCACTCACCCTCTCCACACACACGTGTCTCCACCTCCTCCTCCCTCAGCATGCAGCTCGCCACTTGTCCACTCACCATCCCCTCACCGGAAATTCCACCGGCCGGCATGCAATTGCCGGCGACCACCCTAACGCTCACCGCTGGCCACCCTAACCATCACCACCACCGTAACAACCGCCGGAAAACACAACACCCACCGGAAACACCATTTTTCCAGAAAAATTCATCCAGCTCCATCAATCTTCATCTTCTCCATCAGTACTCATCAACCTGCTTCACCAAAAATCTCCAGAACTCCTCGTCTAATTCATCGCACCTTCATCATCTCCGTATGATCTTCTTCAGGATCCTTCAACAAATCTCCAGATTTCGTTGTTATTCAACCTTTAACATCTTCATCAAGAAATCATGTATTATATCCAGATTCATCAAATCATCATCCGTTTCCTGCGTTCATCAGCACTATAGCAAAGATCTCCAGAAAGCTGCAAATGATATTCAAGATCCACCAAGACTCGTATTTCCAGAAAGAACATTTACGAAACATCTAACCTTCAAGGAGCGTCAGAAATCATCTGATCCTTCAGCGTTCTTGATACTCCAACTTCTTCATCAGCTTCAACGTGATTGTTCATCAAGAATCACGCGAGATCTTCGTAGATCCAGATTTTGTCCAGGTTCACGTATGGCTTTTCGTATTCATCAGAAGATGCATCAATAACTTTTATTCAACTTCCCAACGCAAGCGACATCTTCATCAATTTCATCATCGCTCATCCAAAATCTTCAAGATCCTTCAACGAATCTCCAGAATCTTCCTCGTCAAACTTCATCCACCATCATTCGTCCATCAGCAAGAACATCAACTCCAAAGCGCAACTCCAGAAATCATCAGCAAACCTCATATCCACAAGAATCTCCATCTCCTTCGAGAGTCTTCAAGATCTTCAACGAAATAACTTCTTCCAGAAATTGGCTTCACGAACGTCAAGGACGGAAGTTTCCAGATCGCTATTGGTTTTCTTTGTTGTTGGTTGTTCATTCGTCTGTTTGTGCAGGTTTTGAAGGAAGATGATTTGTGAGGTGTGAGATGGTTTGAAAGACAGAGAGTTTGGACGAGAGGGAGGTTGGAGATGAGAGTTGCGCTAGGGTTTTTTGGCATGAATAGTAAATTGGGAAAATTGGGAGTGAGGTAGGGTTTTGGCTTTTCAGAGTATGAGAGATGAGAGAAAGGGACGTGGCCGGGCATTTGGTTTGGGCTCAAAGGCTCATTTCGTGTTTTACTGATCATACGCCTCCGCTTTTTTTCTTTTTTCCCCTTCCCCACTTCGTTTTTTCTGCTGTTAGTGTGGGCTGGGCCCAATTACTCTTTACTGGCCATACCCCAGTTTTTCTGCATACACCCCCCTCCCTGTTTTGGTTATTAGTTGTTGGGCTGGGCTCAATATCTTTGTATCTTTCTGCTGCATATCCCCTCTGTATCATTTACCCCCCCCCCCTGCTTGCTATTTTTGTGACCTTTTTTTATGGCAATTTAATTGAAGTTGTTAGGATAGTTTAATTTTTTCTTAAAAAATAGTTAAATGCATAGAGTATTTTAGAGTAGAATCTTATATTCTTTAGAACTTTTTTAGTTTAATATTAGTTAGAATATTTTTTATATCCTAGAATATCTTAGTTAGAATATAGTTTAGGATTTAATGATTATCTTTAAAGACCTTTAGTTCAAAATTTGTTAGGATTTAATATTCTTAGAATATAGTTTAGGAATTAATTCCTGGTTAAGAAGATTTATAGATGTATTTCTTTTTAGGATATAGTTCCCTTAGGACTTTAATTGCCATACTTTAGGAGTAGAAGTTTATTTCCATTTGTTAGTGGATTTATCCCCTTTCGTCTCTCCTATTTTCGTTTCTATCTGATTTTATCTTCGATTTTATTTCTGGATGGCCGTGTGACACGACTCAATTGGAGAAGGATTTTCGATATCATTTCTCTATCTTGTCTTTGACACGGATATTAATACGCTACCTCTGAGAGTTCGGTTTCTTGTATAAGTCGAACCATGACGGTCTAAGCGTCACATTGTTCCTGGTTCGAGCGTCATCATCAAAAGATCCAGAGAGGAGAAGATCGGAATGGAGCTTGCACGCACGTCAGGAGCCCGGAGCTGCTTCGTTCAACATTATCATCGTCGTATTCAAGTCTTCAGGCAACCATCGAGTATTGTGGGTTGCATCGTCAGATACAAAGGAAATGGCAGCTGAGGAGTTTCTTCTTAGGTTCTTGTGTGGGTGTCCCGAGTTCCTTCCCGTTTAGGCGTAAGCCTGCTTCCTCTTTGTTCTCGCCCCGTGTGAGCGAAACCCTTTTTCTCTCGCGTTCAGGAGATCGAGACCCCTTCTCTTGCTCCCGTGCAATTGAGATTCGTTTTCCAGTCGAACTACGTTAGCTCTGATCTCTCGTGGCGGACGAGAGTACGTAGGCATAGGATGTCGTATCCTAGCGAGCTCCCTTTTCCCTTTTTCCCCGGTTTTAGCTGTAGTAGGCTGAACTACAGCTGCTCTGATTTTTCATATCTAATGAGAATATGTAGGCATAGGATGCGATATCCTAGCGAGCACACTAACAACTAACCTTTCTGTTCTCTCGCTGCCGTGCGATCGAGACTTTCCCGCTAACGACTGATGTTTCCTTTTCTCTCGCTGCTGTGCAATTGAGACCAGACCGTAGTTCTAGTTCTCATAGGTTCCCGTACCTCTAGAACCATTTTCATCTCTCACTCCTGTGTGATCGATAACACCCTGTCTAGCCGTAGTTAGCCTGAACTACGTAAGCTCTGATCTTCCATGCTGTGTGGAAGTACGTAGGCACAAGATGTGAAGTCGTGCGAGCCAATTCCCTGTAGTTTCCCGAACTACGATGACTCTGACTTTCTCTCTTGAGAATACGTAGGCATAGAGTGCGACGCTCTATCGAGTCAGTTCCTTTCCGTTTAGATTTAGCAGTCGTAGATAGATTGTTTTGCATTCTTTAGACAAATCAAGCAAGCGTGGATCCCGTCGAGTACGACGGACGTGAGGGGTGCTAATACCTTCCCCTTGCGTAACCGACTCCCGAATCCAGGATTTGGTTGCGATGACCATTCCTTTCCCGTCTTTGCGGTAGGTTTACTTCGAGCATTTCCTTTCCCTCCTTTGGGATAAATAACGCACGGTGGCGACTCTTCTGTTCAGCCGGTGCCAATTTTCGCAGTAGCGACACTTGAACCATGAAAAATCTTGATCATTTTCACTCTTTTGAAAAGGTGTTTATAGGCATTTATATACCTCATAATCTCAGACTTTGAGATTAACCTTCTTGCAAAAATTCAAATTTTATTTTCATCTCTCAATTTCCAAATTTTCGCAAGTGTAAAAAATTCTTCATTTTCAAGAGCGAAACTATTATACTTCAAATTTCATTATTTCATCATAGTTTCATTCCTTTATCTTTGAACACTTGTATTTGATATATAAGAGTTGATATCTCAAGAAGAATATCAGTCGCAAGATTGATATTTGAAGACTGCTGCAACTTACTCAAATCAGAATTTATTTGCTCTTTGATTACGTCTTATTTTTCCAGGATTGTCGAAAATAAGTTTGTAAGGTTGTAACCTTACTGTCCAGGATTGTTGGAAGCAAGAGTTCCATTTTGAGAGGATTTTTCTCATTGGACTTAGTGAAAAATCCAAGAGGGTTGTTCTTGGTGTTCGATTGGTTAGATTCAGTATAGAAAGACTAGGTAGAAGTCTTGTCTTAGGATCTAACAATATTGAAAAATCTTTTTCGTGTTGAAAGAGGACTGGAGTAATCTCAGACTGTGAGGAGAACCAGAATATATCATCGTGTCTCTTTACTTTCTGCTTTTACTGCATTCATCACTTAGTAACTTTTAAGGAAGTAAAACAAGAAATCTACATCAGGAAAAAGATTTTGAGTACCTAATTCACCCCCCCCCCCTCTTAGGTACAACTCTACTTACAATTGGCACCATAGCAGATTATAAGTAACATGTTCCTAAAATATCCAGATGGCATCCACTAACGCAAACCCGATTTTCAAAGATGGCGGTGGCAGTAATAAACCTCCTCTGTTCTCTGGAGAATATTTGAAATTTTGGAAAATTTGCATGAAAGCACATCTAGAGGCACAAGGAGAAGGCATATGGGAAACTGTTGAAACTGACCCTCATGTACTAACTAGTGTTATAAATAATGCCAGTACTCCAAAGATTCAAAGTGCATGGGACGGTGATGATAAAAAGAGAGTTCTAAATGAGAAGAAAGCTATCAATATTTTACAAAGTGTTTTAAGTATGGATGAGTTCTTTTGAATTTCACAATGCAAATCGGCTAAGGAAATCTAGGATACTTTGGTAGAGACTCATGAAGGAACCGCTGAGGTTAAAAGATTAAGGTTGAACACACTAAGTCAAGAATATGAAATGTTTCGTATGCTGCCTGGAGAATCTATTGTTGTTATCCAGAAAAGATTTGTTCACTTGACCAATCATTTGATTACATTAGGTAATACATTCTTCAATAATGAAATAAATCTGAAAGTGTTAAGATCTTTAACAAGATATTGGCAACCTAGAGTTACAGCAATATCGGAGAAGAAAAGTCTCTCAACAATGACTTTCGCATCACTTTTTGGAAAGCTTCAAGAACACGAGTTAGAACTTGGATGCCTTGAAAAACATGAACATCAAGAGAAAAAGTCTAAAGGTATTGCATTAAAGGTAGACTCGAAAGAAGGACCAGACGATGATGCATCGGAGGAAGATAAAAAATTTATGCTTCTAGTTAAGAGACTTAGAAAAAGTTTCAACAAAAATGACAAACCCTTCAACTATGCAAAAAGGATGAAACACTTCAAGAAAAGGGAGGCTTCCACATCAAATCAAGATGTCACATGCTATGAATATGGTAAGCAAGGTCATATTAAACTGGATTGTCCAAAACTTACTAAGAAAAATGGATTCAAAAGAAAGAAGGAGACGAAGAATAAGAAGGCTTATGTCGCGTGGGAAGACAATGTCATAAGTTTATCATCCGAGTCAGATAGCGACGAAAGTGAAAATTTGGCATTGATGGCTTCTCATCACTCCGACGACGAAAATGATAAGGTTAGTACTTATTTTTTAATTTATGATAATGATGTTCAAGAGGCTATAAATGAACTCTTAAATGAATGCAAAGTTTTGTGTAAAACCATATCTTCACAAAATAAACATATATCATCTCTAGAAAAAAAAAGTGAATACTATGGAAAAAGATGAAAAGAATGAAAAGCAAAAGGTTATTAGTGAAAAAAAACAAAACTTTGTATGTAAAAATTGTGAATCACTTTCTTTCCAAATTATTCAACTTAAAAGAGTTCTAGAAAGATATGAAAAAGGACAAATTGGTTTAGAAGGGGTCCTTAGTCAACAAAGATTTTCAAACGATAAAAGTGGACTTGGTTATCCAAAGTTTTCTAAACCAAGTTCTAGCAAAAAAATATTTGTTAAGGCTAGTGACCAAACTTCTAAAGAGAAAGTGAGCAAGCCTAAAGTTGTGCATCGTCATCATAAAAAGAAAAAGGTTACGAAAAAGAAATCTTTCGTTCCTAGATATAAGAGTAATTTTGTACCTACTTGTTTTTATTGTGGTATTATTTGCCATGCACATAATACATGCTATGTTAGAAACTTCAGTATAGCAAGCGGGCATTATGTATGGGTTAAGAAAGACACTAATTATGAAGGACCAAAAACAATTTGGGTACCTAACAAGAAATAACTTGTTTTGTAGGTCTGCTTGAAAACCACTTCAAATCTTTGGTATCTTGATAGTGGTTGTTCAAAGCATATGACTGGTGATCTCAACAAATTTTCAAATCTAAAGCTTAAGGCCAAGGGTTATGTTACCTATGATGACAGTAACAAAGGAAAGATTTTTGGCATAGGAAAAATTGGAGCACCACCTTTCACATCTATTGAAGATGTTCTTTAAGTCGAAGGACTAAAGCACAAATTACTTAGCATAAGCCAACTATGTGACAAAGGATTCAAAATCAAGTTCACAAAAGATGAATGTGATCGCTGACTTAGAGTGCTAGTTGGATAGAATTGCAAGCATACAGTGTATCACATAGTTTTAAAAGATTGTCGAACCCACAGGGATTAATAATCAACCTAAAGTGATCTATATTGTCTTGTAGAGCTAAGGCTTAATGTCACGGAATAAAAAAGGGGAAGGAAAACAACTAATACTTACGGGTTTAAAACAAATAACGAAACGAGACAGAAGAATGATTGTCGCGCTCCTAAGGGACTCTATAGATTTCGGGTGCTAACAAGGGTCTCAAGAATAGTTCTGTAGGAATTTCCAGCTTAAAAACTCAATCTCACACTCTCACGCTATTGACCAAGCCACACCTAATAACCCCAAGATTTCGCTCTCGCTCGCTCGGTAGTTAAAATATGTATTTTGAAAACTAACAAAGCCTAACTAAAGCCTAAAGCGCTCTCATTGTATTTAAGTTCAATGCTCAGTGTCTACTATCCGGTGATTACCTCAAACTCTCACTCTATCGGACACACCTTAATACATTTCTCACTCTCGTGACCAAATGGCTTCTCGCTCTCATGACAAAGCAACCTAAATTAGAACTAGACACTAAAGTCAGATTATAAGACATGCATAATTAACACAGATGGTTTCAACAGTCCCCTCAAAACGACAGTCCTCAAACTACAGGCTCATACAAATTTAGCCTAACATATAGAATCCTAAGACTAACATATTAATATTGCTAGAAATTAAAACATACATGTTGGTTAATTTGAGTGAAAATTCGGAATTAAGTTTTCGGAGTAAAATTCAATTGTAAAGCAGACACGTGCAAATAGGAAAACGGTAAATAAATGCGAGAAATAAATAACCTGTAAATTGCAAGGAAAGTAGAATAAACTAAACTTGTATTAAATTAAACTTTGATCCAAGTACATCAGCACAGTAGAGAGAAAGAAAATACAATGGTGTATCAATTGTTTAGTGTAAACAATTAATACTATGGAAAGTGGATATATGGTTCGGGTGATTTTGGTAGCGCTTCCACGGGTTTCTTAGATGAAAAATTCAGGTCTATGGTGTCCTATTTATAGAATAAAATAGGCTCCAAGAATAGAGGTTTGAATTCGAATTCAAACCAAAGAAACTGCTTGGAACTGTTTCTGAAAAACTGCTTCCGCTAACAACGGCAACTGCCGTCCCCTAATGGCGAGCGCCATTTGCTTGAATCGGGATTCCCTCCTTTTTTGAGCATGGCGAGCACCATTTGGATGAAGGGGGACACAGGGCGAGCGCCATTCAGCTAGGATGGGCCATAACTTGTGATTTTCTTCACTTTTCCTTCATTCTTCAGCTCAATTTGATACTTTTCTTCTACAAGACTGAAATGGCACCTGTCAAAGCAAAAAAAAAAGGGAAACATAAGCAAATAACATGGAAAAAGGTAAAGATTTGATAAAACAACAAGCAAATATACGCAAATTAAATTGAAATAAACGATACAAAATCGAGTCATCAGAATGCTTGATAGAAGACGGAGTCACTAATAAGGTAAAGCTAAAAGGTAAAAGGATCAATAATATATTCATGATTTCTCTTGAAAATTTATCTTTGAAGGTTAAATCTCTCATGGTAAACAATAATGATTCCTGGTTATGGCATAAGAGATTTGCTCATATACACATGGAACATTTGAACAAGTTGGTTAAACATGATCTAGTTGTTGGTTTGCCTAAGATAAAATTCATCAAGGATAAGTTGTATGACGCATGTCAAAAAAGGAAACAGACCAAATCAACTTTCAAGTCAAAGAATGTGGTGTCCACTACAAGGCCACTGCAATTGTTACATATGGACTTATTTGGTCCATCAAGAACAAAGAGCTTCGGAGGTCATGTTTATGCTTTGGTTATTATTGACGATTGTCGCTACTGCGAAAATCGGCGCCGGCTGACAAAAGAGTCGCCACCGTGCGTTATTTATCCCAACGGAGGGAAAGGAAACGCTCGAAGTAAACCTCGCAAAAAACGGGGAAAGGTATGGTCATCGCAACCAAAACCTGGGTTCGGGAGTCGGTTACGCAAGGGGAAGGTATTAGCACCCCTCACGTCCGTCGTACTCGACGGGATCCACGCTTGCTTGGGTTGACTAAAGGATGCAAAACAATCTATCTACGGCTGCTAAATCTAAACGGAAGGGAATTGACTCGATAGAGCGTCGCACTCTATGCCTACGTATTCTCAAGAGAGAAAGTCAGAGTCAACGTAGTTCGGGAAACTACAGGGAAATTGGCTCGCCAAGACCTCGCGTCTTGTGCCTACGTACTTCCACACTGCATGGAAGATCAGAGCTTTACGTAGTTCAGGCTAACTAGGGCTAAACTGGGAATTCTCACACAACAACGATAAATTAACTGGTTTTACAGGTACGGGAACCTATGGGAAAAACTACGGTCTGGTCTCAAATGCCCTCGGGCAAGAGAGAAGGGATAACATCGGTCGTCAGCGGGAAAGTCTCGATCGCGCAGCAGCGAGAGAACAAAACGATTAGTTGTTAGTGTGCTCGCTAGGATATCGCATCATATGCCTACATATTCTCGTCTGGTACGAGAAATCAGAGCAGCTGTAGTTCGGCTACTTCGGGACCACAGCTCAAATCTCGTTTTGTTAACATTCTGAAAAATGGTTACAATGATTGAATACTGAAAATAAATCCCCTAGGAAATACTATCCTATCCTATTCATCATGAAAAAATCAAATGGAAAATAGTCCCCTAACAAGTGGACTTTTAAACTATCCCTAAAATAAACTCCATGAAAAAAATGCACTCTAAAAAATATTAAGTCTACACTAATATTTTTTCCTCTTTTTCTCAATATTTATTTTTCCTTTTCTTTTTTCAAAATATTCTTCATATATTTTTTCTCTATTTTTCAATATTTCTTTTTTTCAACATATTTTCTATTCTCTATTTTTCAATATTATTCTCATATTCTCTTTTCTCTTTTTTTATTTCTTTTCTTCTTTTTTTCAAATATGCTCTTTCCTTTATTGTTTTTCTTTTTCCAATCTTTTTCTCTATTTTTTTCATATTCTTTCTTTTTATATTTTTTCTACACTTCACATTTTTCTTTTCTATTCTCATTTTTCTTTATTATTTTCTATTCAAAAAAAAAACTAAACAAAATAAAGAAAAGAAAACAAAAAAGAGGGGGTACAGCAGTTAAAGGGGGGTACAGTTAGAGTCTGTAAAATCTAAGCCCAGCCCATCAGAGAAGTATGCACACGGGGAGGGGGGGTATGGAATCAGAAACGGAGGTGTTGGAAGTAAAGCACTGGGCCTAGCCCAATCCATCTGCACACACTCAGGAGGGGGGTGAAGACGAAAAAACACAGGTGTAGTCAAAAAAATCCAATGGGCTTGAGGCCCAATTCAACACACATCCCTCTCTCTCTCACGCCTCAAACCCTAATCCTTCTCCTTCATTCCCAATTCACTGTTCACCTTCCGCCGTTCTCCCTCTCTTCTCCCTCGTTTCATATTACTGTTCAAACCTTACTCAATCCGTTTCTCCCAGATTCCCCAGCTTCGTTTCAATTTCTTTAAGATAAAAATAAGAAAACGTAAACCTCTGAATCAAGAAATGGAGTTATTGCTCAACGATCTCAGGAGATGAAGGTTTGAAGTTCTTGAAGCGAAGGCGTTGGACTTACGAATAATGAGTACGAAGAACAATGATATGAACCTGGAAAATCTGGATCTACAAAGATTCTTGAATGCTCATTGAAGGTTATGCTCGAAGGAATTTGTTGTATGTTGGATGTCGATGACTGATGACTGAAGATGAATCTGGTGATGAATCTGGTGAAGAACTCATAGGCGTTCTGGAAAATGATCAGATGAAGAACATGAAGATCCTTGTGCGTTTCTGGTGAAGAGCGTCGAAGACAAAAATCTGGAAAACTACTGTTGACTTTCTTGAAGATGAGTTGAACGTTTGAAGATCTGATGATGAAGATCTCGCGGTGAATCTATGGCGATTTCTGGAAAAAATGAAACGGATGAGCACTCTGAAGAGTTGTTGGTGAATATCTTGAAGGACGAACACGAAGGTGATGAATCTTCTGAAATGGATCTTGAAGCAACTGGAAAGTTGTTGGAAAATGATGATTCTGATGAACAAATTGTTGATGAGGATTGTTCTTGGAAATAACTTCTGGAAACAGGACGATGGGGATGTGAAGATCTGGATGAGGATCTTGCTGTTACTGGAAATAAGATGATGAACGGATGAATGTTGAAGCAGATCGGGAAAACGTATGATGAAGAAGATGAGGATTGATGATGTTGAAGGTTGATCGGATAAGAAGAAGAGTTCTGGAAAAAATTGGATTTTCCGGTGGGTTGCGGTGGCCGGAGACGGTTGTAGGGCAGTTAGGGTTGGCCGGAGTTGGTTGGCGGTGGCCGGGAGGATTCAGACGCGGTGGTTGCATGGCCGCCGGCCATGCAACCGGTGACTCTCAGAAGTTGCCAAGTGGCGTTGGGAGGTGGCAGGGGTTACTGCATGTGTGCCGCGTGGCACTGGGCGTGGCAGAGAGAGGGAAAGTGTGGAGTGATGTGGCGTGATGGAAATGATGATATGTGGCTCTCTCTCTGTGCTTACACGTGTAGCTAACCTTATATAGCAACACCTGGCTTGGACCTCTGGACTTGAAAATGGACAAAAAAAACCATAAACTGGGCCTCCAAAAACGGGAATCTGGGCCCAACGAAAAAAAACATTAAAACCCAAAATCTGAATTAAGATGATTACAAATTAAAACTAATTAAGAACTAAACCTAATTAATTATTTAAAACTCAATTAACTAATCTGAAAATTAAGACTAATCTAATTAATTTCTATAAATCCTAATTAACAGCTAAGCAAATGATTAAGACCTAATGATTCCAATTAATTTCTAAACTAAAAAACTCTAATAACTCCACTAATCTAAAAAACTCTAAACTTCTATTAAATCTCTAATACCTATATTATTTATTTAAAAGAAAACCTCTCATTAATAAAAGAAAAAAAACTATATTCTTCTATTAAAATGATTAAAAAGCTATTAAAACTATAAAAAAAAAACTATTAATATTCTAAAATGATTAAAATCTATCTAATATATTCTAAAAAGAATTACAATTATTAAAAATATTAAAAACCTATTAATATTCTATATTATCCTAAAATGATTAAAAAATCTATTAAAACCCTAATAATGCCTAATAAAATCCAGAAAAATCACAATAATTCCCGAAGGAACAAAAATAGCACCGAACGACAAATAATACTGCGAGAGCGCAACAAAATAGCCGGCAAAAATCAATAGACCCCGAAATATCCCTAAAAACAACAGCGCGAGCTGAAAACACCGGGAATAGCCCGAATTCCCAAAAATACGATTCTACCTATCTAAACTAATTAAAAACACCTGAGACGCGAGACGAGGGCTGTGATCTCGATAAAATCAATACAACTGAAAAATATGCACTGTATGCGATATGCGGATGCGGATGCGGTCATGCGTCGAAACATAGGACCAGATACGGGACCCGGTTGGTCAAATTTTGGGGTGCAACAGCTGCCCCTATTCAAGCGGCTTGGACCTGAATGGTTGAAGAGCGCTCAGCCTTCAAACATTCAAAGGTAGATGACGGTTGAATACAAATGAAACCCTGAAATTTGCCAACCGTGGGAATATACTGCAAAGCTGCCTGAGGAATAGCCTCCAATGAACTGAAGTTTGGTTGTCACGGCAACAACTGGTCAATTATCTGATAAATTTTCTTCTCCTTGTCAACATCAATCACCTGTGCGACGCCACAAGTATTGAAATAATGCTTCGAAAAGCAAACGACTTGATTCCCATCTCCCTTATGGGATCAAATCCTATCATCTCACAGTTCACGGCGAACTTGAGGACAATTCTCCTGGGGAACTTCTGAATCGACTGCTCGACACCCATTCTGTCAACAGGAGGCGGCTTCAGAAATCTGATATATGTCAATCTTTTTTCAGTGCTGACGTAACAACCAAATGAAGAATCACTCCGCTGGGGAAGAAGAGAAACTGAACCACACAACTCTGCAGGGGAACAAATCCGAAATCCAATGCGGTAACCAACCTGGTCCATGTTTCGACATGCGTATGCTTGAGAATGATGCAATGCCCTATATGACATGGAAATGCTAGGCGTTGGTAACTGCAATACCTTATACGGCATGAATATGCTATGTATTTGATAGATGCTATGACGATATATGCAAATGCTAATGCAGGCTCGAGCTGCCAGAGAACACCAGGCCTGAAACCACTTGGCAAAATAAAAAACGAAGGTAACGTCAACTCTACTGGGGATGAACCGAAGTCACAGAATTATCTCAGCAAAATAAATGCTGGAAAAGGGAAACCAAATCCGCTAGGGATAACCGTCCTGCTGGAGGAATGGAAAGGCAACCCTGCTTGGGGAGAAAGAAAAACAACTCTGCTTGAGGATGCTCTCTTCAAACCATTGACAACTGATTGTGCTCTGCGGGGATTGATCAAAACTGGGGTTGATTGCGCACAGCACACTGCTGGAAGTGCCCCTACTACCAAGGATATCAATCTTAATCTGCTGGGGATACTCCGGATCCTACTCTGATGCGGGGTAAAATACAATCTTGACTCTTCTGGGGATAATATGCAACTTTCATCTGCTGAAGAGTAGCAATTTTCTGATTTAACAATATCCACAATGAGTTCAAACATTAATCGGAGCACTGGTAGTCATCGAGCTTCGTATCGGGAAACATGACAATATTATTGTATCGGGTATTTACACAATTTTTGGTTTTTCTAGATAAAACGGATTACTAACAAGATGGAAAATACTAGACGAGAACTAGCATTCAAAGGTAGACTACCAGGCGAGAACTGATAGGAAATAGTTTATCGGACGAGAATTGATTTAGCAACGACATGTACCAGACGAGAACTGATACAACACTTGAAGAAACGGTGACCAGACGAGAACTGGTTACAATAAACTACACCAGACGGGAACTGATGCTTACAATAAACTACACCAGACGGGAGCTGATGCTTACGGGTGGGCCAGACGAGAAATGGTTACCAGTTTGCCAGGCGAGAACTGGACTTTGGAAACGACTGGTTACTGACACGTAACAGGTTTAAACTGCAGGTCAATGATCCAACGACAGCAAGGCTCTTCTTATTTGGAAGGTTCAAGTTTTTGATAAGCGTTATGACACGATTCCCCGATACTCAACTCCGGCTGGGGATAAACAAACTTGTTTGAATAATTTGCCCCATTACACTCAGCTGGGGATAAAAAGGACTGGCTTGAACAACTTGCCCCAATCTAACTCCTGAGAGTACCGCTCTGAACAGCTTGCTACGAGACGACCTCGAGATTACTTGCCCCGGTATCTGTACGACAATAGAATTCAATCTCCATTAAAACCCCTATCAACCCAGCTGGTTTCAACATTCTCTGCGGTGACTTGCCCCTGAATGAGCGTTCTAGCGACTTAACCTGATCTGATTATTCACCTAAAGTATCTGCTTTCAAATCTCAGCCTTCTGTATAACTGCCCCTGATTGGCTCTCGAGAAGATTCACTTTTGATCAACTGTTTCTCAAGCGTACTGCCCCTGATCAACTGAAGCTTCGGGACTTGTCCTCAGACTAACTGATACTGAACTCACTGGAAGTCAATGCCCCGGATTCACAGGGCTTCACAACACACACCATTCTGGTTCAAACTGCTGAATTACTCGGTCCTGCTCGATTATTCCCTGTTGGAATTTCTTTCGTGCCAACTACTAGCCTGCAATTAAAATTGTCTATTCACGAATGGTAATCTTAATGCAGTGGTTATGCAGATTTTGAAAAAATTTGAGTTGTCACTCGTTTACATGCTATGATGGTGAGTGACGAATGAACCAAAGTTCAAACGTAGTGCTTACATGATCAGTGAAAAATACAACAAGGATGTGACTAGCAAGTCAAGAAGGAGTCAGGTTACTCAACCTTATCGTAATGCGCTTTCAGAATAAACCCTACCTCAATTAGGTCTTTTAAGGGTTGTATCGTGGTCGGGTTCACGGTTCGTGAAACAAAGGATATTTGGCTCAAATTTTGATTTGTACCCACCCCTTCTACGTGATGACCTCTGTTCCTAAGGTTCAGTTAACCTGGCACAAGCGCTCGCCTCTTCGAAAGGTATGCTGAATGGTAAGAGCCACAATTAAGGAACTCATAGGGCTTTTCGGAGTGACAGTTACTCCTTTTCGTTTTCGGTGTCTGTATACACGACTTTGTGACTCGCTGGGGAAAAAATTTCTTTCTATCCCTTCTTTTTCATTCTTTTGATTCCTTAATTTTTGCCTGGACTAACTCCTTTTGAGTTCTCTTCGTTTTTTTCTTTTGAAGTCCAGCGGGATGCCCTGATTTTTGCCTAAGTATTAGCTTTCCAGCTTTTCTTTCTTTTTACTTAGCGGGCTTTCTTATTATTTCTTTTGGAACAAAGTCGTGTGACACTGGTTGTCTTGATTGCTCCGAAAGGATTGTAACTGTCTCACTCCTGATTGGTGAGGTTTAACCACTGTGGTATAAACTGATTGGTCCTTGAAAGACAACACTCCTCTGTAAGACTTGAATGCTCGGTCAAGCTAACTGACAACTACCCTGCCCCGGGTTAAGATGTGAGGGTTTAACAGTCCGAAAAAAACTTCTACTTCCTGGCTCGAAGTGGTTAACAGGGGACTAACTCCTTATATCTCCAGTGTTTGGGGATTTGAAACAATGCCCTGTACGTCATCGGTAAGGTCTTATCTGAAAGCATACGACCATCGGTTATAAGTTTATTTCGTCATCCTCCTTCCAATCTTTGCTAGTCACAGTGATAAGGTGGAGTGAATAAAATGCAAGTGCCAGTGCAATGCAGTAAATGAGCGACAACGACATGATTAATTCAGAAAAATGCATAGTCACTTTATTAATATCACCATTCGAAACATACAATGTTTAAAAGCAAGTAGTAACTAACAGAAAAGAAACTACAAATGCAAATGATATAAAAGTCTGAGGACTGCCAATGCTGAGGGCGCCTGCCTGTCTGAATCACTGGCTCCTTTGCTGGGGAATACTTTCCGAGTCTACGAGCTTAGACAGCTGAGCGGTTGGTATGAACAAACAGAAGTCCTTCTCGAAAGGAAATGTAATCTTGGTCGATCAACTGCTGTACCTTCGCCTAAAACGCTTTACAATCTTCAGTTGAATGCCCCGGAGAGCCACCATGATAACCACACTGAACGTGGGGATTGTACCCAGGAGGGTAAGGTTCTGGAACTGGCTTAAGAGCTTTAGGTTCCACCAAAGAACTCTGGATCAAAGATGGTAGCAGTTGGCTATACAGCATAGGCACTAGGTGAAAAGGAGCTTTTCTTCGTTCCAAATTGTTGTGAGGCCTGTTCTGATTCTGACGCTGATTCTGATAACCTCGGCCACGAGTTCGCTGCTTTGCAATGGAAGCGACATAAGATTCCTGATAGGGTGCCCCAGGCACGGCTGTCTGTTCAGCATAACAAACCACAGGAGGTACTGATCTCTGATAAGATGAAGAACCAACAAAATTCACTGATTCGCTTCGAGGATATTCAACCTTTGGCATGACTGCATTGATCACAGCTCCTTCTTCACTCTGATAGTCACAAGGATATTCAGTTTCACCAGCTTGATCATTTGAAGTAATCTGAATTTTCCCAATTCTTATGGCATACTCAAGGGGTTCTCCTAATGCTACCACGTCAGAGAAACTTAATGGAAGTCCGAGCAATCTTTCGAAGTACGGATCCTGTAGGGAATCTACAAACATGCTTGTTAATTCTCGGTCCAAAAGCGGTGGATGCACTCTAGCAGCAAATTCTCTCCATCTCTGAGCATACTTCCTGATAGGTTCATTGTTCTCTTAAGACAATTCTTGCAACTGCATGCGATGAGGGGCTATGTCTAGGTTATAATCGTACTGCTTCAGAAAAGCTCCGGCTAAATCCATCCATGACTGAATCTGATTTCTCTCTAACTGCATATACCACCTCAAAGATGCCCCAGTCAGACTATCTTGAAAGCAATGGATCATCAATTTGTCATCTCGCACAAACGAAGTCATTCTTCGACAGAACATCATCAAATGTTTCTTCGGACAGCTATCTCCCGTGTACTTCTCAAATTTCGGCACTTTGAACTTATAAGGCAACACCAGGTCAGGAACCAAACACATGTCTGCAGCATCTAGGTTAACAGCATCTTTCATTTTCAAAGCTTCAACTTTCTCTTCCAACGCTCGGAGCTTTCTATCTTTTTCAAGAGCTCTTGGATCTACCATCCTGGCCATTGGAATATCTCTTCGGTAATTCATCACAGGGAAAACAACACCTTGATTGTTAACAGGAGGAGGACGTTCATTTCGGGCAACAAACTGCTCATGTCGACCTCGGTTCTCAACAGGAGGCTGTACAACTTGGTCTGCAGTAACGTTGTTCACTTGCGGGAAGTCTTCCATAGAATCATACAGAGGGTTGGACGTCATAGTGAACCCCGTCAGGGTGTTAGGAGACTGGAAATTGCCTTCAGACATAGCTACCAATAGTCTTCAGCTGACTTCAATGCTCGACTCTGCTCGAATCTACTCAACCCCTAGGTAGGTCTTCTGACAATCAACAGCTGCTCAATCCAAACTCCGGGTAATCACCTTCAGGAAACAAAGGCTGGATCAGAACTCTAGCTAACTGGAGGATGATATGCAATATGATGCAACACTGTTATGCACATGATATGTAAGATGCAGCAAACAACGGGACCACAGCCCCCACACAAATCTGAATACTGCTGCGCTGCTGACGGAGTACGTTCGCTCTGAAGAGAAGACCAAAATAACGGGTAGGTTGGAAGTCAAGTTTCCTGCAAAAAAAACCCCCACTCACAGGTATGGACCTATATCTGACAAGGTACGGCATCCTATGCGGTCGTCAGCGTCACAAACTTTCAAGACTGACGATACGATTCCCAGAAGGAGTGGCATCATCGAGTCTTGAAGAGGCCTCACTTAGCTAACTTCCAAATGATCGGTTCCCGGAGTCGACAATCCAACTAACCAACAACCCCTTCGACCCAAAGGGTAGAAAAAGAAGTCAACCAGAAGAACCTCGTCCGAGTGTAGATTTCGCGGGACACTAGTACAAGCAAAGCCGGTACACGCCCACTAATCTCTACTCTAAGTCTAAGGTGCACTCAAGCCCAGGTCCGGCTTCTCACTCAATCATAGAACACCCGTCACACCCCAACAGCAACAGATAATATCAATAAATAAGCCCCAATAGACAAGCAAACAAGCGCTAGGATTGACTCTCTCTTAGGGGACGTTGGATCCCACATGCACAAGGAACTATCGCAGTCCTTAGCAGCCAGGAGACGTTGAATCCCCAGCAGACTCGCCAGCTGCTGGGGATTGCCCCAAACAGCCAGGAAAAAACCTAAGGCGAGACTCGAATAGGGAACTATCGCAGTCCCCAGCAGAGTCGCCAGCTGCTGGGGATGACCCCAAACAGCCAGGAAAAAACCTAAGGCAAGACTCGAATAGGGAACCATCGCTGTCCCCAGCTGCTGGGGATGACCCCAAAGAGCCAGGAAAAAACCTAAGGCAAGACTCGAATAGGGAACCATCGCTGTCCCCAGTAGAGTCGCCAGCTGTCACTACTGCGAAAATCGGCGCCGGCTGACAGAAGAGTCGCCACTGTGCGTTATTTATCCCAACGGAGGGAAAGGAAACGCTCGAAGTAAACCTCGCAAAAAACGGGGAAAGGTATGGTCATCGCAACCAAAACCTGGGTTCGGGAGTCGGTTACGCAAGGGGAAGGTATTAGCACCCCTCACGTCCGTCGTACTCGACGGGATCCACGCTTGCTTGGGTTGACTAAAGGATGCAAAACAATCTATCTACGGCTGCTAAATCTAAACGGAAGGGAATTGACTCGATAGAGCGTCACACTCTATGCCTACGTATTCTCAAGAGAGAAAGTCAGAGTCAACGTAGTTCGGGAAACTACAGGGAAATTGGCTCGCCAAGACCTCGCGTCTTGTGCCTACGTACTTCCACACTGCATGGAAGATCAGAGCTTTACGTAGTTCAGGCTAACTACGGCTAAACTGGGAATTCTCACACAGCAGCGAGAAATTAACTGGTTTTACAGGTACGGGAACCTATGGGAAAAACTACGGTCTGGTCTCAAATGCCCTCGGGCAAGAGAGAAGGGATAACATCGGTCGTCAGCGGGAAAGTCTCGATCGCGCAGCAGCGAGAGAACAAAAGGATTAGTTGTTAGTGTGCTCGCTAGGATATCGCATCCTATGCCTACATATTCTCGTATGGTACGAGAAATCAGAGCAGCTGTAGTTCGGCTACTTCGAGACCACAGCTCAAATCTCGTTTTATTAACATTCTGAAAAATGGTTACAATGATTGAATACTGAAAATAAATCCCCTAGGAAATACTATCCTATCCTATTCATCATGAAAAAATCAAATGGAAAATAGTCCCCTAACAAGTGGACTTTTAAACTATCCCTAAAATAAACTCCATGAAAAAAATGCACTCTAAAAAATATTAAGTCTACACTAATATTTTTTACTCTTTTTCTCAATATTTCTTTTTCCTTTTCTTTTTTCAAAATATTCTTCATATATTTTTTCTCTATTTTTCTCTATTTTTCAATATTTCTTTTTTTCAACATATTTTCTATTCTCTATTTTTCAATATTATTCTCATATTCTCTTTTCTCTTTTTTTATTTCTTTTCTTCTTTTTTTCAAATATGCTCTTTCCTTTATTGTTTTTCTTTTTCCAATCTTTTTCTCTATTTTTTTTCATATTCTTTCTTTTTATATTTTTTCTACACTTCACATTTTTCTTTTCTATTCTCATTTTTCTTTATTATTTTCTATTCAAAAAAAAACTAAACAAAATAAAGAAAAGAAAACAAAAAAGGGGGGGTACAGCAGTTAAAGGGGGGTACAGTTAGAGTCTGTAAAATCTAAGCCCAGCCCATCAGAGAAGTATGCACACGGGGAGGGGGGGTATGGAATCAGAAACGGAGGTGTTGGAAGTAAAGCACTGGGCCTAGCCCAATCCATCTGCACACACTCAGGAGGGTGGTGAAGACGAAAAAACACAGGTGTAGTCAAAAAAATCCAATGGGCTTGAGGCCTAATTCAACACACAGCCCTCTCTCTCACGCCTCAAACCCTAATCCTTCTCCTTCATTCCCAATTCACTGTTCACCTTCCGCCGTTCTCCCTCTCTTCTCCCTCGTTTCATATTACTGTTCAAACCTTACTCAATCCGTTTCTCCCAGATTCCCCAGCTTCGTTTCAATTTCTTTAAGGTAAAAACAAGAAAACGTAAACCTCTGAATCAAGAAATGGAGTTATTGCTCAACGATCTCAGGAGACGAAGGTTTGAAGTTCTTGAAGCTTAGGCGTTGGACTTACGAATAATGAGTACGAAGAACAATGATATGAACCTGGAAAATCTGGATCTACAAAGATTCTTGAATGCTCATTGAAGGTTATGCTCGAAGGAATTTGTTGTATGTTGGATGTCGATGACTGATGACTGAAGATGAATCTGGTGATGAATCTGGTGAAGAACTCATAGGCGTTCTGGAAAATGATCAGATGAAGAACATGAAGATCCTTGTGCGTTTCTGGTGAAGAGCGTCGAAGACAAAAATCTGGAAAACTACTGTTGACTTTCTTGAAGATGAGTTGAACGTTTGAAGATCTGATGATGAAGATCTCGCGGTGAATCTATGGCGATTTCTGGAAAAAATGAACCGGATGAGCGCTCTGAAGAGTTGTTGGTGAATATCTTGAAGGACGAACACGAAGGTGATGAATCTTCTGAAATGGATCTTGAAGCAACTGGAAAGTTGTTGGAAAATGATGATTCTGATGAACAAATTGTTGATGAGGATTGTTCTTGGGAATAACTTCTGGAAACAGGACGATGGGGATGTGAAGATCTGGATGAGGATCTTGCTGTTACTGGAAATAAGATGATGAACGGATGAATGTTGAAGCAGATCGGGAAAACGTATGATGAAGAAGATGAGGATTGATGATGTTGAAGGTTGATCGGAGAAGAAGAAGAGTTCTGGAAAAAATTGGATTTTCCGGTGGGTTGCGGTGGCCGGAGACGGTTGTAGGGCAGTTAGGGTTGGCCGGAGTTGGTTGGCGGTGGCCGGGAGGATTCAGGCGCGGTGGTTGCATGGCCGCCGGCCATGCAACCGGTGACTCTCAGAAGTTGCCAAGTGGCGTTGGGAGGTGGCAGGGGTTACTGCATGTGTGTCGCGTGGCACTGGGCGTGGCAGAGAGAGGGAAAGTGTGGAGTGATGTGGCGTGATGGAAATGATGATATGTGGCTCTCTCTCTGTGCTTACACGTGTAGCTGACCTTATATAGCAACACCTGGCTTGGACCTCTGGACTTGAAAATGGACAAAAAAAACCATAAACTGGGCCTCCAAAAACGGGAATCTGGGCCCAACGAAAAAAAACATTAAAACCCAAAATCTGAATTAAGATGATTACAAATTAAAACTAATTAAGAACTAAACCTAATTAATTATTTAAAACTCAATTAACTAATCTGAAAATTAAGACTAATCTAATTAATTTCTATAAATCCTAATTAACAGCTAAGCAAATGATTAAGACCTAATGATTCCAATTAATTTCTAAACTAAAAAACTCTAATAACTCCACTAATCTAAAAAAACTCTAAACTTCTATTAAATCTCTAATACCTATATTATTTATTTAAAAGAAAACCTCTCATTAATAAAAGAAAAAAAAACTATATTCTTCTATTAAAATGATTAAAAAGCTATTAAAACTATAAAAAAAAAAAAACTATTAATATTCTAAAATGATTAAAATCTATCTAATATATTCTAAAAAGAATTACAATTATTAAAAATATTAAAAACCTATTAATATTCTATATTATCCTAAAATGATTAAAAAACCTATTAAAACCCTAATAATGCCTAATAAAATCCAGAAAAATCACAATAATTCCCGAAGGAACAAAAATAGCACCGAACGACAAATAATACTGCGAAAGCGCAACAAAATAGCCGGCAAAAATCAATAGACCCCGAAATATCCCTAAAAACAACAGCGCGAGCTGAAAACACCGGGAATAGCCCGAATTCCCAAAAATACGATTCTACCTATCTAAACTGATTAAAAACACCTGAGACGCGAGACGAGGGCTGTGATCCCGATAAAATCAATACAACTGAAAAATATGCACTGTATGCGATATGCGGATGCGGTCATGCGTCGAAACATAGGACCAGATACGGGACCCGGTTGGTCAAATTTTGGGGTGCAACAACGATTTTTCTAGATTTTGTTGGACTTACTTGTTAGTGAAGAAAAGTGATGCCTTTAAAGCATTCAAGAAGTTTTCAAAATAAATACAAAATGAGATGTTTTAACAATTGCCTCCATAAGAAGCCTTTTACAAGATTCGGAGGGAACTTGGAATTCTAGATGAAGGTGATGTGTAAATCTTCAATAATAATTCATTATTTTTCTAAAAATAATGTCAAGGTATACTTATACTATATGCTTTATTATTTTCTATATGATCAAAGTTGAGAATTTTCGCAAATTGTATTCTTACATGAGGTAATGTCCAATTTTATAACATGTTTGATCTTTACATATGTGCATTATATCTTATAATAACATGTTAAAATGATTCTTTATGAAAAGCTCATGTTGGTTAAGAGATATGAAGTTGCTATTTTTTGGCTTGTGGTAACCGACTACTCATTCCTGGTAACTGATTACCACTATTGTGTTTTCACTTCTGTTTGTTGTCTATGGTATGGTAACTGATTACCCGTTCCTGGTGACCGGTTACTATTGATGCATTTTTAAAAAAAAATTCCTTAAAACAGAATTGAAAAAGCCCATTAAAAGTCAATTTTATATTTCTTTTACTCTTTCAAAAGCACTTATTCAGACTTTAAGTCATTTTTGACTCTTTCAAACTCATCCTCTTCACTCTTTCATCTTCTCCTCTTCTCCATTAAAGAGTGGGTCAACAATCTTCAATACCCATTAGCACATTTCTCTCCTTAAATACCTCAACAAAGCTCCTCTCTCTTCATCTCAATCCTAATTTCATCTATGAAACCCTAAAAGCTTCCACCAACAGCAATGGAACCTAAGATGCAAAACAAAGGGAAGAAGAAATTGGGAGAAACAAGTTCAGAACCCATTGAAGAAGAACAAGCTCAAACTGTCAAGGCAAGAAGGATGAACTTCAACATCTGAAATCGTTCACTGATGCCGGTAAAAATATGTGAGTCTCAATTCCTTTCCTGCTCATAACTTTGATTTCCCTAAACTTTTGAAATCTCAAATCATAGATAAGCTTGTTAGTAATGTTAGACCAATTTACCCAGATTTGGTTAAAGATTTCTTTACTACTTATAAGTTGGGACATGATGATTTTGGAGATTTGACAATGAAAACTACTGTAAAAGGGGGTAACAATTTCCATGAACTTAGAAGAATTAAGCCAATGCTTAGGCATCCCTTATGAAGGAGAAAATATCATATATGGCATACAATTAGAAGCTGATCCTTGGAAAAACTTTTCTAGCATGAGTTATTATATTGAAAAATGTTACTATGAGTGACCGCATGTTGCATTTTTTCCTTGCTTACATACTTGTTCCAAAGCACTCCAATCATTCTCAGGTGAGTGATATGGAGGTTCATCTCTTGCTTTCTATTAAGAAGAATTTGCAGGTCAACTAGGCGTATGTGTTCATTGCACCATATGTGCCATATCAAGTCTTTTGCTGGAGGACTTCCATATGGGCGAATAATTTCATAATTCTAGAGGCAAGCTTTATTCGTCTTCAAAGAGAACCACAGACCATGATGACTGCAAGTGTTAATGAAATCAGTGTCACCATAGCTACAAAGAACACTGGTATTGTGCAAAATGATGACAAACAATTTGTCTACAAGGATGCTACATCTTCTTCTAAATGTTGCTCCTATTCCCGAAGAAAGGCTACACAAATGAGGTTATCTACAAAAAGATATTAGCTCTTAAAAACAATGTTGATCTTAATACAAGGAAACACAGGAAAGATATGGCCTATATGCGTAAAATGTTCAAACAACTGGCTATGCAGCAATTCCGAGCTCTCAGGAAAGAAGAAGAAGAAGAAGAAGAAGAAGAAGAAGAAGAAGAAGAAGAAGAAGAAGAAGAAGAAGAAGAA